>CM022540.1:9310144-9374551 GCA_012273795.1 Dendrolimus punctatus | reverse complement strand
ATCGCGGAAAAAAAATAGGTGGGGTCGTTATACACGATTGTAAACGAGCGATGAAATATTTTTCATTTGTCATACACGAAAAGTACGTTTGAAGTAACACAGGAATGAAAACAGTACTTTTCTTCCCTGGGAAACGATTTTCTCTGCTGTCAAAAAAATTACAAACTATGGCGACCCATGTCTGAACTTTTTATACGTCCACTGTCAAATCGTGGCATAAAATTGTAATTAAAAATATAAACAATTTTGTAATGTGATTTTATATTTATGAATTACTAGCTGCGCTCCGCGATCTCACCCGCACCCGCACCCACGTGGTGATGGAAAATCGTTACATTTTGGATAATCCACACTATTATATTTTTATAAATTATAGCCTATGTGTTATTCTGATGTGTAAGCTATATTGTTCTAAAGTTTTATTAAAATCCATTTAGTAGTTTTTGCATGAAAGGGTACCTAACAAACATAAGACCATACTTCTTACAAACTTTCGCGTTTATAATATTGTAGGAAGTAGGATATTAGTATATTAGTAGGATTTCACACATAACACACTTGAATCGAAGAAATTCTTAAGTTATAACGACATTAAAAAATGTGGTTATAATGCGCTCAGGAGATTCATTCCATTTATTATCTTCATGGAGTACTTGACCGATTTTGTAGTTTTTTACCACCCATTATGGCCCCATTTTGGTATCGGTGCGGCGCTGGTCATCTCCGAAACTCATATTTACAGACACAGACGTCTTGATTTTTGGGGTAAAAATATTAAAAATAAACTAAATTACTGTGGATGTAAAGTGCACACATCCGTATTTACGCTATTAATATTATAATGAAAAGAAACTGGCTGTTCCGTTTTCATGGAAAAAACTACTGGATAGGATATTGAATATATATGCCGAGAATGAACATAGGATACTTTACCCAAAAAATGGGATAGTTTAAGCGATAAAAATATATTTGCCTCTTTGTTTGTTATGATTTTAGGGTTATATTAATGGACTGATTCGGTATATGTGTAAATTTTATACCCAGGGTGGACAAGGGATACTTTTTATCCCGGATAATGGAATAGATTTATGTAAAACTTATCCCAAAAAGTAGGATAGTTTTTTGGTGATTTGCCATTTTCGCTATTTTGGTAATTTTGATCATTTTTTAATTTTTGACCTTTTTCCTTTTGTTCTTTTATATCTTTTCATATAAAAACAATAACGGACTGGTGGCGCCAATTTTAATTGCACTTCTTCCATGATTGTAGTGGTTTAAAAGTTACTATTTACTGGACGATTGTTATTGCTTTGTCTTAGTAGGTATTCTTTCTCCATGCTGTCATTAGAACAATTTATTTTTGTTTATCTTAAAAAGGAGCTAATAAAGCAATTATTTTACAAGTAGGTACAGTCAAGTTCATTAATATATAACCATTGAAAGGAATCAAAATAATGTAAGCATTAGAATGCTACAATAATATCCTTACAATCAAACAAATCAATAATTTGTGGTCAACTTTTAGATTCATTTATATGTGACAATTCAATAAATGTATGCATTACGATCATAATTATATGGCTGGTCACAAATTATTGCAGGCAAAAAAATTTGTCCAGGCATATATTATTGAACGAATTACATGATGATATATTAATGAACTACAGACTGTAAAGATATTTTTTAACATTCTACTGCATACAATATTTTGAATCCTTGTCAATGCATATATATTAATGAACTTGACTGTATCTAATAATAACCCAATAATAAAGTCGATTAATTAAAGAAACGGGTGTTCTATAGATAAGTACATACATAAAAAGTCATCATCATCCTAGCATTAAATCCTGGTTGCATTCGGGGCGTTCACTCCGATGCCCAAGGTCCGCTTTTCTAATTTCTCTACTCCACTTCGCGCGGTCTTCAGCGCCCCCTGTTTTGAGACCATCGGTACGCATGTCATCCTCCACAACGTTAAGCCACTATTTCTTGGGCCTTCGCCTTCGACCGGGACCTAGCAGAGGCGGTATGGCTAGAGATTTGTTACATAATTACCCGGTCTAAGTAAAACACAAGTGTTAAAATACTATGGAATGTAAAGAAACTATGTATGCCATGTGTCAATTTCACAATGCGATTTTCCAAGCGCTCGTTTTAAGGCCCCTTCAGAGGAATAAAAAGGGAAATCTAAACATGAAAAATGTTTTGGCGATCGGCGATATAACGGTCAACCAGAATGAGTTTTTTAAGACTTTCAGAAAACGTAGAGGGGTGATTCTCCTTGCGCGCACGTCATTGGTGGTAACCAGTTTTTCTTTAAAAATATAGCCTTTTAAGAATCTTTCCGTTTCAAAGGCTTTGTTGATAACAATAATTAGGGCTAATAAGTTAACTGTAGTCAAACGTAAGTTTTTAAAAAATCTGGTCGAGGCTAATGATGCCCGGTGGACAATCTCCCGCCAACAAGGAGAGTTGCCCCTTTGATTATACAACCTTAGTTGGCCAGAACATCCTGGATGAAGAAGATGAGCAGATACATTTTAAAAAGAGATAATGTTGATCAAAATAATAACGACAAAATATAGAATTATTGGTTTCGAGAAAATTCAGCCGGGTATGATATACAAGCAGCGCAAAGCGCGTCATTCGAAGGTTTCGATTCCAGTTCAGGAACAAAGAAAGCGATAAAAAATAAGGGACCGAACGGAAGCAAAAAGAACCCTGAAAAACTTCTGGAGCGTGCATTGAGGCATGGTAGGTTGTCAGAACGCCAATCGGCAGTGGTATTGCGCGTGAATGTCGTATTATCGAGAACGTACTGTAGCAGTCGTTCCTGAAAGTAGTACCGTGCATGTCAGAATTACACCTGATTGTGCAGTTAATAAACATACTTACTTATAAATAAAATTGGTTTCCTATCTGTCCCCATGCCTCATCCATAAGAAAATTATTCCTTGTGGAGCAAATTACATTGATTTCAGTTGATAAGCAAGTTTCATTTGTTTTTTAGTGCTTGTTTTTTTATTGCATCAGCACTGTTAACACAAAGGCCATTCAGACTACAGATTCATGAATGTTGACCAATTTGTGTGAAAGCCAACTTTCCTTTGAATGATTTGAATATTATCAACTTGTGATAAAACATTTAGTAATGAGTAGTAAAAGATTAGATATTATAATTTGTCTATTTTGACAATAGTTTCTTAAAACAACTTTAATTATGTAAAAAAAATTAAAAGGATGTAATATCACAGATAGTTTACACAACCATAAGTCTTTATATAGTATGTACAAGACTAATACATAAATGCCAAAACTTTAATATTATATTGCTTATAAGGTATCTTTCTGAATTTATTTTCTTTGGCTTTTGTATTTGAAAAATGTTCTTAAAAGAATTAGGCATCAACAATTTATCTTCAGTGGGGTTTCTATAGTTTCCATCTATAAGGCAATGTAGGCCAAGAAGTAATGTTGTAGTGCAAAAATAGATTAATAAATTCATTTTCATTATAAACCAATCACATGAAATCATGCTGTTTATAGCATAAAATATACAACAATAACTGTTGTATAAATTATAGGTACATTATAGTATTAAATTTTCACTTCCATTTAAGTCTTTTAGCAGAACACTAATCTGCATAGTTGAATTCAGTTAGATACCAAAGATAAAATGCAATATAATGAATTGGCATTCTGGCTATATGATCAGGTGATGAATCAGTTCACGCTTTAGCCACCATTTACTACCCTGTAGAAAATTGAACATACTCTAGAAACTTCACTGCATTAAGTCCTATCTGATATCCCCACATATCAGAACTGTCCACAAATCAAATGGGCTACTGAATACATGGTGACAAAAGCCCATCATTTACCAAAAAAAAGTAATGTATTTATAATGTCCAAACAGATAGTTCATCACAGCACTAAATTTTTTTTATAAAAAAGTTCAAAGTTCAAACACAAATATTTATTAGCAATTATGATATTGATACATCGGTGGTTTATTATGGTCTTATCGACGATCACGGTATGATCTGTGCGACTCACGCTCACGACTACGGCCTCGGGAACGATCAGATGTACGCCACAAAAACTCATCAACAGATCGCTCATACGCCCGTTTATCATAAACTAGCACTGAACGCGGATAGTCAGCTAGATCATAATAGCGCGGGGGTGGCGGCGGTGGGGGAGGTGGTATTGCATCATATGATGATAAAGTACCACTGAAACCTGGTGGAGCCACATATGGTAAAGGAGGCAGTTGATGGTGCATGGAACGCATGTATTCGGCCACATATGCTTCGGCAGCTGCAGAAGTACTAGTGCTGTAAGTCTCACGACTACGTCCAAACCATATAGGCATACGATCTCGCAAGTATGGAGATGGTGATCTTCGTTTGTAAGAGCTGGACAACATACGATTTCTTGGTGATGGGAAGTTCTTTCTTCTGCTTCTGGATGCTGATCCTAAACGGTTTCTAAAACCAGAACCCCTTAATGACAATGGAGTTCTATAAGTTCTATAGTTACCACCACTCTTCATATATCCCTTCTTGGAGGCTTCCTTTGACTTTCTAAGTATAGATGTCATCTCAATGCCTTCATCCTCAGGAAATAAACGACACAATTCTTCTGCAACTTTTGGCTCTATCTCTTGTCCATCCCTTCCAATTTTCACAGGTTTTCCCTCATTCCAAGGATTGTATAAATGCAGTGTACTGCTAAACGGTAATTCTTTGCGGCAAATCCAATCCACTTTAAATACCCCATCCAAAACCTTTGCAGATAACCCTGGTGGCAGAACCCAAGAGACAGGGGGGACATCTCGTCGTGATTCACTGCCCAACCTTGCAAATCCTGCAAATTTTCCACTCTCTTTAACAGAAAATATAAGCAAGACATTTCTGGATTCCCTGTAAGCTTGATTTAAATTTGCTTCATTTTGGGGTAACGTCGACCATACGCCCTTGGCTTTTGACAGTGTTATATTTTCAGCATTATTCGATTTAATTAAAAAGAATCGTGTATCTCTGAATAGGTAGTTGAGTTTAGTCAAATAATCGTAAGTTTTAATTTTTCCACTGGTACTAGGATTACACCTGCGCTTGGTTTGCACCGGTGAATGACTAACAGACTTGTTGCGTTTACGATTATTACCGCGTCCCTCTTTTGATTTAACGCTGACTGAACTTATGCTTGGAGAGCTAGATTCGCTTGAAGTTGAACTTGAAACCTCACTTCTTGTATCGAATGCCTTTGACTCTAAAACGTCCTCTAGTTGCTTTAATTCGTCGCCAATTTCGGTATCTACCTCATCAACACCGAGGTTTACGGCGTCAGTATTATTAGAGCCCTCCATTTGCATTACACTAATACAATCAAATATTCAAATGTCCTGTGACAAAGCAGTCAATGTTTAGAAGAGAAATAAATCATTGTCCTTAATATATACCAAAACATATGTTTTAGCCACAAATCACGAGGGATTTTTTAGAAAATTAACATGAAAAAATCAACACATTAAACACTCAACATAAGTTTTCTTTTTTTAACACCACAGGCCACAGATTAGACTATAGATTATAGAATAGATTAATCACAGCTATAGACGTTCTCAGAATAATGAGACCTATTCACCATCTTTCAGCAGAAGGTGCTTGCAGGACTCAAGAGGTATTCCGCTCGGTGTTGCCGGCTGCAATACAGCTTTACAGCCGGCAAAAAGCATTCTTTCAATTTCATTCTGCTTTACGCAGCGGACGGACAGGGGACTGCTATACAGGTTAAACCTCGTTAGAGTACATGTATTCTGTGGGTTTAACTGGTTTATAAAAGTAAACTTACTACACTTGTATCATAGATAACAATTATTTTTAAATAAACCCTCCCGTACTTCATAGGTACCAAACAGCCGTCACTTTCAACTTTACTTTTCCACAAATCAAACTAGAGTAGACTTTAGGTAATACATAATTTTGAAATAATAATTTTTAATTTTGTGAATATTCTAAAAGATATAATAAAAGATCTAGAAAAATCTTTATTTTGACTTTTAAGTTACGTATATGGTGCCTAATAAAAAACTAATGATTTATATTAACTAGTCTGATGCTACTGAATCTAAAGCAAAAAGAATCCTTAAATTCGATTTAGAAACAAAAAAGTTTGATTGAACATACATAATAAATATTTACATGAATTGAACATTCTCCTATTTAAAGTTGGTAAAAATAGTCGATACATAATCAGCCCTACTCAATTTCAACTTGACTGTACCTGCGCACGCCTTATACGAACTTTAGCTAATTTGACTTAATTTTTTTTTTACTATAATCTACAACTAATAGGGCGTTCCACCAGCAACGCACAACGCCCAAAATGCTCAGCTTGCCGTTCCACAAGGCGACCGCGAGCGTTGCGGTCGTGGCGAAAACGTCACTAATGACGTCATCATTTTCGATCACACAACGCCCGCAACAACCATGTCAAAAGGTGGGTCGAAGTGGGCGTTGACCACAGAGCATTAATTCTCTCTTGTAAATACATTTAAAAAGGCGCGAATTTTGAAACAAGATGGCGAATGAAAGATATCTTTCTTTATTAATTTTGTAAAATTAATTTTAATGTATTTTAAACAGCCATCTATCATTTTCCTTTATTTGTTATTAATATTTATTTACATGATTTATTTCTAATTAGTTTTCATTATCGTTGACTTGAATATAATTATATAATTAATGAGAAATTCATTGTTTGTAGACATAGCTTTTGCTGCAGAGTTATACGAAAGAGTTATAACTTAAAATTCAGAATTATAGATAGATAGACAACAAATAATTCTATGTATTTCTTGAAAGTCTAAATGGCTTTTAAATTCTTCATCTGAGCTAGGCGAATTGCTTTCTTCGAAATTATTACCGCGATGAAGTAGCCGATACCAATGGGGTCACCCATTAACATAGTCATCCCTATTGAAAAAGGCGCGATTTTCATATCAACCAATGACATTTGCGTATGACATTAATGACATCAACGCCCCATAACCCGTTCCACTAGCTTTTAGGATTGTAACGTCCGCAAGCAAGTGGAACGGCAAAAATCGCGGTCGTGAACGTGGTCGTTGTGAGTCCCTGATGGAACGCCCTGCAAGTGTCACCATTCATATCCCCCAATGAAGTGAACTGAAATTAATTTAAGACCTGGCTTACTTGCCAAGCCATAAATATTAAAAAATAAATTCAGATCCCGCCAAATATAAAATACTCTAACTGACAGATTATCAGATGTAATCTGTGGCTCTGCTAGTTCCAGTCAGCTGATTGTAGTGTTATAATGTTGGCTATTACTTTGTAAAAACCGCGCATAAGTTTAGCGGTAGTAATTTTAGTTTCTTTATTAGTTTTGTTATAATTTATTTCGAATTTTAATCACCAATAATGCATTATGTGCAGAAGTATTTAGATAAATTGCCTTTACCCAAAACCAATACTAAAGTAAACGATGGCAGAAAATCAGATACCCGTTTGTATTGCAATTATTATAGTTTTTATTCGCAAAAGGTATGTACCTACGAGTATATTTACATAACGATCATGTATCCAAACAAAATTATCATATAAAGATTGTTTTGTTTAATTCCGGTCTTTAATAGATATTTGTTAAGTTTATTAGCAATTTCATAGTCGCACATAATTTTATACTTGGCAGGTGCTAATGGCTTTATACGAGAAGAATATTGACTTTGAGCCATTTATAGTGGATATTACGAAAGGGGAACAATATTCTTCCTGGTTTCTTGAAATTAATCCACGTGGGGAGATTCCAGTTCTGAAAGTTAATAATGAAATCATACCAGACTCCACCAGAATTTTAGATTATTTGGAGTTTTACTTGGATTCAGGTATGTTCTTTCTCAAAGAAATTGAATTTATTTCAAAATATGAAAAAAGATTCTAACATAAATAGTTTGATCAAAGAGTATATTGTATAGTTTGATTTCCAGATAAACCACAACTGATCAATGTCTCAACAGATAGTAAAGTGATCAGTAAAATAAATAAATTCCGTGAGCTGATAGAAGCATTACCAGCTGGTGTAATTACTGTAGGCTCCTTCTTCCATCCACACTTATGTGGGACTCCTAAGTTACCATTTATTTTGCCAGTTCGAGAAGTGCTTAAGAGTAAGTTAATATGTATTATTTTTAAAACTATTTGTTTTTGATTTTCTATTTTTTGACTTCTATATAATAAGTTTGCTGGGTACACACAGGTATGATGAACAACATTTATGTAATTTTTTATTTTCAGATGGTGACTTGAGTAGTTCAAGAAACTTGAGAAAGCTTGCTGAAGAGAATCCTAAAGCAAAATCAATATTGCTCTATAAAGCAGATATACAAGATCGAAAGCATGAAATTCTAACAAGCGAAATTGAATACTTAAAAATTTTAAATATTGTAGATCAAGTTTTAGTTCAGATTGAGCAACAGTTAAAATCCCAACCTGAAGGTATATAAATTGGAGTAATATATTATTGTTTGTCTGGTTATCAGACAAGTCTGCATATCTTGGGTTAGAAAAGTCCACAGAGAAATCCTTTCAAAAATTTTAAATTGATTTTAGGTAACTGGTTGTGCTGTGAACACTTTTCTATTGCCGATATCAATTTGGCAGTGCTTCTCCAAAGACTATGGGAGCTTGGTTTAGAAGGACGATACTGGGAAAATGGAAAAAGACCCTTAATTGAAAACTACTACAATAGAGTCAAACAACGTGAATCATTTAAACAAACCATACCCAGTCTACCCTTTCATATCCAGATGATAATTATGTCCCAACCACCTGCCTATGTGGGAGCAGCAGGTGTTGCCTCTTTAGCTGCTGTTTTAGGAGTACTATACATTTTCAAAAAAATTATCTATTAGTTGTTTTAGTTTGTTTACCATGGTACTCAAAAAAACAAGTGAAGCCACAAACAAATCATGGAGCTATAAAATTTAGATAACTATTACACCATCGCTAATTATTCAATATATTTTTAGGTGCTTATCACAATTATTTTATAAGGGAGTGTAAACTTCAAACAATCAGTATTAATGAAGATATGATGTATTTATTTAAGTACACTTACATATATATATATATTGTAATTTCGTGACAATACATTAATAAATACTGAGGTGTTTTACTGAACTGATGCACCAATTTCAAAAACAATCCATTTTGTGTCTACAATAAAGAAGCAAATGACATTGCCAAGATATAATAATAAGGGCAATGCATATTAATTAAAGTTAAAAGTTCTAGTATGTATAATAATCATCATACATCTCAAACAAATGATCAAGAATGTTGACATACTTTTGAATATTTTTATAAAAATATTATTTGGTCACATCCATTTCTTCATTAAAATTGCTTGCTCATTGTCCCATGAACCCATAAATTTCATAATACTAATAATTCCTTATACCCACATAAACTAAGACCAATCAGAGAACAACCATTTGTTAGGTTCCTTCCATCCATGGTAAAACAAGTATCAAAATATAACTGGTTTATGCAGTTATCTTGTGTCTTCATTGGAAGCATCTACTGTGTCGTGAGTTTTGCCAATTGGCATCCCCATAAAATGTTTTCCATTTGTGGAACTTATTCTCTTCCTATGCACAGGCATTGATGATGCTGGCTTATCCCTATTATATCGGAATAACCCTTCGCCTGGCTTATTTGGCCACACATTTGGGATAGTAAACCAAACTCTGTAAGTGACAAACCAAGTGAGTATAGCTACCACACCACTGATGAACTTTTCAACCATTATATGGTAATACAGTATGGTTGATACCAACATAATATCCCAAAGTAATTGCAAAATTGCAATTGATATGAATAGTGCTCTAACATATGGAGTAAAGGTTTCATAACACATGATTAATATGTTCAGTTCTTCAGTACTTATATTTTTCAAAGGATTAACACTAGCTGCTTTATCATCAATGCTACGTGAATATTTTTCATCTCTTATGTAGTCTTTGAGACTTTCCCATCCATTTATAGCTCTCGCCTCTTCTATCATTACCAAACTTGAATAAATTAAAATGAATGAGTGTCCTGATACATCAAACCCATTCCAAAAGTATCCATTTTTAAGGCATGAAATCTTATCATCAAATGCTTTACTGTTACATCGCCCATAATTTGTTTCAATGTAGTTAAAAACTGTTGTCCATGTATACCAAAAAACAGTGGCAATTATCAATCTTAATAAGTGGCCAGTTATGATTAATTTCTTCTTCCCACAGCATGTTGTATACGAGGTCAACAGAACGTAAGGCACTGTTAAAAATAATGTCCAAAACCAACCAATTTTCACAAAGAACTGATTAAATAAATTATCACTTCTTGAAAAATAACTTTTTGGAAAAGTTAAAACATCAGCAAATAATGACAGTAGGAAAAGAGCACCTAAATAAACAGCTATTTTTAAATTGGTATCATAAAAGAGTATCTTCTTACAAATGTGCACAATCATTAAAATTAGAATCTCCAATACGGACGATGCTTCTCGGGTGGGTTTGTTACCTTTGGATTCAGTCGATTCATTTTGTACTTTAAAATTCATTCGAGAACTTTTAAAACTCGCCCTGCTCGTCATTATTGAGTTATTATCGCTAAAATTTCTCACATTTATTATCGTTTTACTCTTTTCTTTTCTGAGCAAAGTGACAAAGTCTAAAATAAAAGCAAGAACTTCTTAAGTAGGCGGTGAACTGTTGTTTAAAGTATAGTGTTATCTATGCCATGGACTAAATTATCATTGTCAAACTGGCTTAAAGGCGTAGTTGCCAAGCCATAAATGCATTAAAAAAATGTCAATGTCAAATTTGCAGTTTACGGCCTGACAAAAACTTTTTTTGGACTGTCAAAGTTGGTGTCGTGGATAACGCAAGCTTTCGCGGTTACACTATTTAAACTTAAGTTTTTATATTTAATCACGTTGTATTTTAACTTGTTACGTTTATGGCATAACTAATATTAATATTTATGGTGGTTTTTTTTACTAATATCTTATTATCTTATTCCTATTGTGATATTCTTATTTGTGTCCTAGTGTTTTTTCAACTACCCTCGGTAAGTGTTTTTTTATTTTTTAAGAACCCCCGGGACTCCGATCATGTCGGAGATCCCCCCAGCTCCTCCGGACCCTCCTCCGGATCCATCTCAAAATCTGTCTATTGATATGGAGATTATACCGCCTTCAGGAAATATATTACCTCAACGCTCAAAAAGACGGCTCGATCCGGATGATGTGGATGGACGTCCAAGTAAAACGCCAGCCTCAATCAGTGGGGTATGGACTCATCCTTCTCTGAATGAACCATACAAATATACAAACAACGACAAAGGGCCTTTTATTGTACATGTTCATAGAAAGGAAACCCACCCTAAGGCAGGCTCCACAATAAACCGAATTCAATTTGGTAAAATGCTAGTGAATGCGAAGGTAGGTCAGATAGCTCAACAAGGTATTAATTACGTAGGAAGAAACAGAGTGTCTGTTGAGTTCTTAAATCACTTAGATGCTAATAACTTCGTGTTACATCCCGTTCTAGTAAATTCACATTTTGAGGCAGTAATACCGACATTTAATGTAACTCGCATGGGGATTGTCCGGGATGTTCCTAAAGACTGGTCTGTCGAGGAATTTGTCCAAAATATTGAATTACCGGTAGGTTGTGGGCATATCTTGAAAGGACGTAGACTAAATCGGAAATTACATCTCTCTGATGGATCTGTAGAGTGGGGTCCATCGTCTACAGTTGTTATCACGTTCAGCGGCCAAATACTACCTAAAACATTATATTGCTACTACAACTCACTACCTGTAGAACCTTATCTTCTCCCCACTGTACAATGTTTTAGTTGCTGTCGTTACGGACATGTGAAGGACAAATGTAGGTCCAAACCTCGCTGCTTTAAGTGTGGTCAGGGCCATACCGCTAGTTCTTGCTCAATTGGAGAAAAAGAGGCTAAATGCATTCTATGCACAGGTCATCATTTCGCAACAAGCCAGAAATGCCCAGAGCATACCAGACAAAAAGAGATTAAAAAAAAGATGTCCGAAGACAACATATCTTACCCAGAAGCAGCCACGCTATTCCCCCAAGTGTATCGCTCTTATTCTGATGTGGCAAGAGCCATGTTTTCCCAAACACAAGAAACTCCATCCCAGTCTCAAGCTGGACATCAAACTCCAACTCCTTCTATAAGATCACAACCGCTTTCGTCCCAAACTAGTTATAAACGAACATCCTACGTAAATCGTCGCCCCCGATCTCCACTTCCTAAGGGCTATGACAGGGCTGCCCATGAAGCTCTAATTTCCCAAAGAAATCCCCCTTCTCCCCAAAATGGGATTGCATTATCCCATGATAACACAAATGTTTCCAACGAGGATAACCTCATCGAAGGTCTTCTATCCACTCTCATTAGCATCTTCTCTCGTTTCGAAGACATCCCTCCACCGTCCAACGTTGCCAAAAAACTCACAAAACTTTTTAATATTGCTAATAAAATTCCAAATTATACAATGGAATAGCCGCAGTATTGCTCCTAAAGTCCATGAACTTTGCCAAATGGCTCGTTCTTACGGTGCTCTCGTTTTTGCCATTTCTGAAACCTGGCTACTGCCGGGAGCTCGTTTTCGATTTCCCGGGTATGCTTGTTTGAGGAGTGACAGAGACGATGGCTATGCGGGCTCTGCCATACTGGTCAAATCTTCCCTCCACTATTCGCCTATTCATCTTCCAGCTCATTCTACCTCCTTTAATGCTGTCGGCATAAAAATCCAAAATTCCCATCTTTCTATCCTTACTCTATATATACCTCACCCCCATCCAAACCTTATTCCTGAACTCAAGTCCCTATTGAGCTCCTTATCTGGTCCCTTTCTTATCCTCGGGGATTTCAATTGCTCCCACCCCCTGTGGGGAAGCTCACACTATGACTCTTTTGCATGCGCACTCGTCGATCTTATAGACGAGTTAAATATTTGCCTACTTAATGACGGTTCACCAACCCGTAGAACTTCACCAACCACATCAGCAAGCGCAGTGGACCTCTCATTTTGCTCCCCCGATCTCGGTTCCCTTGTCTCTTGGAAAACCTTAGAAGATTCACATGGCAGTGATCATCTACCTATCCTTCTTTCACTTCCCCATCTCATAGTGCCAGTAAGAAACTTCAATCCTCTTTTAAAACATAACACAAATAAAGCAAATTGGAATAAATTTAGTACTGTAACAGATGAACTTTGCAAACATATTTCCCCAGTCACTAATGAGAACGTCCTTAATGGGCTGGAACACCTGATAACTGTCCTACACTCAGCTGCAGATTCAGCCATACCTCCAAAAAAAGGCCGAACCAACACTAAATACTCGCCTCCTTGGTGGGATGGTGAATGTACAGAAATGTATCAAAAACGCAAACAGGCTGAACGTGAATACTGCACTAATATGTCCGTAGATAATTTTATTTCATATAAGAAAGTGTTGGCCCAATCTAAACGTTTCTTCAAACAAAAAAAGAAGTCTGGCTGGATCAAATTTTGTGAAAATTTGTGCCCTCTTACCCCTTCAACCTTAATGTGGCAGGCAGTCAAAAGATTCCCCGGCTCTTATGTAACACCCAAGTCTCCCTCTAAGAATTTATCTAGCTGGCTACCTGCATTCCTAGATAAATTAGCTCCTCCTTCTGTTCCAAATGTAAACAATCTTCCTTCCCCTTATCCCCCTATTCTACAAAGCCATAGATTTGATTCCCCGTTTTCTATGCTTGAGCTTTCCAGAGTATTTAGTCGACTCAAAGATTCTTCACCTGGTTTAGATGGCATTCCTTACTCCTTCATTGTCAATAGCAGTTCTAATACTAAAAGAATAATTCTCTCACTTGTAAACAAACTGTTTGAGCTAGGGATTGTACCTGACTCCTGGAAAGCTCAACTGGTAATACCTATCCTTAAACCTGGAAAAGATCCTTTTGATCACTTATCATATCGTCCCATTGTGCTTTCTCCTACCATTGCTAAAGTGATGGAACACTTGCTCAAGACGCGCTTAGAGTGGTTCATCGAAAATAAACGGATCCTCCCAAATACTCAATTCGGATTTCGGAAGGGTTTGAGTACCCAAGATAGTCTCTCCATATTGACGACTGATATTCGAATAGCTCTATCCAGTGGAAAGATACTAGTCGGGGTTTTCCTTGACATATCGGCTGCATATGACTCTGTATTGCTTCACCGGCTCAGGCAAAAGTTGCAACAGCTGAGTGTTCCCGTGAGGCTGGCTCATTTCATCTGCAATTTTCTTATGGATAGGACTGTAGTAGTAAAGATGGAAGATAAGATGACTTCTCCTAGACATGTTTGGGCTGGATTGCCACAGGGCTCAGTACTAAGCCCACTCCTGTACAGCATCTACACATTTGACCTGGAACAGGTAGTACTCCCTTTCTGCAATATTCTTCAATACGCTGATGACATAGCTTTGTATGTCACAGCTAATACAGTTGAGGAAGCCGAATCTAGGTTAAACCGTGCACTATTTTATATGGAGGACTGGCTTACAGAGCATGGGCTTTCATTGTCTCCAGAAAAAAGCAATGTTGTTATTTTCTCACGTAAACGTACAATACCTAAAATCAGTATTGTTTGTGGGGAAAGGACGATTCCTGTGCAGGATCATGTTAGGTTTCTGGGAGTCATTTTGGACTCAAAAATGTCAGGCGTCCAGCATTTTCAATATATTTCCAAAAAGATTGATGTGAATATAAATGTCCTACGCAGTTTATCGGGCGTCTGGTGGGGAGCTCATCCATATACCTTAAAACTTATTTACAACGCCATTATTCGTAGTGTAGTGGAATATGGGTCATTTGTTCTTGAGCCCTGCCTCAAAACTATTGGGTATAAACTCGACAAAATTCAGTTTAAATGTCTCAGGATTATATTGGGCACCATGAAGTCGACTCCTACAAACGCTCTCCAGGTCGAAGCCTTAGATCCCCCCTTTTCAATTCGTCGTCAATTTCTAAGCGACCGCTTCTTCTACAAACTAGGCCAAAATTTGTCTCACCCGCTTATACAAAAGCTTAACCATCTTTCAAACCTCATTCCGAATAACCCATACTGGTCTCAAAAAAATCACCCTTGTTTAATAAATAGTTTTCAAAAATTTTCCAATTTATCCCATCCTATCTCTCAATTCCCTAATCCTGTACTATATAATACTGACTATGATGCCCTCCTTTTTAAACCGAATGTCCTGCTCAGTCTTGGTATCTCCAAAAACGACAAGAACGCAAACTCACTGTTCAAACAAAAGCTAGCTTTGGAATGGCCAAATTGGTCCCCTATTTTTACTGACGCCTCTAAATTATCTAAGGAAGATGGTGTTGGTGCAGCTGTCTGGTATCCTCAACATCAGGTAGCACTTACGTTCAAATGCCCTAAGGGGACTTCTGTTTTTGCAGGTGAAACCATCGCTGTACTGGAAGCTGTTAAATTCATTTTGGCACATAAAGATAAAATTAACAAAATTTTAATACTTTCAGATTCACTCAGTTGTCTTCAGTCTTTGCTATCTGACCCCTTCTTGGTAGGTTCTAAATTCCCAATGATACTAAAAATTAGAGAACTTTTATTTTCTTGCGAGTCTAATAACGTGGAGGTTGCCTTATGTTGGATCCCAAGCCATAAAGGTATCCAAGGAAATGAAATAGTAGATGACCTAGCAAAGAGAGCGATTATTTCAGGCTGCTTAGATCATAATAATGTCCAGTGTTGGGATCTTCTATCCAAAGCCAACAATGACATGAAAGACTCCTGGCAGTCTAGTTGGACAAACACAGCACAAACTCGAGGCAGCCACCTCAAAAGTATTCAACCTGTGATACCTATAAAACCATGGTTTCATAAATATCGCTCATTGGATAGGAGGACAACATCTGGCATTATTAGATTACGACTGGGCCATCTGTGTACTCCGGTACATTTACACAAAATCGGAGTGCGGAACTCTCCGATATGTGACTGTGGTTCCGAGGAGGGTACATCGGATCACATATTTTTTAATTGTTCTCTGAATAACATATCTTTATACGATATCATCCCTTCTAAAATCCCCAAACCCATAAATATGAAATCCCTACTTGTATATACCCATAAACCCTTTGTCCTACACTTACTTTGTAAATATATAAACGATAATAATATTAAATTGTGATTTATAATATGTATATAATTATGTGAATAATATGTATTGTGTGTGTCTATGTTATTTTGTAAAATATCCCCCAACCCATAGCTTCTCTCCTGTATATTTGTAATTGTCTTATATTTTTTCTCCTTAGGTGGTGGATAAATTAAAACGTAACAAGGTTTATTTCACTTTTTACTTTATAATATACCTTACTCAAAATTCGCCTTATAACTTGCCTTTTTCACACCTGACACTGGCAGTAAATGGTCGCTATACTTAAAGCGTGACCAATTGCCAAAACACAAAAAAAAAAAAAAAAAACTTTTTTTTGAGGCGACGGAAAATGCTACCGATTTACGCACTACAGTTAGGGCGTTCCACCAGTAACGCACAACGCCCAAAATGCTCAGTTAGCCATTCCACAAGGCGACCGCGAGCGTTGCGGTCGTGGCGAAAACGTCACTAATGACGTCATCATTTTCGATCACACAACGCCCGCAACAACCCATGTCAAAAGGTGGGTCGAAGTGGGCGTTGACCACAGAGCATTAATTCTCGCTTGTCAATATATTGACAAAGGCGCGAATTTTGAAACAAAGATGGCGAATGAAAAAATATCTTTCTTTATTAATTTTGTAAAATTAATTTTAATGTATTTTGAACAGCTATCTATCATTTTCCTTTATTTGTTATTAACATTTATTTACATAATTTATTTCTAATCAGTTTTCATTATTGTTGACTTGAATATAATTAATGAGAAATTCATTGTTTGTAGACATAGCTTTTGCTGCAGAATTATACGAAAGAGTTATAACTCAGAATTCAGAACTATAGATAAATAGATAATTCAATGTATTTCTTGAAAGTCTAACGTGGCTTTTAAATTCTTCATCTGAATAACGATCAACCATATTTTTATATTGTGTAATACGTGGCCTGAGATCACGTTTTTTAGTATTACGTTTTATAAACTTAACGTCCACTCTTCAACTGAGCTAGGCGAATTGCTTTCTTCTAAATTATTACCGCGATGAAGTAGTCGATACCCAATTGACCCATTAAGGACATTTTGTATAAATAGCTATATATTTTTAACATAAATTAGTCAACCCTACAAATTGAAAAAGGCGCAATTTTCATATCAACCAATGACATTTGCGTATGACATTAATGACATCTACGCCCCATAACCCGTTCCACTAGCTTTTAGGATTGTAACGTCCGCAAGCAAGTGGAACGGCAAAAATCGCGGTCGTGAACGTGGTCGTTGTGAGTCCCTAATGGAACGCCCTGTATGTCGTTGCTAGGGAACGACACGCGTCGGTCGAGGGAGGATCACTGCAGCAATAGTATGCTCTTGGCAGTGATCCGCCCGCGATCGACGACGTCAGCTAGTCTGGAGACTCAGAGGATGCTTGTTGGAATTGTTGTATTGTCCGAAGGTATATATATTAAATTATTGCACACACGATGTTAGTCTCAGATATTTATTGCAGTTCCTTTTTGAGATATATTGACATGTGACAGATTACACATATTTTTGAGATCCGAATGCAACCAGGATTCATAATACAACCTCCAATACGCACCCTTAATCTGCCATATGTGCACGCACCCTTAAGTTGAGCCTTTTTCAGCACAGGTCAACATTCATACTATAAATATACTATATATATAATGTAATATAGTCACGCCACGTTATGAACACCCGAGTATAAGCGCAAGTGTGTATGTACCCTAACAAACCAAAAAGTACCATCACGGTGCACTACATCTACACATAACATATAGACATAAAATATATAAAAACAGAGTTTAACCATTACAAAAACCTAACCCTAACAACATATCAAATAAAAAACTTAAGTTACACCATTTACATTACCCGCTGTTGGAATTGTTGTATTGTCCGAAGGTATATATATTAAATTATTGCACACACGATGTTAATCTCAGATATTTATTGCAGTTCCTTTTTGCGATATAGTGACATGTGACAGATTACACATATTTTTGAGATCCGAATGCAACCAGGATTCATAATACAACCTCCAATAATGCTGCATGCGGGCAAGCAACCCCAATACCCACTAAAAACCCCCTCCTCCCTGTCGATCCTGCGCTTTAGTTTGTAAAAGAAAGGCTGAGACTTAGAACATAGTTACGCCCAGCCGATCCACCGCAACAAAGTGCCTGGAGTGTGCCCTGGGAGAACACACCCCACTTCGTTAGACGGGGGTCGATGGTCCCTGACTTATCTAGCTAGTTAAGGGCCCCCCGTAACGGAACCTAACTCAGGGTGGGAAGTAGTGCGCGTACCTGCCTCTCCGGGTGCCAGCTGAAGGCTGGCGACCTCGAGTAGACGCATTGGCACGCGCTGCAGGACTTCTCTCCCTATCTCTTTCTGCGGCCTCTTTGAGAGATATTGCTGCCTCACAAAAAGTAACCGCAGCCCCCCAGTTGTCGCTGCTCTGCAACATGGCTCTCACCAGGTCGCAGGGCGAGTCGACCGAACCTACGTGCGTCTCAAGTTCGAAGCACTGCGGCGCACTCGACTAGCGTATGAAGCGCCGTGTCGGGCGCGCCGCATTGGCGACAGCCCGGGGAAGCCAAGCAGCCCACAATGCGATACAGATACTTATCGAAACATCCATGTCCGGTAAGTATCTGCGTCGTCCTGAAGGTCAGGGTGCCGGTGGTGCGGTTGACCCATTCCGTCAGCTGTGGCCTGATTGCATCCACCGAGTAGTCGCCGGCAACAGGGGTCTCGAGCTCTTGAGACCAGATTGCGATCATGGAATCGGTTTCCCGTTCCCTGATCGCCTCGATTTCGACCTGATAGAAGGTCAGGCTGGAGCGGCCAGGGCGGATCGCCTGCCAACAGAGTGGCCGCCGTCCGCGACACTGTGCATATGGTCCTCACGGCCAGAACCCGCTGCGCCCGATGCAGCAGAGTTCTATTGTGGCGGTGAAGTGCAATGGACCAGACAGATGCACCGTACAGCGCCATGCTCCTCAGGATGACAACAAACTCTGTCCTAGCAACAAGTTCGTGACCGTGTCCAAGCCCTAAGTGCAATGCGATAGACGCAAACTAAGAACGTTGTAGAAGTACATATTCTACAAGGTGCTACGAAGTACATACCGCCGCCACACTTCTTATCGCTAAGCCAGGCCTTTTACTCAAACTCGTAAATAGGTTTTTTATCTGAGCGAGCTCATAGACCAGGGTAGATCCATTTTGATACAAAAAAAATAATAGTAGGATGACACCCAGGAAAAGAGGAAAATTAATTTACGGGCGATCTGAGGTCGGGAAGTGGAGGGGGGGGGGGGGCGATTTAAGGGTGAAGAACGGTTTATCTCGATTTCCGGCAAAACTACAAGTCCTACTTACTTGAATTTTTTTTTTGAAATTCCGATCCAAAAACTAGACACTTGGAGCCTAAATTTGCTGTACGACCATTTTTTCAAGTTACAGCCTGATGAGAATCACCCAAAACTTTGGTTATTTTTTGCTCCCTTACTTTATGTGCGAAGTTTATAATGTGTGACCAAGTGCTAGACTTACTAAAGCCGAACAAGATGTATAAAATATTGGGATACTGCACCGATGGCATCCTCAGCGTTGGAAGACAGGTATTTACCTCTCATGGTGCGCACTCACATGGGTCTGGCAGTGGCTATCTGTTTGAGAACCAAGTGCAATACCGATTATGCCACTCCTTGCTTAATTAAGGACGACTACAGTTTAACCTTACTTACAATTCCGATCGGAAGTTTTTTCTGCAAAAAAGTGCCGTTCTCGATATATAAATAAACTACATTGAATTTTATTCGCAAGCGGAAATGGCAGTGTTGCTGCTATGCATTGTTAGCTCTGTTCCGCTCACATATTTCGTACACTGTCACATGCTACTAAAATTGGTCTACTCCGCAGAGCCATCAGTAGAAATGATCAGTTGTGTACTGTAAAATCTGTACTTAATTGAGTTTTCCAGAGAGGCTCTTTAGTATTGTCTCACATAAGTTTAAAATACTCTTTTTTAACAAGACAAAACCGCCTTCGAACTAAAAAGACAATATAAATATTTAAGGGACCTCTTTCTACAGCATCTTGAAGTCAGTGCCAAGTAAAAAAAAAATGCACAATATAATAATTTTTATACCTGTAGATCAAAGAGTGCATTGAATAATATAAAGATCTGTAGATTTTGTACTACTGGCACGGTAATACACGTTTGCTATTTTACTCTTCAATGCAGACGCTCGTCAACACAGGCAGCTCTCGATTTCCTTGCGATTTACTCATCAGATCCTGACTTGGTGGCAATGGGACAACCTCGAGAGTATATTCTTTCGAATAAAAAATAAATAAATATCGATCCACAATTGACGGAGACATCGCGAAACAATTTTCCAAAGTTTGTCTCGAATTCCCTGGAAACTACTAATCAATCCTGAATTGGTGACGATGGGGCCCCCTTGGGTAGTAAACTATTTCGAATAGAAAACATCGGTCCACAATTGACGCAGATATCGTGTAACAAAAAAGTTGGTAAATAAGTTTTGAGGGTTTCTCTGGAAACTACTTATCCGATCCAGACTTTGTAACTATGGGACTACCTCGGGAATATACTCGGGCCAAACCGAGCTACAATTGACAGTGAAATCGTGTGGCATGCATACAATAAAATAGAGTTCCTGTAGAAATTGTGATACTGGCACACACAAAATTTTTTTTTCGAAAAATGAAGACATTTGTCGTTCTTGTATAAAGGTTTCTCTCGATTTCACTAGGATTCACTCATCAGATTCTAACATGATAATCATGAGGCCACTTCGGAAGTATACACTTACGAATGAAGAAAATAAACATACAATTGACGAAGTAATTGCGTTTGTTACGCATACAAAAAAAACATAGCTAAATTGAGAACCTCTGCCTTTCGAAAGTCGGTTAAAAAGAAAAGAAATAACTTACTTTACAAAAACTCATTTATTTTTAATATTTATGGCCGGTCCCTATATCTTACAGACCATCCATACTTGCATTACTACCCGTCAAAATTTGATACATGCTGCTTGTAAGTGATGTCATAACAACCGATGCATGGTGGGCAATGAATGGTAAAATGAATAGTAAGATATCGGAGCCGGCTCTTAGATTTGTTAATCTTAAGAGTAAATCTATGTAAATATTTATACACAGAAACTGGACTGGATGATTTTTCTTGTTTCCCAAGCTCTCTAAAGAATTTTCACATTTAACTGTAAATGTGAACTTTCTGTGACTTTATTCATATCAGGTATAGCGTGTATCAAATTCTTTTCCTTCACTTAAATTCTGTGCATTGCTAGCACAGAATTTAAGGAAAGACAATAATTTAAATCCGGTGCGGATTAAATTTCACGGTGCGCGCGCTTCTATGGAATTCCATATCTACGTTACAGGTTTCAGATGATGGGCAAAAAATCGCACCGAAATCATCTTAATTCGTGGATAGCATTACGTGATCCATTTGCCGCCCCTTGAACGTACTTCCCGTGCGTTGCGCACGCCTTGTACCTAACAGGTCACAAAATTTTCTTTCCTTTTATTTTGGGGATCAACCAGTACAATCAATTAATTTACCTAAACCCCAAAATATTTTCATCTTGATTTTGTACAGATTCCTGTAACTTGACCACCTTTTTTTTCAAATATAGAATAGTTGCTTGTAATCTCTTGATTTTCTTTTTTTGAAAATCCAACTTGTAAAGCATTTTTCTCTCTCTTGCTGAAAGGACCTCTTCTGGTGGGTTTTCCACTGCCTGTAAATAAATACAGACAATATTATGAAACCACTTGTTTGCAAACTCACAGTTAACCCCTATATATCCGCATAAAAAAATACAGACAGGTTTTTAAGCTAGTCACAGGAAAAGAATAGGTACTAGAATTGGCAATCATTCAGTATTGAGTCATGTAGCAATTATGTCAAATTTTCAGAGACGAAATGAAAGTTTATCGTCATAGTGCAGAATTTAGTACGGTATAAAAATAATAAAGTCACGAGAATGTTTCCTTGTAAGAAGAGCGTGGCAGTCCATTAACTATGAAGGCGCCTATTTTGCGTGCGAGAGCGGATGAGGTTCACTCCATCCAGCCCAGCTTTTCCAGGAAGTCCACCAGTAATACATTTCCGTGGGATACATGAATATCATATATTTAATATATGATATTCATTTAATTACAATATAAAGTAATAAATGATTGTTTCAGTTTTTTTCGGGGATAGGCATTCGTCACTAGTTTTATGCTATTTAACGACTTTATGAACCGTAGATACAGCTAGCCCAAGCATGCAAGCGCCGGCACACTCTGTCAAAGACCAGTATTTGTTCTCTGCCCACTGGGTTGTTTTATACACATTCATCATTCATCACCATGACATTTTCCGTAACACTCGGCGACTTGCGCGGACGTTTTTTGTGGGAGACATTTCTTCTTTAATGATGATAGCCCCAGTAGAGTAACTTCACTCTCCATTGCCGTAAAGTTTTTCCAAAGAAAACAGACGTAACAACAACTTTTATAAAAAAAAGTGACCGAAACAAAAACAAAACTTAACGATAACAATGAAAAACGGCAACTAGTAACGAAAACAATTTTTGCATTGGACCATTTGCTTGAATTTCTCTTAAGTTAACACCTTTGTTTACACTTTTCCGTCGAATTCTGACTCGTGGTATAAATATGCATTTTTGCGATTGTTTCTTATTTTAGTGTAAGTAATTTTCTGTTGTTGGCATTAATATCAAAACATACTTACAAATTGCTGTAGGGATGTTACAGTATCTCCGGGTGTCGGAGAACGAATTTGAGATGCATCATTTGATGAACGTCGTTCTGTTTTTAGCTGACACTGAAATTAATAGAAAAACCATGGTTTCCGTCTTCAGTAATGACTATTAGAACCTTATATAAAGTGGGAATTTCATTTTCTTGGAAAAACCAATGAACAATCTGTCTTACAGCACGGAACATGAATCCATCGAATTTTTCAATAAATGATCGATTCGGCCCAGTTTTTTTCGGGTATAGGGATTCATCAAAAGTTTTATGTTCTTTAACGACTTTATAAACTGAAGATACTGCTATCCTAAGCGAGCCAGCGATTTTCTGGGCACTCTCTGTAAAAGACAGTGTTCGTCTTCCGGCCACGACATAAAGTTGTTTTATACACAACATAAAACATGTGGGATACATTGCGTTCTTTGATATTGACAGCCCTCCATTGCCGCGCAGTCGCATGAAAGTTTTTCCAAAGAAAAACAGACCTAACAACAAATTTTATAACAAAAAGTAACCAACAAAACTTCATGATAACAACGAAAAACAGCAACTAGTAACAAAATATAAAAATAAGCACGGATTATTCTAGTCCAAAAAATTACACACGAATGAAGAAAATGGCGAAAAAGTTGTCAACCCCTGAAATGTTCAGTTAACATTTTTAAATTCAACAGCCTTAATTTCAGGTTCAGTATTTATCTACCTAGTTAAATTTTTTAAAAGACGAAGAACATAATATTGGTAAAATATTAAAAAAAAAACATTTTTTTATTGCAGGAGTTCAGCAGACAGGCAGACGGCCCACTTGATGGAAAGCGGTTACCGTCGCCTATGGACATTATAATACTACCATATAAATTCAAAATACTTTGCTTTTTACAAATATTTGCAATGTACCACTTAGCTATTTTTTCCTAGGTTAACAGCTTTGTTTAAATTTCCGTTGAATTATGACCGCGGTATAAATATGTATTTTTGCCATTGTTTATTTTAGGGTCAGTTATTTTATGTTTTTGGCATTGATATGAAAACACACTTACATATACCTGTATGGATGTAAGAGTATCCCCGGGTGTCGGAGAACCATTTTGAGATACATCATTTGATGAACGTCGTTCTGTTTTTAGCTGACACTGAAATTAATAGAAAAAACCATTTAAATTTATTTTCAACAGCTGTGTCCGCGGTTTCACCTGCGTGGTGGTGGAAAATCGTTATATTTTGGATAATTCACACCCCATATCTTTATAAATTATAGCCTATTGGTGGGTTATTCTGATGTGTAAGCTATATTTTTGGAAAGTTTCATCAAAATCCATTGGCTGTGTAATACTTGCAACAACTCTGGTTTATGGTAGTAAAAGAACAGCAACCTATGGTTAACTTTTAATACTTGACAAACATGTTTAGAACACCTCTCCATCCCTCCTACAATTTAACAGTCTAACAAACTTAATAAGCAGATAAGCACAACCAATGGTGGATTGAAGTCATTGATAAACTATTTTAAGTAAGTAAAGGGTTATGCATGACAAGAATTTAATACATTATTGTTTGTAAATTTTAGATAATATTTTATATAAGAAATATCTTATATAAAATATTATACTCAAAGTTTTACACATGTTAAAATAAACTGAACACAGTATAAATCTATTGCATCTGCCAACATGAAAATAAAATGTAATGAATACCATCTATATACCGTCTATAATGAGAGATTTGAAATTGTAATCTGTACATTACAATTACCACATATAAGAGATAAATAATAATACATAAAATTGTGATAAATTTTAGAGAACTACTTACTCTATATGAGAATGTACCGTGAAAATTGGGACTTCTGGCAATGCTGATATCAACATATTGAAATAGTCATTCTCAGTAAAATGTGTATTCAAGCTACAGAGAAATAATATGGTGTGAACAATTTAAATATGAGTTTAATAATAATAATAATAATCTTTAATATTAAAAAGTATTTACCATTGCAGAACAAAGACAGCTTGATTTCAAAGTAGGTATTGCACCAATTATTAATTTTCTTCTATTGTTAGACAAGGCTTGAAAATCTGAACTTTTAAAATGTTCAGAACAAACCACACTATTCTTTGTTGGTACCCAAGTTGATTTGTTATTACAAAAGCTCTTCCATTTTCTTTTCAAAACTGGATCCTTAGGAAAACTGTAAAATATAAAATTATTTTCATTTAATTCCTTAATGTATGCCATGTTTATTTATGATTGTATACAAGAGAAGGAAGTCAAAATAAATACAACAGCAATACTAAATGACACAGGTATTATTTATATGGTATATGTGTAGGTGACCTTTTTAATAGCTAAGTACTAAGAGCTTTTAAGTAAATCAGATTTTTTTTAAATTAATAAATACAATTATCACACCTGTTTCCCATAGAAAAAAAAGTTGGTTATAAAAGAGTTAAGAGCTCCATTAAGCTTATTGTCTCTAATAACTCTTCTTTTGATGCCACATTCATGCTTTCCGTCCCTGACTTGTGCTCTATCTTTTGGTTTCCTACCTATATATTAAACATAATCATACTTTCATCTCTTTCAAACACCATAACTTTTGTCTTGTTCACACTAATTTTCATACTTTTTTTTCAATATTCATCCAATTGCCATTATCTCCTGTAACTCTAACTTCTGATGATGCAAGTACAACCTGATCATTGGCATAGAGACATTTGATAATAACCCATTCATTCTTAAACCTCTTTCTTTTTTTTCTAACTGTGCAAGGAACTCTCTAAATATGTTGAACAGCCACAGTAACACTACATATCCCTGTCTAACATATTTTTCACCATTTAGTGAAGACAACATTTTAAA
Organism: Dendrolimus punctatus; assembly: GCA_012273795.1. Taxonomy (NCBI): domain Eukaryota; kingdom Metazoa; phylum Arthropoda; class Insecta; order Lepidoptera; family Lasiocampidae; genus Dendrolimus; species Dendrolimus punctatus. The sequence continues at coordinate 9,348,569 of CM022540.1, read as the reverse complement.
TTAATATGATACTTTATAAGATCATATGTGTAAAGGGCTTGGAAACATAAAAAACAGCCTACCTACAGCCTAAGAAAATAGGAACATTTCATTTCCATATTTGTTTTACATATGACCTCACCAAACAGTTTTTTGTAACTAAACTTAATTAGGTTGGGGTATAGTTATATGGCAATTTTAATTATTATTTGAGATATAACATAAATTTTGGATGGTTATAAAAATATTAAGATCATCATTAATTACAAATAAAATTCAATATAACAATACCACACACCTGTTAGCTAAATAAGTTACGTTGAATAAACTGGTTTTGTAGTATTTAAAAGAGATTTAACAGATACCTTCAAAGCGCAGCCATGTGGTATAGTAAATTTTTAGTTGCCCACATACACATGTTGAGACATGGAATGAGAAGTCATTCTTGCTGAATAAACCAGTTAATTTAGGTTTATATAACAATCTCTTTAAGTTATACACTCCAAATGAAATTTTGAATAAAATCATTTGTAACCGGCTGGGGCATAGTATAGATGCAAGGCACATTTATTGATTATGTACAAATCTGAACTTTTACCTACCTAGGCCTTCTTGGTTTCTTTTATAACCACCCAAAATTAATTTTATATCTCAAGTAATAAGTAAATGTGCCATATATCTATACTGCATCCACCAATTCAATATAAGAAATTAAAAAATGTATAAATATTGATATGATAGATTCTTACTACTCACAGATGAAAAGTAACACCATCTTTTTGCAAATTTGATGTTGCTGATCTCTTTTTACAACAAAAACTGAACAGTTAGGCATTTTAAACTAGTACAATTCTATCTGTATGGCAAAGAATACATCTTATATAAATCAACTTATATAAATAAAGTAGTATTAATTATAATCATAATGATAGCACAAAGTTTATAAATTCATTATAAACAGGTATCTCTGTCTACGCTCTACATCTTTATTAGTATATTTCTTATTATTTAAAATAAACAAGAAACATTTCAAATTAGGAAAATAAAATTGCGTTAAACTGTTGTCAAAAAATCATATAAATGTAAATAAACTGCTTGAAAACAGAACTATAGTAACAGTAAAAGTTACAATTAAATATAGTATAAATTTCACTTTATAAAATCACAAAACAGAATGAATAAGAATTCAGTCGTCTGTTGTAGGACTTGTATCGCATTATCAATTATCTTATTGTAAAATTATATTTAATCAGTTGAAGTTGTAGTAGTAGTAGTAGTCACAAACTAATATAGATCTACGTATGGTAGTAGTAGTACTGTATACAGGTTTATTTATTTAGGTTTATGGCTTGGCAGCTAGGTCTTTAAGCCAGATCTTAGTTTACAGTTCACATTTCTCACAAAACACATAATTACTACTCAAAAACTATCAATATTGTTCATTTTAGAGTAATTTTACACATTTTTAGAATATAAAACTGCATAGCACAACTTCTAACAGTTTCCACCAAAAACTCATAATAGTACTGGTAGTAGAGATAAGAAAATAGATAATACTAGGTAGAGTTTGGGTGGCACGGCTGACGGATACGTCCGATAATGTGTGGGCAGTGGGGTTTACTAAATGCCACTAGCCGCTACTGTCGCAATGCCGAAATAGGAAATATTTCTGTAACAGCAGTGTAGGCAGCGTATGGTTACATATTTCTCTACTGTTGTCTTACAGTTCTGACTACAAAGCTTTTTGAGCCGGTGTTATTGATAATGCAGCGCCAAACCTGGCGGGTCGAGAGGAGCAGAGTGCCGTATAGGCACGTGGAATGTGAGAGGTGGAATGAAAGATAAGATGGACGAAATGATTGATATAATGAATGAGAGAAGCCTGGATGCCTTATGTCTGACAGAGACAAAGCGGAAGGGGTGTGACGTCGATGACCTCCCCGATGGCATGCTTGCTCTGTGGTCCGGCGTGGACCTGGACAAGCTTGCAAATGGGGGGGTAGGCGTCGTACTCTCATCCCGCTTTGTGTCTGGAGTGAAAGACTATTGTCTGGTGAACCCGAGACTTCTTTGGGTCCGTCTAAAACTGGGGATCACGCGAGTTTTTCTGGTCGCAGCTTATGCTCCCGTAAGCTCAGCGGATCCCCAAGAACTACAAAAAGTTTTGGGAGTCTGTGAGAGAAATTCTGGATCTGACTGAAGGGAACGAAAGACTAATTATGTGTGGTGATCTTAATGGCTGAGTGGGGACCAAACGAGACGGCTTTGAGGCTGTCCTTGGACCCTATGGCGACAAGAGAGCGAACGATGCTGGTAAGCCAATCATAGACGTATGCATGGAAAGAAACTTGCTTGTGTCGAACACCTTATTCCATCATAAGGATATCCACACGTATACATGGAGAATGTATGAACAGAAAAGTATGATTGATCTGATTTTAATAGATAGTCGCCTCCGAAACACAATAATGGATACAAGAGCCTACAGAGGCCCCACTCTTGGAACGGACCACTACCTGGTGATAAGCCGGTTTGTGGGCCTTTTCAAGAAGTGGAGGCACTGGCGAGAGCGTACCAATTTCGGGGAGCTTGAAAGAATAAAATGTGAAAAATTGGAAGATGTTAGTGTAAGGAGTATGTATGCGCGCCTAGTCGAAGAAAGGCTTGCAAAAGCGGACTTCTCCGACTTAGATGTGGATAATGACTGGGATAGTATGAAAGAAAGTATAGTGGAAAGCGCAAAAGAAGCATGTGGATGCGCAAAGAGGCATATAACAACGAAAGGTGACGAATGGTGGGACGCGGATGTTAAATCTAGCGTAGAGAGAAAGAGAAAAGCCTGGCTGGATTATATTGCATCTTTGCATCAGAATAACAGCATGAAAGAGATGAAGAAAGAAATGTATCGCCTCTGCAACAATGAAACCAACGCTTTAGTGAAAGAGAAGCGTGAAAGAATAAAATTGAAAGAAGAAGAGAAGCTGACGGAGAACTTTGAGGCAAGTACCAAACTCTTTTGGAGAGAGGTTAAGAAGTCTCGGATATGTTCGTCAGCTTCCAGAATGGAAAGAATTAAATCTAAAGCAGGGGACATTCTTGCTAACCCACAAGAGGTTTTAGCGCGATGGAGTGAATATTTTAGAGAAATGTATGATAATATCCCGGATGCTGGCACCACGACTGAGTCTGTGACTGACTTCGAGGAGTCAGCATCCGAAATCACTTTGGAAGAGATCGAATGGTCGATAAGAAGTCTGAAAAATGGAAAGGCAGCAGGAATCGATAGTGTGTCTGCTGAGATGATCAAATATGGTGGCACCTGCGTCCGGGACGCTTTCCTGTCCTTATGCAACTTGTGCTGGAGGACGGGAAAGGTTCCCAACGACTGGGGGCGCGCTTTCATCGTGCCCTTGTATAAAGGCAAGGGGTCACGTATGGAGTGCGCCAGCTACAGGGCCATCAGTTTGATCAGCACAGCATCTAAAGTGTATGCGAAAATTGTTAAAAGGAGAATGAGAGTGGTATCCGATGGATTACTGTGGGATGCACATGGATGTGGGAGGCTTCAGAAATGGAAGGGGATGTATGGATCAAGTTTTCTCGCTCCGCAATATCGTGGAGAAGCAGCTGGCTACGGGCCGGAAGGTTTTCTGCGGTTTTGTGGATCTAGAGAAAGCATTTGACAGGGTTGTGCGGAAGGACCTCTGGGACATATTGCCCGGATATGGGATTGATGGCCATTTGCTGCGTGCTGTACAGTCCACTTACGAGGACTGTATGGCATGCGTGCGGGTGGACGGCAGCCTGTCGCCCTGGTTTGACGTCAATATTGGCGTCCGGCAGGGCTGCGTGCTGTCGGCTTTACTGTTTGTCCTATATCTGGACAATTGTCTCCAGAGATTAAGATTGATGGATGTTGGGGTGCGGATGGGTGATCTAGTTGTTAGCAGCTTGCTTTATGCAGATGATGCCGTGCTTTTAGCTGAATCGCCATCAGAACTGCAAACACTAGTCACAATGATGAAAGATGACTGTCAGGCGAGAGGCTTACGTTTGAATGCGAAGAAAACAAAGGTGATGGTGTTTAAAAGAGAAAAAACCAGAACGAATGCAAGGATAATGGTCGATGATGTTATGCTGGAACAAGTGAATGAGTTTGTATATCTCGGATGTGCTTTTAGCAGGGATGGAAAGTACACCGCTGACATAGAAAGAAGAGTAAATTTGGGGAATAGTGTGAATGGAGCGTTAGGTAAATTTCTAGGGGCTAAGAACCTCAGCCAGAAGGCCCAGCTTGCCATACACAATGCGGTACTGGTACCTACGCTCACGTATGGAAGCGAGAGTTGGGTATGGAATAGAGAGCATGAAAGTAGAGTAAACGCGGTCGAGATGCGAGTACTGCGCAAAATCTGCGGAGTGACGCTCGCGGACCGCGTTCGTAATACCGAAGTAAGAAAGAGAGTTGGTCTGAAAGAGAGTGTCGGGGTGAAGGTAAGGAAAGGAATGCTCCGGTGGTTCGGGCATGTGGAAAGAATGTATGATGAAAGAATGACTAAACAGATATACAATGCAAAAGTGGATGGATGCAGAAGTCGCGGAAGGCCACGACACACCTTCCATGATCAAATTGATCGTGTACTAGCAGAAGGTGATGTCAGGAGCCTTAAGAACAGACGAGCGTGCATGACAAGAACTATGAATGTCAAAGAAGCAAGTGAGGTGTGTAAGAATAAGCCTAAATGGCGCTCTGTTGTTCGTGCCTACCCCGCAAGGGACCTGGCGTGAAGTTATGTATGTATGTATCACAGAGTACTTTATGTATAGTATGTATGTATGTTATTAATAATAATCAATAAATAGCCCCTCCTCGTTAAATTAACGGGTTTTATTATTCTTGGAATGACAAGAATCTTAACTTTAGTCAACAGAGACTGGAGCATCAGTATAATATAATAAGAGTTATAATTGGTTCTTAAGGCCTTATAGCCAGAAACGAAAACCATTCTCAAAACAAAAAAAAACAACGCCATCATCAACGCAATCGGAAGCTACTCAACCACCATTTAATATTTTTCCCTCCATTTGCCTGCGAGGTAAATATAATATACGCGTTGGTCGGCATCTGTCAGAATTGTTTATATCCGAAAATTCAATATGCGTAAAATATCTAAGAGTCGTGCAGATGAAGATGTAATATCTTCAACAAATGGATCTTTTGTGAACGACGAACAATCCGAGGCAGAACGCAAAGCCGATATAGACGAAAGAGGTCAAGATTCTGGAGACGAGGACGCTTCGCAATCCGATGATGAACCTATCACTTCTAAAGAGACGAAGAAAGGTAGAAACAGTAAAAGCAAGGCTAAGAAGAAAAAATCCACTAAAGACCAAAAGGTTGAGGAAGAATATGAGGTTTGTGATTTATTTCAAGCGTTATTTATAATCGTGATAGCGAAATATTGTTGTAGACTTCTGAATGCTAGCTGTTACCCCTGTGAATTTGTTTAGTTTTACGCTTTATAGGTAGCGTATAAAGCGTAAATCCTATTACGGATTGAAAAAAATCTATTCACTGTTTGGCTAAGGCTTTAGCAAGTTTAGAATCGAGAATTAGTGGCCAGTGCAGTCTTCTATCATTTCTGTTTGGAGATGTGTTTTTTTCTAATACCATAAATTAATTGGTGATTTGATTATAATGTACTGTAGCTAAGGATTAGAAAGTCCAAACCACAATTTCACCTCACCGAAGACACATTAATCTAAAAGTAAACATAACCTTGTGCCCTATATGCACAGAATTCATATCTACTTTTAATTGGTATGCACTAAGCAGCTTAAAAAAATTAACTAATTATACACATCCACTTAACACATTCAAATACTTGAAGCATTTAAGCATAAACTATATAGAAACAGTGACGAAAATGACATAGACAGTATTGTTAATTAATTAAAACACTATTTCACTTCAAATAAGATTTTAATATTTGCTACAGTATGTTGTGGAAAATAACAAAAATGTTTAGACTTCAGTGTTTGTGAGTGTTTTCATAATATGTTACATTATTTTCAAAAATACATTTTTCCTGCTTAACTCCAGCAGATAAAACTATATTGATAAGCATAAAGTGGATCTCTTTAACCTTTCTGTTATAGATTTGTGTAATTCAGAATGCAAAATTCTAAACCCTACCCAATCAAAATTCTGTCTAAATGTCAAAATTATGGGTTAGAAGGCAGGTTTGCAGGAATAAATTGTAGTGGAACTCCCACATTAGCATTTGTAGATTTATTTATAACTCCTAAAAACTCCACTCTTAAGGCAGGGCTTTGCTTCACTTTCACTCCCGCCACAGCCTCTGTGGCTGTTCTTTTTATAACCTCATGGACTTAAATAAAAAAGGGCACTTCCCAGGCAGCCAGAAATAATAGGTGATGACTCGTCTACATGTTCCCCTTCCCTCCTTCACTATAGATTTCTGAATAACTTTCAAATGATTTCTACAGACAGCAGAAACATCCAAGGTTTGACAGGGAGAATTGTTTCTAAGGGAAAGTGAAATATATATGTCGCAGATGGCCTCGTTCTCACGACATCTCCTTTAGTTATTGCAGGTTTAGTGGGCGTCATCAGGATAAAATGCGAGCTTAAAACACATGGGCAACAGTTTATACACTTTTAATTTAGATTTGATCAACATTTTGACATAGACTAGACCGAGCAGCGGGTTCAGGGCACCGCTCATACTTCCAACTCAAAACACTTTCTTTAAAATCCTCCATGGTCCAACTCGACCTGTTGCCATCAACCAAATGTGTCACAAAACTCCTCCGTCTACCGAAGTAGATACTACTAAAGTCTAATAGAGGGCGTCTGACCCCGCTCCGAGCCATATGCTCTGCTCTGATTGGTCGTTTATTAAATTACAATATTCATAACTTTTGTTACGTTAGAATGATCTTTAAGTTATAGAAACATTTAACAAATCATATAAAATTAAATTAAGAATTTCATAAGTAGTTAAAATGTAAACAAATAATATTGTGTGTTATAAATCCAATCAACAATTATCCGATTTATATTTTCCCTCCGACATAAATATATATATATATATATAGATTATCTCATTTTGATTCTAGCCTATGTTCTATGTAATCTTAAGTATAAATATTAATCATTTAGAATAAATCCAATGCAGTTAGACTAAAAACACACATTTTTAGAAATCTCATATGAGATTGGGGTAAAAGGGGAGGGGATTTTTTAAAATAATAAAATGATTTATTTCTCTACACAACAGATTCAGATAGAAACCTGGTATCTGAGACTAGTGCCTGAAATAGATTTCTAAGAAAGGGGTTGGGCCAAGTCTCAAGATATCTCACCAGGGAAGGCTATGTCCGAAAATCACCCAAAAAACACCTCATAACATCCCTTAATCAAAATGATAGCATAGTCTACAATTTCATGTAATATTTTAACATTTGCAGTATAAAAAAATAATTAAATACAAAAATGTTCCATTTATACTTCAATAATGTAACCATATCAGTTTTTTTGAGAAATGTCATAATGTTCCAGGTTGAAAAGATTGTTGATTCAAAGAAAATAAAGGGGAAATTGCACTATTTGATCAGGTGGAAGGGCTATACTTCAGAGAGTGACACCTGGGAACCTGAGAACACTCTTTCATGCCCTGAACTAATCAACAAGTATAATGATGAAGTAAGTTAATCCAAACTGTAATTTGTGTACAAATGTTAATAACTAAATGAAGTGAAGAAGAATATTATTACCTATATTATATATATTAGTATTGTCACCATGATAGGTATACAACTAACTCCTGAGACATGGCCTGAGGCCTTTGGACCATTTAATTTGAAATATACACTAGAAAAGTAAGGCTTCAAAGGTGTTTGGCAGTCTTTCTGTATTTATTGGCTATTATGAATTTAAAGCTGTTTTTTTTAACAATGGCTTTTAGAGAATTTTAAATAAAGATTTTATTTTCACCATCTCTAGTTCTAGTTTAAAAGGATTTTCCTTAAAAGAACCACTTAGGTTAACAATTTAAGGTGATGGTGGATATTGTACAATTACATTTTAATCATAGATATATAACTAAAAATTGTCTATGTGATGCATGCTTTCTGGCCAGAATTTGCACCCTACATTAGAATGAAAAGTGGAAAAAGTAAAGAAAAGTTAGCTATGAAAACATCTGAGTGTGAATAGAGGCATAATTTATAATAATTATTTACAATATTTTTCAGAAAGAGAATTCAAAAAGCAAGGAAGCAAAACCAGCAAAGAAAGACAATAGAAAAAGGAAAAGTACCAAGAAAGAAAGTAAATCACCTGCTAAGAAACCCAAAACTGTCTGGGACAGCAAACAAAGTGATGAAAATGCAGAATATGAGGTCAGCTCCGTTATAGTTAACAAATAATAAATGTACCACTTATCAATGATGGTTGGATTGGAAAAGTAGGGTTGCAGAAACTTAAGAGATGTTTTGTGTTTGTACTGGTGTATGTATGTTGTACACATGTACAATAGTATGTCACTTGTAATATTACTTATAAGTTAAGTGACAGATTGTATACACTCAGTGTGAGACAAGTAGTAGTAAACTCTATTTCATTATATGTGTCAATGTTACACACATATAAATGTCTCCAAGCTAATTTATTGTAATTAGGAAGTATAGTTAGGAAAAGATAAAACACCATAATTTAATTGGTTTATTATTTTCAGAATTCACAATTATAAATTTGATGGACTTTATCTGTTATATCACAATACCAACTATAGGTAAATTAGCCCAACATTTCCAATCATTGTTATACCCAATCACAATATAATTATACGTAACACCTGTTGAATGTTGAAGTAACTCCGCATAATTGTGATTCATTGACTTTCTTTGTAGAAAATCTTTTTGAATACAGTTAAGTTTAGTCATTAGAGAACAGTAGCAAATGGGTAGCATGTTTGGCATTGCAAATATTCATAGGCGATGGCAACGGCTTTCAATCAGGTGGACTATGCAGTGAATTCATGCACAATAAAAAAAGATCATTTTTGCTTTTTTCTTTACAATTTTTTTATTTTTTATTATAATAGCTCTTAAACACCGTATACAAGCGCGCGCGCACACAGACAGTACTCCCTAGCTGAAACCATTTCAGGTTGAACGCATTCTTGAAGTGCACCACAAGAAGAATGGCAAAAGGGAATTTCTGATTCATTGGAAGGGGTGGTCAAGCAAATTTGATTCCTGGGAACCAGAAAGCAACCTTAATTGCCCTGAACTTATTAAGAAATTCATGGACAAGGTACTAATTGTAAATTGATATATTGTTAATATTATAATACATTTTTTGTTCTGACCACTGCAATGCTCGAAGAGGCCTTGGCTTGGTTTTTATGAAAACTAAGTTTTCTGTCTCTCTTCTAAATGTAAAACAAAATTTTCACTATTAAACCTGTTTTATGCTGCTATTCATTGTACTAATAAGTATCAATTTCTAAGGACTTGTTGTAAACTAGTCAATGTATGTGGAAGGTAAGGTTTCCAAGCTACATCTCTAATATTGGTCTTAATCTGCATGAATTCTCACAACTTCTAACATAAAAGTACATACATACATATGCTAACTTTTTAAAAGATTTTCATGTGAATATATTCCCTGAACGGTGAATACATTTACATGAAAATCTGTTTATTTGGCAGCCATTTGTTGCTTACTAAATGTGGTCAAATTGTTTTAAATCTGTTAGTATTGTTTTTTCTTGTGCTACTATAACATGCAGACAGACAAAATTCTAAAATTAGTCCTTCTGATTTTTTATCTTTTTACTGGCCAGTTCCTTACATCTTATTTCGTTTGCCTTATTATCGGTTAAATTTTGTCATTACTTGTCCATACAAATAATGTCAAAAATTAAAGTGGTAAAGCAAAAACTCCTCTTCCTCCCTTATATAAAATTTTAACCAATAGTAAGGGAAGGTAAATAAAAAAATTAAAACAGATGTAGTGATGGGTTGAATGCCTTAATTGTGATGTGATGTTGTTATTAATTGTGAATGACGTAAAATATTGACAGATAATGTATTTGGAACATACAATAATGTAGCTATGATTGTTAAGTGATTTTGACCATCAGTTAGATATATTTTCATTGACGGCTTATACATATATCTAACAAAATTAATTGAGTTTTTAAATGAGTAACATAGGGCTACTTGTACCCAGGGCTTTCGCGGCGTAGATGCGAGGAAAACTCTAGTAGATAATAAATTGTTATCTATTTATAACTATTCCACCACTGGTTTCTCATTTTAGTGAAATGTGTGGTATGGTATTAGTGTCGGAGCAACATTGTTTTGGCATTAAAAACACCCTAACTAATTAATTATGATATAAGGCTTTATTCATATTGTAACAGGTGGATGTAGCGCGTTCGTCCGACTCACGCAACCTGAGAGTGGCGCCTGAGACCACGAACAGGTTCACACTGCAAGATCCCTCGTCGGGACGCCGCCTCAGCAAGAGGCGTGGACAGCGGCAACGGTGAGTCTTATATTTGTAGTTACTACATTATGAATCAGATGGCCCACTTCCCCCTCCACATATCTAAGTCTATTCCTTCTCTTCATTCCTTTATTATTACGTTGTTTTCTAGGTAAGGTTTATCGGTGAAAAATTCATCTTAATACATGATAATATTCAATGTTACACACCTTGTGTGTCTATCGGCAATTTCTTGACGTAGTTGGAATAACTATAATGGACAGGCTTACATTCGGTCCAGATATGAATCTCATGAGCATTTATAGGATGAGCTCAAACGCAGAGTGCAGGATAGAAATCCAGTCCTTTCGAGCATATTAAATTGAAGACGAGAGTAAAAAAAAATCGACAATGAAGTAACTGTAAGCTCTGTTTAGACTGAGGGGGTAATACCAAGTATTGACATCAAAATTTTTATTGTTTTTTCGATAGTTTTGGTTTAATTCGTAAAATAGGACACCAGAACAACTTTCCCAATTCTCATTCTTCCTACAGTTGTGTTTAGACATCATTCATTAAAAAAATTAGTGAATATTGATATTGATGATATGGCATTAAAGCTGAAATTTCACACTTTCGAATAACATATTTTTTTATAAATATCTGTAATATTTTTAGTAAAAACAATGTATGTATGCGGAGTTAGGGGTTGGTTGAGTATAATAATAATTGGCTGCACGAGAGTGATATATAAACCCTGTTTCTTGTTGAAACAAGGTTTATATATCACACACACTACCATTACAGAAAATCCAAATCAATAGTTGTGCAATTGTCTACTGTAGACAATTGCACAACAAAATACAAAAAGATGTCGCAGCCAACCTGATTTGAAGTATCTAATACGTAATGAATGTCGTGTGGGCAACCTGACACAACGTTTTTGTTATTGAAATACAGCGATGGTTGTCTTCATCGCAATTGCAGCGCCATCTATTTTGTTAATCCGTCTATTCCTAGTAAACTACGTCTTTTATCGGGATAAAACGTATCCTAAGTGTTGAATCGCCTTATAAGCCTGCCTTATGTTCTGTTTCATTCATATATGTTTTTCCAAAATAATGCGATCGGAGGGCCATCTTTTTCACTGCTTTCGTCTATACTACCGAAACGACATCATTTATCCGGCTAAAATATCCCAAGTTACGCCCAATAATATAAGTAAGTTCCGTTTCGAATTTTATTTAAATCCGTTCAGTAGTTTTACTTACATGAGTCGGAACGGAAAGACACAAATTCTAAAAATTGCATTTTTTGGAATCTCTTGGCCGAATTATCTCCGTAATTTTGCGCATTTTTAAATGCTATGTATAAACTCGAACTATTTATAGATTTACAAAACTTTCTCTTGTATATCATATATATTATGAGTATCAGAACTGAATGCATTTTATAATGATGTTAGTTAGGCCAGGTTATAACTGCAAGTCACTGTACTGTAAGTCTTGTTCTCGAAAGCTAAGCACTAGGATAGGATAAGTATGAAAGTACCAGAATCGTCCTTTCACAGCTGATTCTGGTATTGACAAATCATGGTGCAAGTTTAGTCTTCAATAGTCTTATTTGAGCAATACTTACTGATCGATACTAGTGACATCTCTCGAAAAAGTTGAACTAACCATCATGGCGAAAAAATATTGGATGTATCATTTCGAATATTCTTTTATATTTGATACGTTTTATATATTACATATTTATTTATTATCTAAATGTTTTACATTTCTACACATTTCGAAGAATAAAACATAAATATTTCTTAAAATCAAAATACAGAACAGTATAAAAAAACATTAAAACTGAATATTTAAAAAAAAAATATTATGTACAATATTGGCATGATTTTTTTCAGAGTGCGCTACGACAATGCCGAGTAAAATTGAAGATTTTTATATAATAAAGTATGGTCTGTTTAAAATATGAAACATTGTATATAATAGTAAAAGTTCTTAAAAACAATGTTTTATCAGTTCTTTAAAGTCTAAACGCACTTAATAATAAATTTATGTTAAAGGTTGAGAAAAACATATATATTTTTTTGTGTAGTGCCCATAAAGCGCTACAGCCCTTCTTGGGTATTATTACTTTAGAGTATGTTAGTTTTTAAGTGTTTTGAGTATAATAATTATGAGGCAAGTCTAATTAAAGGTCTTGAAATAGATAACAATATAAAAATCACAAAAATATGTATGGTATCTCTTTTTATCTCTACATTGTTGCCACGCTCGATTAATTTGTTCTAAGTTTCTGTCTTATAAAATAAAGTATGCTTTCCGACTGGGCACTTTTAAATTAATAAGAAATATTGTAGCTACAAGTACAAGATTTGGTAATCCTACATTCTTGTGTATGAATGGTGCACTATACATGAAAATATTGTGTGTAGGGCAACTATACCATTGTTGGCACCCTATTAACTTATTCAAAACATGAAGATTTTTTTTTGCTTTTATTCAATGGTAATAATAATATCAGTGTATGGGTAAAAAAATATTTTTTAATATCTGGAATGAATTGACTGGGTGCCAATAACGGCACAGGTTACCCTATATTGTGACGGGGTGGAGTATCCAATGAAAGGGCATTTTTGGATGAATGCTAGAACTTAAAAAGTAACTATTCTGATATGTAAACATTCTTTGATGGGATATATTCTTGTCTTTTGATACAGTCTTCGCCACCTCCATTCTCAAGTGTGTCCTACCAAAGGTTTACACCTGCTCTAAGTTGAGCGGATATTAAGTTTTAACTATCAGTAGTCTCCTGTCATTTCTACCAACTAATTGCCCATTTCCATATCTTACCAACCGTTCATTTGCTTACTGTAGGTTACAATTTGACATAGGCTCCATACAAGTATTGTCAAAATTTAACCGTTGGTAAGGCAAGTAAATGAATAGTAAGACATAGGAACTCGTTATTTCATCAAAGGGTAGCTTCTAGGACTCTATTTTTGAATTACTTTGCTCGCGTCGCGCTTTGTGAACACCGTTTGTAAGTATTTGAACCATGTCCAGAATGTTTACTAAAGTGTAATTTAGTGATCGAGTTTTGAATGAAAGTTCTATAGTAGTTCCTTCCCCCTCATTAGCGACAAGTTTCATATTATAATAGTGTAATATTGTGAAAGTATGCGCGGCATTTCTAAATTTAAGTTGGCGTTCTGTGGGTTATGTAAGTTTTTGTATGTAATTTTCATATCCAAGGGAGAAAGGCTATATGTATATGTATTTGTTTTAAGCGATATCATGTGATAGACTTAACATGATGGTCTTATTGTATCTTAATGTTAAACTTTGGATGGTATCTTAATGACTTAAACTTGGGATGTATGAAGGACCTGGTTTCAAAGTAAATATTAAATATGTTCTATTTATTCAAATATATTTAAGGATACATAAAGAACTTGGTTTCCTATTAAAGCCTATAAATATTCTTCTTTTTCTAATTGCGTTGTCTTTTGGGTCATTTTTAACATTAAAGTCTTGTCCTGAAATTATTTCCAAATGTTGCTTAAAACAAATAGTCTCACCCTTCTATATAAACTAATTTTATTTATCGTGAAGGAGTAATATATGAACAATTGCAATACCTTTCTAAATATAATTAAATTACCTACAAGACTTTGCAATCTCTCTGTGTTAGCAGCACATGATCTACGAGGAGTAAAATAATACGAGCGTTACGTTTTTTTTTTATTATACCATTTCGAACATTAATGCAATGAAATAAGATCTAAAACAATATCCATTAGTGTAAATACAATGTTTTAAAATCAGCAGGTCTTGTAAACACCCTTACACAATTTCGAAAATTAATGCAATTTAATAATATCTAAAATAATATCCACCAAAGTAAGAATACGGTGTTTTGAAATTAGAAGGTCTTGTAACTGCCGACGTTCACGTAGTCTATTTTAGTAAACTCCAGTCGTGCGTCGGAGCTGACACACGATTTTTTTGTATTAGAAAATAGGGTATTGCACATTATTCTGCAGCTTACCGGGGGCCAAATTCTGCTATTTCAATATCTTGGAGTTGTGAAGAGTGTAAAAATGCGTATTCTACTAAATCCACTATAGCTACTCGATATCGTCGCGACGAAATAATAGTAGAAAAAAATGGCATTGCCATGATCAAGCGAGTTTTCGCTTATAAATATCTGTAGAGTGGCTTGCCACTGGCATGCCATTGGAATTAAAACAATACTGAAATCAGGCAAAGCTACGATTGAGACGAAACTGTCCGGCGAGTTTAACGACAAAGTAATAGCGGAATTGGGTTCCTGGAGAGGCGATAATGTGTGGTTCGGGCTGGCCGTGATTTAATGTTGCTGGTGCGATTTGTCATTAGCTGTTGTGTTAGATGTTTCATAGTACAGTTATTCATGTAAGACATTAACACAAATGATCTATTTCCGAGGCACTTCCAAAGTGAAACGTAACTTCGATGTGTTAGTAACTTTGCTTTTAAAAACAATTTATACATTTAGTTTCGCTGAGAATAATCGCGAATTGTACAAAATACTATTCATTTTGTACAATTCGCGATTATTTAATTCCTATCTTTTATAAATATTTTAAAACGAGCAAGTCTATACCACGGGATATTAAGTTTCACTTTTGGAACCTATGGAAATGAGCGTATTTATTAAGGTTATAGTTGGTAAGAAAGTAACGCTCTATGATTCTGCAATGTAGGTACGATTAAAATGGGTCTTTATATATAAAAAAAATATTTTTATGTAAGATTTAAGATTTTATTTTTAAATTACTTCCGACTTATTGTACGCTAAAGACAAATATTCTAGAACAATACCCATTCGCATGCGGTATATATATTACCGGTGTTAAATTTGAACATTAGCTAATGTTTGGTTATAGTTCTAGAATAGCTGTATTCTACATCCTACAAATCTGATGTAGTATTCGCCAGCAGGATTAACTTTATGTATACATACCTATGTAGTTTGCGAACTGGCCGTAGTTTGATCACGGGCGAGCGTGTAACTAGAGCCCTATTCAAACATAAGCGATATGGTTTACTGTTGTGAATATCGTGTAGTATTTCTGGGAATTTATATGCATTGCCGCGGTTTAACAAAAACCCATAATATCCGCGATGTACTGTCCAGGTAGTCGATACATTTTCGCTTACTTTTCTAAACAAGTTAAACGGAAATGATTGACTAGTGTTTGCCAAACGAACTGGCAATAAAATCCGTTAATCCCGATTTCTCCACAAAATACAAACTAGCATAAGTCAATAAGTTTTGACTTATACTAGTGAATGAAAAAAAATATTGGTATCAATTAAAATTCTATTTGAAGAGTTCCAGTACCCTCCATCCCCTGGTGAGATATCGTGAGATTTGGCTCAACCCCCTCCCCCGCCCCCAATCTCACGTGTGTTTCTAGTGTAAAAGCATTGGATTTATTCTAAAAAACATTGTATCGTAACCAGAAATGTCAGAGGTAAAATATATGTGAACGGAGAGTATGCTGCGAAGTTCGTCGAGTCAAGCATTCTTCTTCATCTTACTCATTTTAATAGTGTTGAGCAAGATGAACTAAAAATTAAAGAATGTTTATGCTAAAAGCGTCATCATCTTAAACATTAGTCAAGTGCATACGTTTTTAAGCTATTGCATAGCTTTTATCGCGTGCTTTGAGCGCGGCGACCAAGTAATTCCGTAACAAAAATAAACCTAACACCTCCCACTCCGCCTAACATGAGCGTTAGCTTAACGTGAATGTGTGCGTCCACACTGAATGCATGGTATGTAGGTATTGCAAATTATGGACGACGAGCTGCTCCGAAATCGGAAGAATACGTAAGCAGCTGTTTGTGTGAAGGTATATAGGTATTTGTCATATCTTTGCCATACTCACCCATGTGCGCCCCGTAATTTTTAATTGCTGGAGTACAGTAGACAGGCTTGCGGCCCAACTGTGATGGGAAGTGGTTACCGTCGGCTATTAACATTTGCAACACTACAGTTGCTATCAGTGTGCTGCCGGACTCGTAGATGGGGTGGAACTTGGCCACGAATGCCGGAACACAACTCAAGGTTATTATGGCGGCTTAGTCTAGACCAGGGGTAGTAAAAAAGATATTATGGTTTTAAATAATTTACTTATTTAAAGTCTTAAAATCGCCAACAGTCGCTAAACATTATTTTCTTCCTGAAACTAGAATTTTATTAATTAGAAGTTCATAAATGTTTAGCTAGATTATTGAAATAAAATAGCTAAATTTAGCAACAAAGTCGCTTGGTGTCTCGCATTGTGATTGGGTTTTTCAATCAGCCACATTTCTTTATTAAAATAAATATATTTAAGATTATTACTGGGTACAGATTGACCAGAACCATTTTCGCTAGTTTTCAACAGAGGGATTTCCACATATGATGTTTCTTTCTGTTACTGGGGTGGTAGTAAATATCGCTTATCTTTGAACAGGCCTTATTCGGATATCCTGCTTACGCAGTTTCAACCTTACCTCGTACCATATTTTTAATTGTGTGTTAAATTTGTCTGGCTATTAGACAGAAACTATGTTTCTGGTTGTATGATTTTTTAATAAATAGTTATTAATATACATATTTTTTTATTTAATACCGTATTAATTACAATATTATATAGTAATCGATAGTGATATTAAGTAATAGTGTATTGTATAATAGTCTATTCCGGTTGTGTTCATGGTAAATTTCGGAAACGTGATATCTAACATTATGTAGCTTGATCCATATGAATGTATAGAAGTTTGATTGAATTTATTTGTTACTTCTAGGTAAGGAATAAATTCAATCTATAGATCATATAAATAATGCGTGACGTTTATATGATCTAAGGGTTTTTCATTTAGCTTTTTCCATTTGATAACTTCTCTCGTTAACAACCTCTTTTTAGCAAGTTCACAGAGCAATTTCTTTAAAACACGGATACAGCATAGGTTAAATGTTAAACAGGAACGAATGTTTTATTCCAAAGAGGTGCACAAATGTGTAAATGGATTTACGGAAAATTAATGTATTTATTTTTTGTAAATGGAATCTTACACATTACTTATAGAAAGTCACGAGTCTACCACCGCTTCCAAAGCAATTTAATTTTAGTTACTGCGAAACGACAAGAAGTGGCGCAAACTCCCCAGCATATCTAAAAACGAAAACCTTTTAGATTGTTAAACGTAAAACTAGCGTCTTGTTTTAAAAATAATAAAAAAAAATTTGGAGGTCGCATAAATAATCGCCATAAAAATAAAATTTGCTAAAAAATCTAACTAAGAAGTTATAACGTCGGAATAACAAAAATCAAATAAATTACCGCGTTTCAAACTTAGTTTATTATATGTAACATAAGTCGCGAGAACTTAGAAAATATTATAAAAAGTTATTATCGTTGTCAATTGAATAATTGACTTCATCTTTAAAATTCAATCAAGGAACTCTTTTCAAATAACAAATTTTGTGAAATAAAAAAAACACAATGTATAATAATGTATATATATATATATATATATATAGGTAATGAATATATTTTTTACAAGATAAAATACAATACCGTAAAATTGATAATATCTATCAAACAATTCCCTCGAGATCGGGTCGTGGTGGCGCCGTCAAAAGTAGTCCGTCCAAGTCGGCGGGCTGGGTTTGGTCGCGGCGCGGCGGCCGCGAGGGCAGCACTACCGGCTCGCCCGTCGCCGGGTGGCCGCACGCCCCGCAGCGTCCCTCCGGCGCGCACTCCGCATGCGTGGCGCGCGCGCAGTGCCCAGTCACCGCGCCGCTGCCGTCCGCTAAGCGGCGCCCGCAAGTGCGGCATTCGCCCCGCACCGCGCAACCGCGACCGGCCGCGGCCAGTGCGCGCGCCAGCGCATCGTGCGCCTCCCGACCCGCAATACGGGAAACGCACTTCCAACTCTCCTTGCGATTGGCGGCGCACGCCAAAATCATCACAGCTATTTCGGGCGAATCACAATTTCGACCCAGTGTTTCGTCTAGGGGTAGATACGAGACCGCTTCTAGTAAGACGCTCGGCGGTGTACTTTCGCCGTTCGCAGTAACCTTGTCCACATATCGGCGGCCACGGACGGCGGCACCGTGGGTGAGACGCGGGCGCACAATTCGCCGGCTGTTGTGATGAACCTTGTATCTGCGTCCCCACCCTCGCTTGAAGCGGCGAGTTCTAGTAGTGCATCGAGAGCGGCTTTCGGATCACCAGTCGCCTCCAGGCAAACTGGCAGAGCCTCTTTCGGGCCCACTTCTTTAATTATACGTAATGCATCCTCCGGACGAACAAATCCGCAATTTTCAGCTAAAAACTTTTCTACATCACGAGGTCGCATCATGCACACGTTCCTCAGATGCGCGGCTGCTGCATCGCCACGAATTCTTCCCGTTTCCCTTAATGCTTCACCAAATTCTAGAGCATGTTCATCACTATGAGATTTTAAATACGATGCAACTGAGGGTTCGAAGTCTGTTCTTACTAAGGCCGCTACAGCTCGAGGTCGAAGATTGATGAGTGCTGGCAAATAAGCTTCAAGCAAAGATTTAATGTCGTCATCAGCAATTCGAGTTCTTAGGTATTCGAAAAATTCGTCGACATCAGAACTGGAAGGATTGGTGATGTCAAAGAAATGTTGGAATGCAGCTTGATTGTGTTGCAAGGTGGCGGTGAGCCGCCAAAGCATGCGCGGACGCCCCTCTGCCGCGGCCAGCTGCGCGCGCAGCCGGTCGGCGTCGGCGCGCGCGCGGCCCAGTGCCGCCAGCCAAGCGCGGTCAGCGCGCTCGCCCTCCGTCACCGCTGCCAGCTCTTGCAATCCGTTTATCACCTCCGGATCTGCCGGTAGTACTCCCGCGTTCAATTGTCCGGTTATAAATTCTAATATTTCAATGCGGTCTTCCGGTTCCTGTTAAAAATTAAAAGTACAATATTAAAACAACTCAACACTATTGCACAGATTAATAAATAGTTACTACGTAACAGGTACAACACTCCCATATAAAAGCGAAAATACCTACGCTAAAATAGCCTACAAGATCTTAATAATAATACCTGCCGCTCAGAACAAGAAGAAATGTACCATACACTTACTTCTACCCACAGCAAAAATATCTAAGAAATCTAAAATTATCGAGCATTGCCCATTTGTGTAAGTAGATAAGGATAGATGTGTAACTAGGTAAGGTAACTAAAATAGGAATTACCTATAAAAGCAACACTATAAATACCTGACTCTTTAGTATTTACCTACTTATGTTCAAAGAAATAAATGGTGACAAAATCCATAACGATTAAAAATACTACTCAACTTTCTTCGTCTCTCGGAAATGAATAAAACGACAATTTTTCGATTGTTTTTTGACTTTTACACCCATCTACTGCACAACAATTACGTGGTTTCGGCGTTTCGAAGGGTAAGCGCGGGAAACGTGCTCAGGCGGGCGTTTGGCGGCCCTCTGGCGGTTGTATCGTCGAAGATACGCCGAGCGGTAGGCATATAGCGCGTGGCCTTGACCGAGTGACGGAGGCCTGACTATTGTAAGTTGATGCGGGACGCACACTGTTAAATGAGGAAAGGATCTCACGTGTAAATCGCGGGCGAAGGCGAGCAGCGCCCGCGCTACACGCAGCCGGTTCTGCTTGCCGAGAGGCCCGACGAAGGGCGGGTCGCGCGAGCACTGCTCCAGCAGGCGGACGCCGGCAGCCGCTTCGTGCTCGACTAACACGCGCAGGGGACTCCGCCCGCCGAACGCTGCCTGTTAGGACAACAATAATCATCCAATATTATAAATACGTAAGTAACTCTGTCTATTACACTTTCACGGAAAAACTACTCGACCGAATTGGATGAAACTCAGTACCTAAATATTTCTTTTCTATGACTAGGATGAACATAGAATAGCTTTTATCCCGAAAAATGGGATAGTTATCGGGATAAAAATATATTTGTCTCTCTAATTTGTTATGCTTTTACGGAAAAACTATTTGATACATACTCGTATGTAATGTTAATAGCGAGGGTGTACAAGGCACATTGTTCATCCTGGATTGGAATAGATTTCTGCAAAGGTTATCCTAGAAAGTAGGGTAGGTTTTTTTTATTTGCGATTTTCGTATTTTTGGTCATTTTGTTTATTTTGTCATTTATATAGTTTACAGATACATAGACGGGGATAGTTAAATAAAACTAGAACGGGTTGAAATATAGGATGAAAGTTTATATAGGAGACTAATAATTTCTCAAGTTTAAAGATATTCATCATCTATAAAAAAAATGCATTTGTAACCCGATCTGTCTGTCTGTTAAGCTTTTACGGAAAAACTACTAGGAGCGCCGGATCGGTGTTGCTGTAATGTATGTACCGGGAGGGAGATGCCCGGAATAGTTTATATAAAATGAAGTGAATCTTCCTGGGGTAAATAGGACTAACATAAAAAGTTAACACAATATAACCTGTATTAACGCCTGCTCTTTAAACAAGAGGTTAAGTACTGGAGTTTGAGCCGCGGTTACGTTGCGGGGTATCTACCTATAGTAAGCTAGCTCACCTCGGACGCGAGTAGCGCCAGCAGCGCGTCATGCCTGGCGGAGGGGCGCGCGTGCTCTGGCAGGGGGCGGCCGCCGGCGCCGCGGCCCGCGAGCGCGTCCGCCGCCGCGACCACGAGCGCGGCGCCGGCGCACCCGCAGGCGCCCCCCGGGCCCCGCGCCCGCCGCCTGCCGCACTCCGCGTCCACGTACGGCATCAGCTCGCGCATCGCCCCGCCACACCCGCCTGTTCACACTTCTTAACAATATCATTTAGATCTAGCTAACCTCGGAGGTTGCATGACAAATACGAAGGAGCAGCTTATGTGGTATAGGTCCCGCCAGGTAAAAACACTGAGCGGTAGTGGGGGGGATGTGTCCGCACAGGTGTAGATCATATCCTAAAGTATCACCCCGTCTCGCCCTCTTCATAACACCAATTTGGTCGATAAAACGCTCACTGCGCAGGTTCAGAGCCAGCGTTCCTTTTACGTGGCGCGAACTATACAGACTTGGTGACGCATTCCAGCAGTGAAAATCGATTGGATCAAGACGAAGCGTGTTTACATTTTCCATGTGTTTTCATCTGAGTATATCTCTACTCCTATTTCATATAGTTCATCTTCGTTTTTGAGAGTACACAATATAGAATATTTCATCGAAATCTGTCCATATACAAAGCTCTAAAAAGGGCATACAGTAAAATTGTTATCCACCTTTGATGTAAAACAAATAGGAAAAATGTATAAAAGTTTCATTTTTGAAGCAATACAATCTCAACGGCCGCTACGGCATAAAAAAACACCATAGCGCCATTTATTTGCATGTCCCTTGGGAATAGTATTTCATTGCTGGATGAAAGGATCCTATGTGTTTTCTGTACCCCTGACAACGTGTGTACAAAATGTTTTGCGGTGTGTAGTATGTGTATAGTATTACCGAGCGCTGCCGCGATGGCCGCTACGCCGCGCCACAGTCCCTTTGACCTGGTGAAAACGCTCGCGCGGTGCGGATCCAAGCTCATCAGCGGAAGTGACGCAACCACCCGTTCCACTAGCTCCGGTTCGAACTCCGCTAGCCGCTCTATTAAAGCCTTTTTATTACGGGAAAAATTTCATACATCATAATTATTAGACATACACAAATAATGTAATCCATTTACTGTCTATCCTACTATAGATATACTATTATAGTATATTATTTTGTACTTTCTAGTAATCTGACAATGTGTCAATGATACTGAAATACAAATAGAGAAAACAATGAAGATTTATGCGAAATATCTATCAAAAATTTGTATGGAAGATGTAAGCGATAAGACACAATGAGACATTTACATTAAGAAGAATACTGGGAATAATAATAATCATCATCTAGTGAAGTATATAACTCTGAAAAGAAACTTAAATAATAGTACATTATGGTACTAGTGTGTAACATTGGTGATTACCGCCGAGGCGCCATTGAGACTCGAGCCGTAGGCGAGGGTCTTAAGAGAGCCGAGGACGGTAATCATCAATACACACGTGTATCATACGACGTTTTTCAACACACTTGTGAATAAAATAACAACAAACACTCATTTTATTTAGTAGATAAAAAGTTTATTTAGAGAAACAATTAGTAAATGTGCAGTTAGTAAAAAAGTTATATATGAGTGAAAGTTTTATTTATTAAACACGTACAAGTTAAAATTATCTATTTAAATAAGAAGTTGCATGAAATGAGCAAGCAATAGGAACATTAATTTATTTGTTCTATAGAACACGATCTTTTTTTTTAATAAAAACTTTTTTAAGAACAAAGCAACTCAACCAATAAAATTTAAAAAGAAATCTATAACTCACTAGTGAGTTATAATTTTTTTTACTCATAGTTTGATTATGGGTGTCATTCTGTGCCTAATTGCGGTGACCATAGAGCCACTTTATGAGCAAGTGTGTTGAAAAATAAATAATATCACCCATAAATGTCCCACTAGGCTAGGGCCTCCCATCATGGGGGGGACGGGGGACGAACAGTATACCCATGCTTGTCCAAGGCGGCTTGGCAGATTTGACACCTCGGTTACCTCGATGTGCTTTTTTGCGTGTAGTTGCATCATGATGTTTTCCTTCACCGTTGTTAGCACGTGGTAATTGTAACAATACGCACATTAGATCAGAAAACTGACTAAGAGCCGCTTGCATAAAGTTGCTTAAATATATGTAAGAAACGCAAAACGTATTTAACACCCTTAAATACAATTAGCATCTTGCACAACACAAAATTTGACGCTAAATAACTTTAAAGAACTGTCAATACGTTTTGTGTAAAACGTACTTAGGCATCACGTGAAAACTACTGAACGCATTTAATTGAAACTCGAAACGTAGTTAGCTTATATCCCGCGTTGTTATTTAGGATACTTTTTATCCCGATAAATGAAATCATTGCCGAGGGATAGGCGAAAATAGCGAAATAGATGGCGCTCCGACCGCATCTTTTTTGAAAACTACTGAACGTACGTGGGACACTCAGAAAGTTTTGCAAAAGTAAAATTGAAAATTCTATAGGGAAATAACGATGGATTATATTCTTTTTTAAATGTCAAGTCAAGCGTAGAAGTCACGTGCATATCCTAGTTTATACATTTGAAATTTTGACTGATTAACCATTTGGCCTAAAACACGATTAAAATAAGAAAGGTAGAAATACATGTGACGTTATTTAATATTTATGAGTTTTTCAAGGATATGCTTTTTATTGGGCAATAGCTATTTTTAGTTTTCTTCCTCTATAGTTATATTCTTGAACTCACTTGTGAGGAATCTGGGGAGGGCGGTGCTGCGGACAGGTCGCCCCTGACAGCAGCGTCGCCTACTGCTTCCACGAAAGCATTCTCCTTCGAACAAGCTTCCCACAATAAGCCCCACAACTCCTCGCTTAAATGAGAAAACAAGTAAATAAAAAAAATGCATATGGATATCAGGCTAGCTAGGCTAGCTATCTTATATTTTTTTTACAGTAGCCATAAAAAAACCTTTATCTTTGATATAAATGCAAACCAAAAATATGATATTGATAATCTATACAAATGAATAAATTGAAGTGGCTGTTTGTAATGTTAAAATATATACAGTACATGAAAACACCAATTTTATTTTTTTTGTCTGCCTATCAGTTTGTTCCGACTAATCTCTGAAACGTCTGCACCGATTTTGTCGAGACTTACTGGCAGCTAGCTGATGTTGTAAGAAGTAACTTAGGTTACTTTTATTTTAGAAAAACGGACAAGTGGAAAACGAATCGCAACGGACAAGTTGAAAAACGAATGGCAACGGATGAGTGGGAAAACGAATGGCGACGGATAAGTGAAAAAATAAATCGCAACGGGCAAGTGGAAAATCGAATCGCAACAGACAAGTGGAAAATCTTCAACTGACAAGTGACAAAATGAATCGCAACAAAATTTTAACTCGAAGTGTTACGGGCAGATGGTTAAAGTACTTGTCCAATTTGAAAACCTGCCCGAAAAGCTTTTTGAACCGAGTGCTACTAATGCTACTGTCTCAATATTGGTGTTAGTATAAATAAGATTATATACACTAAAAAAATAAATGAAAGCATATTTTTTTAATGTGTTAAAAAAGCCTGTATGCCACTACAGAATGATAGATATAGTAAAAATAGGAAAGTGTTAAAATAAAAAGTGGTAATCATACATTTAATTGATAGACGAAAAACTGTAAGTGCACATAGGCATGCAACTATGCATTATATTGGTATATACCATTACATTGGTCTTGAAAAAAGGCATTTTTAAGTGCAAAAAAAGTTTCACCCATTAAACATAATTTTACTTTTCTGAGCAATATTATTGTAATAATAAATTAAATACTAACCCAAGATCGTATTTCAAGCATAATTTGACTGCAAGGTCTGCTACTTGTTTATTGTTTACGATGTGTGGCCTTTGTGAAATGCTAATGATGAATTTGGTGGAAAGTTCCTTGGCTGCGGAGCCCTGGGCGGCACACAACAGTTTGAGCGCGTGGGCATAACGTCCGGAGGCGAAGAAGGCATGAGCGCGAGTGAGCGGCTCGCGCGGCCGCACGCGCACCACCCCCCGTCGCCCCAACAGCGCGAATGTACCCTCAACTGCGCACGCGCCACCTAAAGCACTCGCCCCCGCTCTGCACATCGCTTTTGACACTCTACCGTCTGTCCAATGACCCTGAAATTTTAATCGTAAATCCAGTTTTTATTAAGATCAGTCTTAGGTCAGGCTGTCAGAAATCAGGTGAAAAACATTTTTTGAAAGTCAGAGGACTGTCGTAAAAGGTGACAAGACAATTTACAGCCAGGGTTACCACCCCTGGTCTAGATTACGCCGCCATAAGAACCTTGAGTTGTGTCTCGGCGTTAGGGGCAGGTCCCAATCTCCGTTTTAATGAGCGACAGCACATTAAATTAAATTATGACCATATCCCCGAATTTCGTAATAAGCTTAAATGGCTGCCTATACGCCTTCGTTAGCTTGTTCACTTACTCTCACGTGTGGATGATATCCTTTTCAATCCCTGTACTCTCTCTTATTTAAAGGAACTTTTTAGTTTCCTCTATCAATTCTGTAATTTGGGCTCAAATGAAAATCTGCTACCAATAATACCTAAACACAGCTCGTCCTTCGTAGGAAATTCTTTTGCCGTACAAGCTGTTCGGCTGTGGAACTCTCTCCACTTGAAAATCAGACAAGCTATATACATTCAAACACTTGACTACTGACCATTATTTTCCATTAAATAAAATTATATTATTGTTCGCATGTAATTTATATTATTATAATCTATTTAACTATGTATATCTATAGAAGTTTATTATTATAAATTTTGGTTTTCTCTTTAATTAAGTAATGTGTCTATGTTTAAGTTATGGTGAATAATAGTTTTCATTCATCCATGCATTCACATGTTTGGTGTCGCATAGGCAATGGTAACCATTTTCCTTTAGGTGGGCTGTCATCTGCCTGTCTTCTGAACTCAATAATAAAAAAAATAAGTTGGAAATTAGTAGTAGCAATTTGGAGGGGAATTTATTCACTGCAAAATCTTTTGTGTGCGGCTAGTACCTTTGCAAGATTTTTTTATTCTAATTAACCAATATCCAATCATACATCTTGTACATAGTAAGTTCGTTTTTATGCTTCTTCTTCACGACCTACTAGTGAATGAACAGATTATTTTAAAACATCTTTAGATGTTTCAATAGTGGTGATTAACATAGAATAGGTACTTTTGTTCCCAAACAAATGGAATGGAATATGCATCCCTATGCATGCTCTAGTTAATGATTAAACTATTCAAAATATAAATGTTTTTTTCATACAGGTTTTAAGTCTAGATTAAGCGGTAATTAAAAATAAGTTTTATTTTATTATGAACTCACTTTAAAGAACACAGATGCATATACCGGTTCAATGTGAGATAGATCCAATGGTTTATCATAATTATCACCCCATAGTCTCAGATTTTCATCAGCATCAAATATGGCAATATTCCCCCCAAGCCATCCAAGCCATAAAGGAGTGGTTTTGAGCTCAATACGTTGTGTGGGCTTGAGGGATATAGCAGATCCAGTTATGGTCATTGACAGCCATTGTAATGTGGTAGCACGTGCGCATATCAACATTCTATCATCCGTTTCACTCCAAACCAACGTAGGGAGTGTATCTGGTGGTCCATTAACTCGTAGCCCTGCAGCGTGTCCACCGGCAACAATAATGACTCGGGAAAGTGTTGCCAGGGCTAATATCCGGGCATCACGTGCGGCCATCGCGACCACTTCCCCACGAGCCCCCGAAAACAAACACGAGGTGCGGGCCGACCGCACACCCAAAGGTCTTGAGAATTTTATCAACCAAACAGAACCACCAGTGTCGAGAGCTAGTCCTGAATTACCTGCCCACGTCACTTTTAAAGTCCCCCATATTTCTCCACCCAATGTGACACGTCTGAGGACTGCCCCACGTAAAGTATCATATTGACATATAAGCCCTCTGGCATATCCTGCCAGAAGTCTGGTGCTCTCTTTATTATATGCTAAACACGAAATAGCTCCTCGATCAGTGTTGGAGTCACAAACCCATCTCAGGGTCTGTTCAAAGAAAGTTAGGAGATGACCATGGGCTGTCCCGACGGTCAATTTTCCATCACAACCCACGCTCAGTGCCGTTGGTGCACCTGCAAAGGACCGCTCCTAAAACAATTGAAAAATACTTAATTAGTTGTAAATAACTGATTTAGGCGTGTACAGGCACAATTCCATTCGGACATTTGAATTACCCAGGAGTTTAATGCAATTCAATACAGTTTAAAATTATTCCTTTGTTTACTTTATCTTAAGAAAGTTTAGATTTAAAAGAAATACTTCAAACAAGCCGGCTGCGAATATGAGTCTTGATGACTCGTTAAAAACCTTCAGGAGGATATAATCACGTTTTTGCTGTTTGTACAAATAAAACAACAGTAATAGCTTCCTATATATATGGAGTGTTTGGGGAAAAAAATAATAGAAAAGGCCAGAGTAACATGCTGGAAAATTTTAAAACTTCTATACCCTGATTTCATATTATTAAAATTTCAACAAATTCCACCATATTAACATACACATAATGCTGTCATATGTGACAGTGTTCAGCGGGATATTAGACGAAGTGTTGAACAGCATTAGAGAAGCATATAGGCAAACTCCATGGTTGCTCATGTATGCTGGTGATAATGCTCTGGCAGATTCGGACAGGGGGCGCTTAGTACGACGTGTAAATGCGTGGAAGAGGTCGCTAGAGAACGGCAGTCTGAAACTAAATGTGGTGAAGACTGAGTACTTGGCCTGCAACACTACAGATTCCACATCCGTGCGCATAGGCGAAGACACGGTCGAGCGCATAGATCAGTTTAAGTACTTGGGATCTGTCCTTTGTGCGTCCGGGGTTATCGACCTCGACGTCAAGGCCCGTATCACAGCAGCTTGGGCCAAGTGACGTGAGGTGACAGGTGTCATTTGTGACCCGAAGATGCCGATCAAATTAAAAGGACAGGCCTATAAATCCATCATTAGACCTGTCCTTTTGTATGGCAGTGAAGTGTGGCCTGTACTTGAGCGACACGAGCAAGAAAAGCGTGTCACAGAGATGACTATGCTGCGATGGATGTGTGGAGTGATGCGGAAAGACTGGGTCAGGAACTCCCGCATCTGCGGCAGTCTTCATGTCCGTGACATGGCAGACTTCTACTTCCAAGAGTGTCTCTTACGCTGGTATGGCCATGTTTTAACTCAGACCTGCTAATTATGTGGGGAACAAAGGTCGCCGCCTCCGCCAGGTCCCGGTCGAAGGGGAAGGCCCAAGAAATGTTGGCTTGACATTGTGAAGGATGACATGCGTGCCAAAGGTCTTAAAACGGGGGATGCTGAAGACCACATGAAATGGAGTAGAAAGGCTTCTGAGTGAATGCTCCGAACATAACTGGGATTTAATGCTCGGATGATAATGATGATGTGACACGTGTATTAAGAAAATCACAATATTTTTACATTTAGATATTTGAACTTCAAATTTTACATAGGATTCTGAATAGTAGACACCTTAAAATGTACCTACTTACTTGAGCTTGTGTTAGCTGTTGTGATACAGCTTGTAAGAAATCCACTTGAAGTGCTGAACATGAAGAAGGCTCTACCTCACTTTGTGATTTCAAAATATAATTCTCCTCTTCCTCAGTAGAAAGAACTTCAGCCAAAGTGGGAGCTTCACTGGCTGGTAATGCATATTCAACTTCATCTAACTGTAATTGAAATATTTATTTATAAATATTTAATGTATTACTCTCCTTATAAAAGATGTTAATATGTTGGTTGGTTGTATAACAAACAGTTTTTATTTATTTAGTGTGGTATAGTACTGGCCACCAAATGTTTGAATTTAGAACATACTGTTCTTTTGTTTTTTGTCAGTTTTTTCCTCGTCTCCATTATTATTAAAATCATCATTGTATTATGCACATATAGTTTTCTTTAATAATTAAAATATTTACAGTCCACAACAAATTAATATTTAAAGAAGTGTTTAACAAATATTTCTAAATTTAGATAATATATATATTGTATATCAATACAAATAAATATAGAATTAAAAGTATATGCAATTATACACAAATTGTGCTCTGAATAATTTGTAAAATAAACAAATTAATGCATCTTTCTTATAAAGACAAGTACATAGAAATTTGCCAAATGTGCACATACACATAGATCAATAATAATTAGTTAAGAGACATCTACTGGTTTGTCAATTGACTATGGAATGCTAAAAAAATATTTAATGAAAAACAAGCCTTATGCCCATACATGCATTCGGGACTGGAGATGAAGAATGACAAACAATGTAAGCTAGAAAATTTGATACACATAGGACATAAAATGTAAATGAATACAATTGCAGTTGCAAGGCTCTACAAACATCATATTTTTAATACAGCTTTGCTGACACATGAAATAATACTTCAACAGAAATCCTTAAGATTTGTAAAATAACAATAGCAGTGTTAAAAATTCATACAATAATCATAATTATAATTGTATAATTATCTTCAATCTGATTTTATATGTAAAGACATATTTGTATTTATTAGTTTAATAAAAGCATTATATTTTTATTTTTTATTGCATGAGTTCAGCAGACAGGCAGATGGCCCACTTAATGGAAAGCGATTACTATCGCCTATGAACATTTGCAACACCTTGCACTGCTGCTCTCTTAAAGGAGACTGGAACCTGGTCATTAATGCTGGAACACAACACAAGGTTGTCTGGAAGAGATCACTTTTTAGCGATAAGACCGCCCTTTGTACCCTACTATAATAATACTAGTTCGTATGTTTTTCTGTAATGGTGTACAATAAAGTGTTATCTATCTATCTACCTATCTAAGGTTGTTATGGCGACATACTTCAGACCAGGGGTGGTAGCCACCCACCTGCATATTACTATATATGTTACCGGTATATGGAACAGAATGACTACTATCATTTTATTGTATGTACCTGGTCCCTGAAAACCATGGGCCAGAAAAAATATTATATTTACCTATGAATTATTTTTTTATTATCGTTATTATTTTTCTAATGCATGTTCTTAAATAAGGGGCGTTTTGAAGTAATAAAAATATTTACCTCTTCAATGTCCAGATATCGTAAGCTTTCGACGGTTTCAAAAGATTCTATATCTGAATCTGAACCTGACGGAGTTTCAAAGTAGTCCATTATCAGTGTAAATTTTAATATAAGGGTTCGATTCAAATTATGATACAAACAATAAAAGTTAAAGACTAATCTTTAAATTTTATTTTGTAAATAGCCTTTTCAATTAGAAGTTACAAATATATCATTGTTAAATTTTCATTAATTTAAGTATAATCACCAGTTAAACGTGATAAATTTTATTTGTTAATAATGTGATATTTATATTTCATATTTTCATAACCACCAGTGTCTTAACAGTCAGTACAATTATTTTTTCTTAGAGATTTTTTGCGTTATATTAGTAGGTACGTATTGCAGTAGATGTCACTGCTCTCAAGTTGAACACCAAATGAAAGAAAATAATGTTTCGTTATACGCAGTTGTTTTAATACTTGTTTAAGAAATATTTGATATGTTTTTGCAAGCCACGTCAGCTAATAAATATATTTTAAAGTGTGTAAATTCTATTCCTCACCTTTTTCAAATTATAAAGCTCTTTTTAACTTTAATTACTGGATTTTTGATGAATTGTCGATTTACCAAAAACTTATTTCAAAGATGTCAATTATGTCAAAACCAAAATGACATTCCGACTGATACAAGTTACATTCGTGAACATATGTACTTTGTTTGTGTTTTGATTATTTTTCGATAACTTTGTTTGATTCCTGGACTCCGAAGACTTCGCTTATCACGTTTACTAGTGTTCTGTGATCACGTTGGACTTACGCATGTACCTTGAACACCGATTTACCCAACGATTTGTTCTCTGAGGACTTGGATTATGGCTTCTTCTGAAAGTTGTTGTGTGCCCAGATGCGGTAAAACTTGTAAGTAAATCATCGTAATGGCACCAGATTAGATGTGGATACAAATGATGTTATGAAAAAGTATGCCTTTGAATATTTTAATAAAAGGAATATTTTAATAAATCACGCTACCGCTAAATTATTGTTTTATTTACTAACAAATAAACATTTTTTGGAAAGGCTATTGGGAATTGCAAGAGTTAAATTATTAACTCCCGCAATTTCCAAAAGTCTAATATAAATCAAAATAATACTAGACCCCCTGGACGGTTTTTGCCGTTGAATAGTGCCGTATACCGATAGAGTGCGTTAGTATATACATTATGACTATTGACTCTATACCAGTATATATAAAGTACTCTGTGATAACCACTAACCAGAAACTACTAGTAGGGATGCAAACAGAGATTCGAATTCGATGTTTCAAATTTCGAGGTATCGTTCATAAAAATCGACATTAACATGACATCGATGTTGATACCAAAACATCGACGAATATAGTTCTTCAAGAAAGAAGATGTTTTATCGTACATGCGCCATCTTGTGCTCTATCTGTGATCTACACATATTTCCACTATATTTTTTTTCATACAATTTTCTTGTTGCCAATAATAATTTATAATATAAAAGTTGATATTATACCTATTTTTTTCATTTCTATTAAAAATTACCGTTTTCCTTAAAGGAGAAATAAAAAAGCGGTCTGTTAAGGTTAAAATATTGTGAACCTATTTAGTAGTTACAACAAATAAAGAACAGAGACGTGACATTGTCACTAACTCTCTCAAAACTATCAGAAAATGATATTGTTGCTTTTTATTTTCTCTTTATCTCGACCACACATTTTAAGTGGTTATGGGCCATTATGTTCTATAATTTGCATTTAAATTAATAATAAGTAAAAATGGATTTGTAAAAAATGCAAATATCCAAGTTGGATGGGACAAATTGGGTACCATGGAAATATCGTATGTCGGCTTTGTTAAGAGGCATCGATGGACTATTGGATATTATAGAAGGTCGAATAAGGAAGCCGGTAAGGCCTGTGGTGGTCGACAATGAAGTTGACGGTACAGCGGTCTTGGCAGATTTTAATAAGAAGTTGAATGAGTATATTAAATTAGAGAGCACGGCTCTTCTTTTAATTACGAACAATATTTCTGATGAAACACTAGATAAAGTCATAAGATTTTCAAATCCGAGAGACGTCTGGGAGGAATTACATAGATTATATGACGGAACAAATGAAGATCGATTGTATGATGTATGTATGGATTTCTTCAAATTTAAGAAAGATATTGCAGACAATATGGCGACTTATATTTCGAAATTAAAGAACCTCTGGCATAATTTAAATATAGAACTTATTAAAACTGATGAGATGGCAAAATTTCCTGAACTTCTCTTGATATGTAAGTTGCTAGATACATTGCCAGAAGAATATTTCTCATTTAAGTCAAGTTGGATGCTAATGTCTAAGAAGGACCGAACTGTGGAAAATCTGACGAGTCAATTATGTGCGCATGAAAGGGCAATATTGAACTCAGAGATGACTCAAGGGAATTCTAGTGGAGAGGCGCTGGTAGTGCACCCGCCTACAATGAAATATGGAAAACCAGATAAAACATCAAGGATAAGAAAGAAAATTACCAAAGAGTTAAGGTGCCACATATGCAAGGAGGTTGGTCACTTTAAAAAGGATTGTCCTAATAAAGAAAAGAAAGATATTAGTAAAGAAGGTCGAGGTGGTACAAGCACTGGCATGTTGCTTCTACAGATAAATTCCTCAGAGTGTAATTTCGATCGTGAGAACTGGTATGTTGACAACGGCGCTACACACCATGTTACGATGCGGGATGATCTTTATGAAGATTTTGAGCACTTTTCGACACCTCATACAGTTACTACAGCAGATGGCAATGTGATAAAGGCCATTGGGCAAGGGTCGATAAGAATGCGAGCCCATGCTGAAGAATTCTTTCTTAGGGAGGTCTGGTTGGTTCCATCGATAAGTAGAAATTTATTTTCGGTGTTAGCAGCACAAGATTTGAATCCGAAAAGTTAGTTTAAGTCACGGGTAACTTCCTGTTTCATAAAGATAAATGGAAAGATAGCAGTGACTGGATATAGAAAAAGATTTGGTGGACTATACAAGCTGAAATGTAGCGCAGTACATCAAGTTGATTCAGTGGTGAATGCACTTGATACATTACAGCTTTACCATGAGAGAATGGGTCACCAAGATAAAAGGCATGTGAAAAGTCTTATACAGAGAGAGTTAGACATTAAGACAAAGGACAGTGGAGAATTATGCGAAGGCTGTATATTTGGTAAAGCACACAGAAAAAAGTTTGGAACTAGAGATAAAGCTCAAATGCCTGGAGAGCGCATTCATTCTGACGTATGTGGTCCTTTTTCTGCATCTTACTCTAAATTTCACTATTTCGTTCTTTTTAAAGATGAATATACCCGCTATCGCTACGTTTATTTCATGAAAAAGAAGTCTGAAGTACCGGAAA
The DNA here is from genome assembly GCA_012273795.1 of Dendrolimus punctatus. NCBI lineage: Eukaryota > Metazoa > Arthropoda > Insecta > Lepidoptera > Lasiocampidae > Dendrolimus > Dendrolimus punctatus. Next base: position 9,314,867 of record CM022540.1, on the reverse strand, counting down.
AACTATGTCAGATGCTTAATGAACCTGATGTTGCAGGACATACTATTAAGGAATTTCTGAGCGATAATGGTGGAGAATTTGATACAAAGTAAGAAAAGAGTTAGTGAAACGTGGAATAAATATGAGACTTATAATGCCGTACACACCGGAACAAAACGGTTGTAGCGAAAGAGAAAACCGTACTATCGCTGAGTCAGCAAGAGCAATGATGCATGCACATGAGGAGTTACCTCAATAGTTGTGGGCAGAGTTGGTACAAACGGCTGTTTACATTCTGAATAGAACAGGACCAACTTGCATAGATCACAAAAGTCCGTATGAGTTATGGTTTGGTAAAAAGCCGCAGATAAAGCATCTTCGAATCATAGACTCGGCATGCTATGCTCATATTCCTAAGCAGAGAAGGAAGAACTTGCAGAAGAAAGCGAAGAAGTGCTTTCTTATTGGCTATGACAACGATGACGGTTACAGACTATGGAATAAAGAGTCAAATTCCTTAGTCAGATCCAGAGATGTGACTTTTGATGAGAGGCCAATCAAATGGAAGTTCGTAACAGAAGACTTCAGTAACAATGAAGATATAGGTGAAGTTGAGATACCTAAAAATGTTCGAACCGATTGTGAAGAAGCTCCAGTAAATAACAATTCAGAATCAGATCATGAAGAGTCTAATGAATTAGAGGGGGAAGATGTAGATGAGAGTGATAAAGATGAAGATACTCTCGAGCCTCTTGTTAGTATCGAGTGTGAGAGAGAGCTTCGAAATCGTTCGTCACTCAAACGTCCAGCTAAATTCAAAGATTATGCTATGATTATTGATAGATATGTAGAACCAAATTGTTATAAGGATGCTTTGTCGGGTCCAGATAGAGATCTTTGGATAAAAGCGATGGAAAGTGAAATAGATTCACTTAAGCAAAACGAAACCTGGGTTTTGCAGAGACTACCCAAGAACAGAAAAGCCATACCATGTAAATGGGTTTTTCGGATAAAGCAAAACGCTGATGGTTCTATAGACAAGTATAAGGCAAGGCTTGTTGCCAAAGGTTTTCGTCAAAAGAAAGGTGTAGACTATGATCAAACCTTTAGCCCAGTTGCAAAGTTGTCAACTGTTAGAACCATACTAAGTATAGCGGCTAGTGAAGGCTTGAAGCTTTTCCAATTTGACGTGTCGACTGCATTTTTATATGGTTCACTGTCAAATGAAGAAATTTACATGAAACAGCCCGAAGGCTATGATGATGGCACTGGAAGAGTATGTCGTTTGAAGAAAAGTTTATATGGCTTAAAGCAGGCTCCAAGGTGTTGGAATAAAACTATCTTAGATTTCTTGAAGGAAATTGGTTTTAAGACGAGTGATGCAGATCCCTGTTTATTTACTCTGAGAAAAGATGGCAAGAAATTGATTGTCGCTCTATATGTTGATGATGGACTTGTTGCAGCAACAGATCAACAGATGATAGATGACTTTTTAGGAGATTTGAAAACAAGATTCAAAATTACTTATAAACCAGCCTCGTTCTTCCTTGGTATAGAGATAGAAATCAGAGAAGGTAGTATTAAGATACACCAGGCGTCTTATGCTAAGAAAGTATTGCATAGATTCGGTATGGAAAGTTGTAGACCTGTAGCAACACCTATAATCAAAGAAAATATATCACAGAATGATTTGAAGACTGATGATTATATTTTAGATAATTATAGACAAGCTGTTGGAGCATTAGTCTATCTTATGGTGATACTAGACCTGACATAGCATACGCTGTCAGTGTAGTTTCGAGAAGTCTAGAGAAGCTAACTAATGAAGATTGCGTAAAAGTGAAACGCATCATGAGGTATTTGCAGTACACTCTTGATCTTGGCATTGTTTACCAGAAAGGTAACCACAAGACTTTTGAATGTTATAGTGATGCTGATCATGGTAGTGATATAGGGACCGGAAAATCCACCTCTGGTATATTATGTTTATACGCAGGAGGACCAGTCTCTTGGATGAGCCAGAGACAACAGAGTGTGGCCATATCAACAACTGAAGCTGAAGTTGTCGCTGCAAGTGAGGCTGCCAGGGAATCAGTCTGGCTGACACGCGTATTCAAGCACCTCACTGATAATAGAGAATTGCCGACATTGTGGGTTGACAATGAAGCTGCAATTAAACTAGCTTAAAATCTAGAATACCACAGACGTACGAAACATATTCGTATACGTCACTTCTTTATTCGTGAGCTAGTAACACGAGGAGAGATTATGGTGAAGAAAATCTCCAGTGAGCAGCAACTTGCAGATCTGCTCACTAAGCCAATAGCGCAACCAAGACTGTGTAAGCTACGTGCATTAATAGGTTTACACTGAGAGAAGGTGTTGAGGTTAAAACATTGTGAACCTATTTAGTAATTACAACAAATAAAGAACAGAGACGTGACATTGTCACTAACTCTCTCAAAACTATCAGAAAATTATATTGTTGCTTTTTATTTTCTCCTTATCTCATACATACATACATACATAACTTCACGCCAGGTCCCTTGCGGGGTAGGCATGAACAACAGAGCGCCACACAGGCCCATTCTTCTTCTCCTTATCTCGACCACACATTTTAAGTCCGTCGTGGTGAAAAATCACTAATGATGTTATCATTTATGCTCATGGAGTGCTCACAACGACCCGTGTCAATAGGTAGGTTGAATAACCGTTCCACTTGAATATACAATTGTGACACCGGCAAAAAAGTGGAACGGGAAAGATTGCGGTTGTGAATGTGGTCGTTGTAAGTATCTAATGGAACGTAGCCTATAGGATACGACGTATACGAGTAGAGATGGAATAATAAATAAATAACGTAAATGAACGAACGAATAAATTGAATTATTAAAATGAACTATTGAATTAAAGTACGATTCACTATTAGAATATTCTAAGATAAAGTAACAATACTTAGATATAATCATTGTAGTGATGAGAATTGTGTTTGTAGAAGAATTATTGATACTTAGACAATCTCAAAAATTTCTCTCAACAAAAATTCACCCCCAAAGAATCTAACCCCGAATCTCTCCCAACGTCGAAAAAGTCCCGAATTGCAGGGGAACCCCGACGTCTGACAACATTGTGCTGTACAAAGTGTTAGGACATCAGAATTGCTGTGGCTGCATGGAATAACATTCCTTTGCCTGCCTTTTTAGCTAATTCTACTACTATAGTAACTATAACTATACATATCCACCCTACGTGGATTTGTTCATTGTGAACATATAGGCAAATAGGGTTGCAACTAAAGTGAAACATCGATTTCAAAAATAGCGATGTTTATGATCGATATATCGATGTTTTTTATCACCATTTGCATAAACTTTTGACGCTTGTTCCTGCGATGCAAATGAAACTTCGTTTTTTTTAACATTGATGTATAACCCAAATCACCTTTCTTAATTCTTGCTTTCACTAAAATCATCCTTTTACACCACTGCCACTCCATCTTTCAAAGAAATACCACACACACTTCCCAATGCCCTAATTTCTTCTAAATACTATGTTTTTTCTATTTATATGTATTTTGCCTTACCCAACATTCACTACCGTACTTACCATTCAACAGCGTGGGCACATACTAACACAGCCCTTTATTTAAAATAATAATACATTTAAAAAGGTTATTTTTGGATTTTCAAAAAAAGTTTGGTTGTGACTTCTGTGATCTGGCAGCACTGGTTGCGACCAAAGAGAGAGAGTGTACAGTGTACTACAGTGCAGTTTTGCCAACTGCACCGTAATTATGGTAAAAACATCGTAATCAGCATAGATCTACCACCTACCGTAGGTTACTGTATGTCTTTCAAGACAGTTCCGGTGAAACAGCGACACGAGGCAGTCGAGTTTTGTTCAATATCCCGGTTTTTTGCAGTTTTTCCGCACAATTTCCATTTTTGGAAAGCGATCTATTGCGAAATAGTTGTGTAGTGTTGTGTTGAGTGTATTTAGTTTCGATCCCGGCGAGGATTGCAGTGTTTTTGGCTATTGGGTGAGTCGTTGAATCTTTTTCGCGCGCGCCTTCTACGCATTTAATGCATGACGCAATCCTAACGGTTAATTTCGTGTAATAATAACACGCCGAAACGTGGAACTGGTTTCAGGCTCGAGTGTGGGCATCCAATAATGGATGCCCATGATCCCAAACCCCCGCCTGGACTCTCGGGGGCCCCTTGCAAGAGGGGTCACCTGGAAGCGAAGGCGGGGTGGCTCGGTGCCGAAATTGGGGAAACGCGACGGAAGAAAATCCTGTCATCTCCAACCGTTGTTCGACGCAGCAAATCTGCTGCAGGTCTACCAGGCCGCCGGGCTGTTGCCGTTATCACGGCGACGGCCGAGGCGCCTGTCTTGCTAGGGCGGGCGGCGTCGGTGGTGGATCTGACCGCCGATGCCCCCTCGGTAGGAATAACGTTATGGGGCCACCGGAAGGTCCCGTGACGCGTAGGCCCCCATCCGGCCGTGCGGCACGTAGTGCGGCACACCCGGATTTAGGTAGGAATACGCTGCGCGGATCGTTCTCGGCTGTTGACCTGGCCGTGAGCGATGCGCGCACCATAGACGGTGCCTTCGTATCGCCGTCGGCTTCTGCACGAGCTTCACCCGTGCAGGGGTACGGCGGGTACGAGGATGGATTTCGCACACCGCTCTCGGGCAGCACACCAGACTCGCTGGATAGTGCGCTCGATGGTGCGGTCCG
>CM022540.1:9046045-9310044 GCA_012273795.1 Dendrolimus punctatus | reverse complement strand
GATCCGGCTGAATTTGAGCGATGGCCTGTGTTATGTTGACTTTCAGGGCATCGATTGATTGTGGATTATTGCCATAAACCTGCGATTTAAGAAAACCCCACAAAAAAAGTCTAGCGGGGTCAAATTGCAAGATCTTGGTGGCCAATTCACGTCAGCTCTGCGAGAGACAACCCTACCCTCGAACCGTTCATGCAGAATGTCCATTGTGTCGCTCGCTGTGTGGCACGTAGCGCCGTCTTGTTGGAACCACAAGTTGTCCACCTCCATCGTTCAATTCAGGCCAAAAAAAATTGTAAATCATTGATCTAAAGCGTTCGCCGTTGACAGTAATGGCCTCGCCATCATCGTTTCCGAAGAAGTACGGACCAATGACGCCGCCGGACCAAAATCCGCACCAAACAGTAACTTTTTGTGGATGCATTACCACCTGTTGAACCTCATGTGGGTTGTGGTCATCCCATATACGGCAATTTTGCTTATAAACAAGACCATTCATCCAAAAATGCGCCTCGTCGCTAAAGATGATTTTACGACCAAAATCGGGGTCCTCTTTTAAACGTTCTGTAGCCCAGTCAGCGAACCAACAGCGTTGTCTATGGTTATCACTTTGAGCTCCTGGGTCAGTTGGATCTTGTACGGGTGTAGGCCCAAGTCCCGACGCAAAATTCGCCAAGTTGAAGTCTGCGAAAGTCCGAGTTCTTGTGCACGGAGAGAAATCGACTGCCTCGGAGTCTCCTGCACACTCTCACGGACAGCAGCGATGTTCTCGGCCGATCTGGCGTTCCTTTGACGTAAGGGTGTTGGTTGGTTGTTTACCGAACCAGTCGTCTCGAATTTGGTCATCAAACGTTGGAGAGTCGACTTTGAAGGGCCACCGCGTCTGCCGTAAAATGGACGGAATGCCGCGCAACGTTTGCACTAACGAACACTCATTTTGATAATAAAGTTTTATCATTTGTACGTGCTGCTCAATCGTGTAACTTGCCAAGGGGATTTGGCATCAGTAACTGAAGAAATAACAACGCATTTGACAGATGCCGCCAAAATAACATGACCGCCACAAACTGTCAACATCGACCCGCCCTATTTGAAAGACCCTTTACATGTGACGTTATTTAATATTTACGAGATTTTCAAGGATATGCTTTTTATTGGGCAATAGCTATTTTTAGTTTTCTTCCTCTATAGTTATATTCTTGAACTCACTTGTGAGGAATCTGGGGAGGGCGGTGCTGCGGACAGGTCGCCCCTGACAGCAGCGTCGCCTACTGCTTCCACGAAAGCATTCTCCTTCGAACAAGCTTCCCACAATAAGCCCCACAACTCCTCGCTTAAATGAGAAAACAAGTAAATAAAAAAAATGCATATGGATAGTTAGCTATCAGGCTAGCTAGGCTAGCTATCTTATATTTTTTTTACAGTAGCCATAAAAAAACCTTTATCTTTAATATAAATGCAAACCAAAAGTATGATATTGATAATCTATACAAATGAATAAATTGAAGTGTCTGTTTGTAATATTAAAATATATACAGTACATGAAAACACCAATTTAATTTTTTTTGTCTGCCTATCAGTTTGTTCCGACTAATCTCTGAAACGTCTGCACCGATTTTGTCGAGACTTTACTGGCAGCTAGCTGATGTTGTAAGAAGTAACTTAGGTTACTTTTATTTTAAAAAAACGGACAAGTGGAAAACGAATCGCAACGGACAAGTTGAATAACGAATGGCAAAGGATAAGTGAAAAAATAAATCGCAACTGACAAGTGACAAAATAAATCGCAACAAAATTTTAACTCGAAGTGTTACGGGCAGATGGTTAAAGTACTTGTCCAATTTGAAAACCTGCCCGAAAAGCTTTTTGAACCGAGTGCTACTAATGCTACTGTCTCAATATTGGTGTTAATTTAAATAAGATTATATACACTAAAAAATAAATGAAAGCATATTTTTTTAATGTGTTAAAAAAGCCTGTATGCCACTACAGAATGATAGATATAGTAAAAATAGGAAAGTGTTAAAATAAAAAGTGGTAATCATACATTTAATTGATGGACGAAAAACTGTAAGTGCACATAGGCATGCAACTATGCATTATATTGGTATATACCATTACATTGGTCTTGAAAAAAAGGCATTTTTAAGTGCAAAACAGTTTCACCCATTAAACATAATTTTACTTTTCTGAGCAATATTATTGTAATAATAAATTAAATACTAACCCAAGATCGTATTTCAAGCATAATTTGACTGCAAGGTCTGCTACTTGTTTATTGTTTACGATGTGTGGCCTTTGTGAAATGCTAATGATGAATTTGGTGGAAAGTTCCTTGGCTGCGGAGCCCTGGGCGGCACACAACAGTTTGAGCGCGTGGGCATAACGTCCGGAGGCGAAGAAGGCATGAGCGCGAGTGAGCGGCTCGCGCGGCCGCACGCGCACCACCCCCCGTCGCCCCAACAGCGCGAATGTACCCTCAACTGCGCACGCGCCACCTAAAGCACTCGCCCCCGCTCTGCACATCGCTTTTGACACTCTACCGTCTGTCCAATGACCCTGAAATTTTAATCGTAAATCCAGTTTTTATTAAGATCAGTCTTAGGTCAGGCTGTCAGAAATCAGGTGAAAAACATTTTTTGAAAGTCAGAGGACTGTCGTAAAAGGTGACAAGACAATTTACAGCCAGGGTTACCACCCCTGGTCTAGATTACGCCGCCATAAGAACCTTGAGTTGTGTCTCGGCGTTAGGGGCAGGTCCCAATCTCCGTTTTAATGAGCGACAGCACATTAAATTAAATTATGACCATATCCCCGAATTTCGTAATAAGCTTAAATGGCTGCCTATACGCCTTCGTTAGCTTGTTCACTTACTCTCACGTGTGGATGATATCCTTTTCAATCCCTGTACTCTCTCTTATTTAAAGGAACTTTAGTTTCCTCTATTAATTCTGTAATTTGGGCTCAAATGAAAATCTGCTACTAATAATACCTAAACACAGTTCGTCCTTCGTAGGAAATTCTTTTGCCGTACAAGCTGTTCGGCTGTGGAACTCTCTCCACTTGAAAATCAGACAAGCTACATACATTCAAACACTTGACTACTGACCATTATTTTCCATGAAATAAAATTATATTATTGTTCGCATGTAATTTATATTATTATAATCTATTTAACTATGTATATCTATAGAAGTTTATTATTATAAATTTTGGTTTTCTCTTTAATTAAGTAATGTGTCTATGTTTAAGTTATGGTGAATAATAATTTTCATTCATCCATGCATTCACATGTTTGGTGTCGCATAGGCAATGGTAACCATCTTCCTTTAGGTGGGCTGTCATCTGCCTGTCTTCTGAACTCAATAGTAAAAAAAATAAGTTGGAAATTAGTAGTAGCAATTTGGAGGGGTATTCACTGCAAAATCTTTTGTGTGCGGCTAGTACCTTTGCAAGATTTTTTTATTCTAATTAACCAATATCCAATCATACATCTTGTACATAGTAAGTTCGTTTTTATGCTTCTTCTTCACGACCTAGTGAATGAACAGATTATTTTAAAACATCTTTAGATGTTTCAATAGTGGTGATTAACATAGAATAGGTACTTTTGTTCCCAAACAAATGGAATGGAATATGCATCCCTATGCATGCTCTAGTTAATGATTAAACTATTCAAAATATAAATGTTTTTTTCATACAGGTTTTAAGTCTAGATTAAGCGGTAATTAAAAATAAGTTTTATTTTATTATGAACTCACTTTAAAGAACACAGATGCATATACCGGTTCAATGTGAGATAGATCCAATGGTTTATCGTAATTATCACCCCATAGTCTCAGATTTTCATCAGCATCAAATATGGCAATATTCCCCCCAAGCCATCCAAGCCATAAAGGAGTGGTTTTGAGCTCAATACGTTGTGTGGGCTTGAGGGATATAGCAGATCCAGTTATGGTCATTGACAGCCATTGTAATGTGGTAGCACGTGCGCATATCAACATTCTATCATCCGTTTCACTCCAAACCAACGTAGGGAGTGTATCTGGTGGTCCATTAACTCGTAGCCCCGCAGCATGTCCACCGGCAACAATAATGACTCGGGAAAGTGTTGCCAGGGCTAATATCCGGGCATCACGTGCGGCCATCGCGACCACTTCCCCACGAGCCCCCGAAAACAAACACGAGGTGCGGGCCGACCGCACACCCAAAGGTCTTGAGAATTTTATCAACCAAACAGAACCACCAGTGTCGAGAGCTAGTCCTGAATTACCTGCCCACGTCACTTTTAAAGTCCCCCATATTTCTCCACCCAATGTGACACGTCTGAGGACTGCCCCACGTAAAGTATCATATTGACATATAAGCCCTCTGGCATATCCTGCCAGAAGTCTGGTGCTCTCTTTATTATATGCTAAACACGAAATAGCTCCTCGATCAGTGTTGGAGTCACAAACCCATCTCAGGGTCTGTTCAAAGAAAGTTAGGAGATGACCATGGGCTGTCCCGACGGTCAATTTTCCATCACAACCCACGCTCAGTGCCGTTGGTGCACCTGCAAAGGACCGCTCCTAAAACAATTGAAAAATACTTAATTAGTTGTAAATAACTGATTTAGGCGTGTACAGGCACAATTCCATTCGGACATTTGAATTACCCAGGAGTTTAATGCAATTCAATACAGTTTAAAATTATTCCTTTGTTTACTTTATCTTAAGAAAGTTTAGATTTAAAAGAAATACTTCACATAATATTTTCTTAAGTTTTCGCGACTTGTACACATAATAAAACTACGTTTTAACGGTTTTAAGCGCGGTAATTTATTTTATTTAGCTTTATCCGACGTTTCGGCCGCTTTTTAGAGTAAATAATATCCATAAACAAAATTAAAACTAAATAATTAAAATGAACAAGTTGGCGGTAGGCTGAATAAAAACTTTGACAATACACGTTCGACAAATGTCATCTTTGTCTTCCGTGACCACGGCAACTGAAAAGCGGCCGAAACGTCGGATAAACCTAAATAAAATAAATTACCGCGCTTAAAACCGTTAAAACGTAGTTTTATTAAGAAATACTTCAAACAAGCCGGCTGCGAATATGAGTCTTGATGACTCGTTAAAAACCTTCAGGAGGATATAATCACGTTTTTGCTGTTTGTACAAATAAAACAACAGTAATAGCTTCCTATATATATGGAGTGTTTGGGGAAAAAAATAATAGAAAAGGCCAGAGTAACATGCTGGAAAATTTTAAAACTTCTATACCCTGATTTCATATTATTAAAATTTCAACAAATTCCACCATATTAACATACACAAAATGCTGTCATATGTGACAGTGTTCAGCGGGATATTAGACGAAGTGTTGAACAGCATTAGAGAAGCATATAGGCAAACTCCATGGTTGCTCATGTATGCTGGTGATAATGCTCTGGCAGATTCGGACAGGGGGCGCTTGGTACGACGTGTAAATGCGTGGAAAAGGTCGCTAGAGAACGGCAGTCTGAAACTAAATGTGGTGAAGACTGAGTACTTGGCCTGCAACACTACAGATTCCACATCCGTGCGCATAGGCGAAGACACGGTCGAGCGCATAGATCAGTTTAAGTACTTGGGATCTGTCCTTTGTGCGTCCGGGGTTATCGACCTCGACGTCAAGGCCCGTATCACAGCAGCTTGGGCCAAGTGACGTGAGGTGACAGGTGTCATTTGTGACCCGAAGATGCCGATCAAATTAAAAGGACAGGCCTATAAATCCATCATTAGACCTGACCTTTTGTATGGCAGTGAAGTGTGGCCTGTACTTGAGCGACACGAGCAAGAAAAGTGTGTCACAGAGATGACTATGCTGCGATGGATGTGTGGAGTGATGCGGAAAGACTGGGTCAGGAACTCCCGCATCTGCGGCAGTCTTCATGTCCGTGACATGGCAGACTTCTACTTCCAAGAGTGTCTCTTACGCTGGTATGGCCATGTTTTAACTCAGACCTGCTAATTATGTGGGGAACAAAGGTCGGTCCGCCAGGTCCCGGTCGAAGGGGAAGGCCCAAGAAATGTTGGCTTGACATTGTGAAGGATGACATGCGTGCCAAAGGTCTTAAAACGGGGGATGCTGAAGACCACATGAAATGGAGTAGAAAGGCTTCTGAGTGAATGCTCCGAACATAACTGGGATTTAATGCTCGGTTGATAATGATGATGTGACACGTGTATTAAGAAAATCACAATATTTTTACATTTAGATATTTGAACTTCAAATTTTACATAGGATTCTGAATAGTAGACACCTTAAAATGTACCTACTTACTTGAGCTTGTGTTAGCTGTTGTGATACAGCTTGTAAGAAGTCCACTTGAAGTGCTGAACATGAAGAAGGCTCTACCTCACTTTGTGATTTCAAAATATAATTCTCCTCTTCCTCAGTAGAAAGAACTTCAGCCAAAGTGGGAGCTTCACTGGCTGGTAATGCATATTCAACTTCATCTAACTGTAATTGAAATATTTATTTATAAATATTTAATGTATTACTCTCCTTATAAAAGATGTTAATATGTTGGTTGGTTGTATAACAAACAGTTTTTATTTATTTAGTGTGGTATAGTACTGGCCACCAAATATACTAAATGTTTGAATTTAGAACATACTGTTCTTTTGTTTTTTGTCAGTTTTTTCCTCGTCTCCATTATTATTAAAATCATCATTGTATTATGCACATATAGTTTTCTTTAATAATTAAAATATTTACAGTCCACAACAAATTAATATTTAAAGAAGTGTTTAACAAATATTTCTAAATTTAGATAATATATATATTGTATATCAATACAAATAAATATAGAATTAAAAGTATATGCAATTATACACAAATTGTGCTCTGAATAATTTGTAAAATAAACAAATTAATGCATCTTTCTTATAAAGACAAGTACATAGAAATTTGCCAAATGTGCACATACACATAGATCAATAATAATTAGTTAAGAGACATCTACTGGTTTGTCAATTGACTATGGAATGTTAAAAAAATATTTAATGAAAAACAAGCCTTATGCCCATACATGCATTCGGGACTGGAGATGAAGAATGACAAACAATGTAAGCTAGAAAATTTGATACACATAGGACATAAAATGTAAATGAATACAATTGCAGTTGCAAGGCTCTACAAACATCATATTTTTAATACAGCTTTGCTGACACATGAAATAATACTTCAACAGAAATCCTTAAGATTTGTAAAATAACAATAGCAGTGTTAAAAATTCATACAATAATCATAATTATAATTGTATAATTATCTTCAATCTGATTTTATATGTAAAGACATATTTGTATTTATTAGTTTAATAAAAGCATTATATTTTTATTTTTTATTGCATGAGTTCAGCAGACAGGCAGATGGCCCACTTAATGGAAAGCGATTACTATCGCCTATGAACATTTGCAACACCTTGCACTGCTGCTCTCTTAAAGGAGACTGGAACCTGGTGATTAATGCTGGAACACAACACAAGGTTGTCTGGAAGAGATCACTTTTTAGCGATAAGACCGCCCTTTGTACCCTACTATAATAATACTAGTTCGTATGTTTTTCTGTAATGGTGTACAATAAAGTGTTATCTATCTATCTACCTATCTAAGGTTGTTATGGCGACATACTTCAGACCAGGGGTGGTAGCCACCCACCTGCATATTACTATATATGTTACCGGTATATGGAACAGAATGACTACTATCATTTTATTGTATGTACCTGGTCCCTGAAAACCATGGGCCAGAAAAAATATTATATTTACCTATGAATTATTTTTTTATTATCGTTATTATTTTTCTAATGTATGTTCTTAAATAAGGGGCGTTTTGAAGTAATAAAAATATTTACCTCTTCAATGTCCAGATATCGTAAGCTTTCGACGGTTTCAAAAGATTCTATATCTGAATCTGAACCTGACGGAGTTTCAAAGTAGTCCATTATCAGTGTAAATTTTAATATAAGGGTTCGATTCAAATTATGATACAAACAATAAAAGTTAAAGACTAATCTTTAAATTTTATTTTGTAAATAGCCTTTTCAATTAGAAGTTACAAATGATATTTGTTAAATTTTCATTAATTTAAGTATAATCACCAGTTAAACGTGATAAATTTTATTTGTTAATAATGTGATATTTATATTTCATATTTTCATAACCACCAGTGTCTTAACAGTCAGTACAATTATTTTTTCTTGGAGATTTTTTGCGTTATATTAGTAGGTACGTATTGCAGTAGATGTCACTGTTCTCGAATTAAATACCAAATGAAAGAAAATAATATGTTCCGTTATACGCAGTTGTTGTATTACTTGTTTAAGAAATATTTAATATGTTTTTGCAAGCCACCTCAGCTAATAAATATATTTTAAAGTGTGTAAATTCTATTCCTCACCTTTTTCAATTTATAAAGCTCTTTTTAACTTTAATTACTGGATTTTTGATGAATTGTCGATTTACCAAAAACTTATTTCAAAGATGTCAATTATGTCAAAACCAAAAAGACATTCCGATCGATACGAGTTACACTCGTGAATGTATGTACTTTGTTTGTGTTTTGATTATTTTTGGACAACTTTGTTTGATTCCTGGACTCCGAAGACTTCGCTTATCACGTTTACTAGTGTTCTGTGATCACGTTGGACTTACGCATGTACCTTGAACACCGATTTACCCAACGATTTGTTCTCTGAGGACTTGGATTATGGCTTCTTCTGAAAGTTGTTGTGTGCCCAGATGCGGTAAAACTTTTAAGTAAATCATCGTAATGGCACCAGATTAGATGTGGATACAAATGATGTTATGAAAAAGTATGCCTTTGAATATTTTAATAAAAGGAATATTTTAATAAATCACGCTACCGCTAAATTATTGTTTTATTTACTAACAAATAAACATTTTTTGGAAAGGCTATTGGGAATTGCAAGAGTTAAATTATTAACTCCCGCAATTTCCAAAAGTCTAATATAAATCAAAATAATACTAGACCCCCCTGGACGGTTTTTGCCGTTGAATAGTGTCGTATACCTATAGAGTGCGTTAGTATATACATTATGACTATTGACTCTATACCAGTATATATAAAGTACTCTGTGATAACCACTAACCAGAAACTACTAGTAGGGATGCAAACAGAGATTCGAATTCGATGTTTCAAATTTCGAGGTATCGTTCATAAAAATCGACATTAACATGACATCGATGTTGATACCAAAACATCGACGAATATAGTTGTTCAAGAAAGAAGATGTTTTATCCACGGCCGTTTCAGTCCATACAATTTTCTGTTAAGTACTTTGCAACGTTAGAAACAAGATTAATTACCATTCACTCCCACTTCACCTCCCGTCAATGTCAATTTCATAATTTGACGTGTAGCCTTTTGACGTTTGGCCGATCTTTTAACCACCGTCCACCAACGACCTCCATTACTACGTAGTATCCATAATATTAGTTTGTGATTACAGTTTTATTGTTGATTGAGTGAACTTGCGTCGAGACATACTCCGTGGTTATCCTCTCCTTTCAAATTGTAATATCTCCTTGTGCTTAATATGTTTTGGCGGTGTTCTTTTCCGGGTGGCTCAAGTACTCGGAAAGATAACAAGTTACATAAATTTCCAAAGACTGAGATAGGACTCGAAAAGTGGGTGCAGTGCATTAATGTGGATTATTTTATTAACTTAAGTGTCAGTGAGCTTCAGAAAATGTTTTTGTGTCATAAACATTTTGAAAAGAGCCTTACTAGTGTCAAATATTTGCATAGATATGCTTACCATTCTTTATTTACCAAGGAAGAAATTGAAGCCGGAATTCCTCATGCATTTGCAAACTTTGGTAAGTGGTATTTGTTTTTTAATTACTTTTCAACAATAATAATTTAATAATGCGCTATTTGACTCTTTAAACTACTGTAAGGTGGTTAGGGTATAGTTATACGGCATATTTATATATTTTGAAGAGATACGATACGAACTTTTATAATATAAGTTAGAAGGCTTTCATAGTTATTTTTTTATAACCTCCCAAAGTTAATTTTATATTTCAAGTAATAAATAAATGTGTCGTACCATGTCCTGGGGTATGTTTGATTAAATGCTTTTTCCCGAATCATTAACAAATAAGGAAAATAGACGACCACCTGTATACATGGCTTATGACACAGTTACCTAATTTATTTGTTACAGAAAACTTTCAACGGCCACTTATTGATCATACTTACTCAAGAGAGATGCATAATGATCACACATACTTCAAGCGGCATCGTATACCATTGAGAGAAATAAAAGAAAACTTTGATTATGGTAAGTTTTAAGAATTGTCACTCAATTCTTTTCTTTTTTTATCGTTGCTGCACAGATATCAATATCGCATCATAAATGATACATAAATTCCATCATACATCTGTGTAAACTAGGCACCAATTAGGAGTAAATAATATGTAATAATATTGAGTGAGAGTGCAATTATATCTAGCAAATATGAATAGGAAGCCTCATGCAATTTTTTATCAAGAGTGAACAATATAAATCGGATAATATAAGAGTTTAAAAAAGAAAACGGAATTCTTATTAATGTCGAGTTGAGTTTACATATGTCGCCGGTTGATTTCCTGGATGATTTTAATGGTTAATGTGTTTAGGAATATATTTAAGACTTATTTATAACAACTGAAATTAGTTTTGAGTGGAAAAAATACATATTCAATTAATTATCGAAGTTTGAAATTCACGACAATGATCTGGTAATTTTGTCGCCGAGACGTTTTTTGACGGGATTTATCGAAATAGGAGACTGTATGTATCCGAAAATTTAAATATGTGGAGCTTTAAACAGTCGGTTAGGTTAGGTTTTATGTAGACCAAAGTGCACGAGCTGAGCGAGCGATGCGAGCGTGCCGCGGCAGCGGCCGGCTAGTGCCAGAACCGACTGGTAACTATTCACTATTTATCTTACATATTAGTGAAAAACAGAAGTGAGGTTAGATTGGCAAAAACATTAATAACTCAGTAAGTAAATATTTCCGCGCCATAGGAGTTGCAGAAGGAGTAAGGTTTCCTCCCTCCCTCCCCCCTCGCCCCCCATTACTTATAATTCCGGGGACCTATATGTAAAGCACACCCTTAATGTCCTTCATCAAAGACCCAGTGCTGGGTTAGTGTACTAGCAGAAGGTGATGTCAGGAGCCTTAAGAACAGAGGAGGGTGCATGACAAGAGCTATGTATGTCAAAGAAGCAAGTAAGGTGTGTAATAATAAGCCTCTATGGCACTCTGTTGTTCGTGCCTACCCCGCAAGGGACCTGGCGTGAAGTTATGTATGTATGTAATTCTATATAAAAAAGAAAAGAAAGATGATCCCATCTATTTTTGGCTTAAAAATGATAAAATACTAGATCTAGGAGTAATGCTTAGGGTAGGTATATATATTTACTCATCATTCAAGAATATAACAGAAGGCAATTGAGAAAGTATTATTGAATTCACAGGTTCATTTTGAATTAAATTGTGAATTATATTATTTAAGGTCTTTTAATAATTTGCTTTTGTTACAGGTCATTAATTGCACGCACGTTTTCAGTAAAACAGTTGCAGCAGCATTGGTTTACATCTCCATATATTCGATATACTATTTGGGCTTACACATCTCAATTCTGTAAGTTTATAATTTGCGATAATGTTAAAGATATTGACTATGGCCAAATGAGAATGATTTAAAGCGTTCAAAATAACGCCGTTATCGAATAGCCACATTAGTATATACACATCTGTTATCTGTCAGTATGTATGTCATTAACAATTACAGACAATTCACATCATAAATAACGTATTGTATCCATCGAAACATCTGTGTGAAACAGTCTGTATCTATGCCGCGTCTGTACATCAAAGCTATTTAAAGAAAAACAATTGAATAAACTATATAAACGACGAGAACACGATGCATTTTTAAATCTCTTCTCTGTTTGTTCGGGATTCACGTTAAACTACTGAGCCTATTTTGATATGGTTCAAAAGCAAGTTTTTGGACTTTAAATCTGCGCTACTTTTTAACCGACTTCGAAAAAAAGAGGAGGTTCTCAATTCATTGGGATCTTTTTTTTATGTATGTTCGCCGATTACTCCGTGGTTTATGATTTGATTTACGTAATTCTTTTTTTGTTTAACGTGGAATAGTTTCCAATTGGTGCCCTAAAAATTTTACATAGTTTGGCTCAGTAGTTTTCATTTTACAAAAAAAAATTTGTTCTCGTTTCTTGGGACCTATATTTTTTAAGAAGCGCGACATCATTCGTTAGTCCACCCATTCATAGCAAGACACTAAAAAGTAACAAATAAAAAATAAAAACATCGTTTAAAAAAACCGACTTCAAAAACTAAAAACTAAAATGTATAAAATAACTCTAAAGGTATTATTATTCATTCATTCATAACTTCACACCAGGTCCCTTGCGGGGTAGGCACGAACAACAGGTATTATTATTATTATCTTGAAGTCGGTGTGCAAAGTAAATCATAAAAATTACAATAATATTTTGAAAATTACTAAGTACTGACTTTAAGATGTTTTAGATAAAATATATTAATAATAATAGCTTTAGAAATAAGATATTTTATACATTTTAGTTTTTAGTTTTTGAAGTCGGTTTTTTTATTCTGAGAATTTTGCGAAAATTTTTCTTTTCTTTTTTTCTTTTCTGGGAATGCTTTAATATGGCCAGATAAATGAATAATCGAATTCCAATGAAATTTTTTCACCGATCAATAACAAATTTTATGTTATAAAATGTGTGATATGTTTTATCCTGTGAATCCTGCGGGGATTTTCCCTGGAGCGATTTGACATTGCTGGGGTGCATAAAATTGACTTGTTCCGACCCAAATTTCACTAAAGCGGTAGCCTACATTATTTCCTGAATGCCTAGTATGTCCTGAAAATCCCGAGTGAATTTCAAGCCAATCGTGGACATTAGTAATATATTTAATTTCTGTTATTTACAGCTAGCACTATGCAGATGGGAATCGAGTTAGTACAACATTAAAAAATACATCTGAACTAATATCTTTCTTGGATGACCTGTTTGATTCATGTAATGGTTCTTCTACACTTAAGAATGTAAGAAGCAAACCTTTAAGGGCAGCAGTCCATCAGGGTAGCCAGCATAGAGCTTTCTGGATATCGGCCATCAAAAAGTTAGAAATTATAAGATTTACAGATAGAGAAAATAAAGTAAATCAAGTCCCCTCTCAATTTTTTTTATTATAACTTTAAGAAGTTTGCAACGGCTGTGGGATTTTTTTTAAATAAAAAATTTAATATATGCGCCCTCGATATTTTAATTCGGATCCAATAGAAAACTTTTTCGGACAAGTGAAGGCCTATAGTTATAGAAATAATAATCCCACATGCCAGGCATTTAAGCAAATATTCCGCTCACTGCTCATCACAAGATTAATCAAGTTTCACTCAGAAGGTTACAATTGTGAAGTTGTAACCTTCTCCTGTTACATACAGGAGAGCAAATATTAAAATTACAAAATTTAACGCAAACAGTTTTAGAAGATGATAGCAAAGAGATATATTTAGAACCACAAGATCTCTCTTTACCATCATCTTTTATCAAGAAGACTTTGCCTCCTGTTCACATTAAAAATATTCAAGCAGAAGTTCGTAAAGAGAGACTAAATGTACACTTACAAGCATACACAGTGGGATGGGTGATAAGAAAATGTTTGAAATATGTGAATAATTGTAAAAAATGTTCAAAATGTTTATCCCAAAAGGATAGGAATTGGAAGAATCGTCTTCAACTCATAAATGGATATCGCACAGAGAATTCGAAGGTTTTAAAAACTCTCAAAAGCTCACCTATCCCACTGAAAATGCTGTGAGTAGTTTTGGAAATATTGCAAAGGAAGCGAACGAATACTTGGAAATGACTCCAGAAAGTAATTTTATAGCAAAAAATATAATTAAAATTATAAAATCCAAGTATTCGTTCGACTTCCTTAAATGTGAAGAACATAAAATTGTAATTCTTGAACATTTTTTAAGTATTGCAGTGAAATTGTGTGTTATGAACTGGTGCAGCGGAATAAATAGAATTTTGAAAGGGGTTGACATTAAACGTCTCGAAGTATCTTTACCTAAAATGCAAAATAAAGCTTTAAATAAATACAAAAAAGATTAAAAAATAAATAAAATGATTTTTTAAAATAATTGTTTTTTTTTTACTTCAAACACTAGAAATTTATAAAATATAGTTTCTAACAAAAAGCTAGCTAGATCATTGTGTAGTCTGTATTAAGTATCTTAGCCTCTATGAATAATGTATTTAAAAAAAAACAAAGTGTATTATGGTTTCGATCGTCTTCGTCTGTTAAAAAATGCGTAAGCTTCTTGATATCAATATTTAAAAAAAAAAAAATTAAAAAAAAAAAACAATGAATGTATGCTTTTGCAGATCAGCTAGTATCAAAAATGTTCGAAGTGAACCGTCTGATACGTAGTATCTATATTAGTTTGTGGTTTTATCGTACATGCGCCATCTTGTGCTCTATCTGTGATCTACACAATATATTTCCATTATATTTTTTTTCATACAATTTTCTTGTTGCTAATAATAATTTATAATATAAAAGTTGATATTATACCTATTTTTTTCATTTCTATTAAAAATTACCGTTTTCCTTAAAGGAGAAATAAAAAAGCCGTCTGTTAAGGTTAAAATATTGTGAACCTATTTAGTAGTTACAACAAATAAAGAACAGAGACGTGACATTGTCACTAACTCTCTCAAAACTATCAGAAAATGATATTGTTGCTTTTTATTTTCTCTTTATCTCGACCACACATTTTAAGTGGTTATGGGCCATTATGTTCTATAATTTGCATTTAAATTAATAATAAGTAAAAATGGATTTGTATAAAATGCAAATATCCAAGTTGGATGGGACAAATTGGGTACCATGGAAATATCGTATGTCGGCTTTGTTAAGAGGCATCGATGGACTATTGGATATTATAGAAGGTCGAATAAGGAAGCCGGTAAGGCCTGTGGTGGTCGACAATGAAGTTGACGGTACAGCGGTCTTGGCAGATTTTAATAAGAAGTTGAATGAGTATATTAAATTAGAGAAAACGGCTCTTCTTTTAATTACGAACAATATTTCTGATGAAACACTAGATAAAGTCATAAGATTTTCAAATCCGAGAGACGTCTGGGAGGAATTACATAGATTATATGACGGAACAAATGAAGATCGATTGTATGATGTATGTATGGATTTCTTCAAATTTAAGAAAGATATTGCAGACAATATGGCGACTTATATTTCGAAATTAAAGAACCTCTGGCATAATTTAAATATAGAACTTATTAAAACTGATGAGATGGCAAAATTTCCTGAACTTCTCTTGATATATAAGTTGCTAGATACATTGCCAGAAGAATATTTCTCATTTAAGTCAAGTTGGATGCTAATGTCTAAGAAGGACCGAACTGTGGAAAATCTGACGAGTCAATTATGTGCGCATGAAAGGGCAATATTGAACTCAGAGATGACTCAAGGGAATTCTAGTGGAGAGGTGCTGGTAGTGCACCCGCCTACAATGAAATATGGAAAACCAGATAAAACATCAAGGATAAGAAAGAAAATTACCAAAGAGTTAAGGTGCCACATATGCAAGGAGGTTGGTCACTTTAAAAAGGATTGTCCTAATAAAGAAAAGAAAGATATTAGTAAAGGAGGTCGAGGTGGTACAAGCACTGGCATGTTGCTTCTACAGATAAATTCCTCAGAGTGTAATTTCGATCGTGAGAACTGGTATGTTGACAACGGCGCTACACACCATGTTACGATGCGGGATGATCTTTATGAAGATTTTGAGCACTTTTCGACACCTCATACAGTTACTACAGCAGATGGCAATGTGATAAAGGCCATTGGGCAAGGGTCGATAAGAATGCGAGCCCATGCTGAAGAATTCTTTCTTAGGGAGGTCTGGTTGGTTCCATCGATAAGTAGAAATTTATTTTCGGTGTTAGCAGCACAAGATTTGAATCCGAAAAGTTAGTTTAAGTCACGGGTAACTTCCTGTTTCATAAAGATAAATGGAAAGATAGCAGTGACTGGATATAGAAAAAGATTTGGTGGTCTATACAAGCTGAAATGTAGCGCAGTACATCAAGTTGATTCAGTGGTGAATGCACTTGATACATTACAGCTTTACCACGAGAGAATGGGTCACCAAGATAAAAGGCATGTGAAAAGTCTTATACAGAGAGAGTTAGACATTAAGACAAAGGACAGTGGAGAATTATGCGAAGGCTGTATATTTGGTAAAGCACACAGAAAAAAGTTTGGAACTAGAGATAAAGCTCAAATGCCTGGAGAGCGCATTCATTCTGACGTATGTGGTCCTTTTTCTGCATCTTACTCTAAATTTCACTATTTCGTTCTTTTTAAAGATGAATATACCCGCTATCGCTACGTTTATTTCATGAAAAAGAAGTCTGAAGTACCGGAAAAACTATGTCAGATGCTTAATGAACCTGATGTTGCAGGACATACTATTAAGGAATTTCTGAGCGATAATGGTGGGGAATTTGATAATGACAAAGTAAGAAAAGAGTTAGTGAAACGTGGAATAAATATGAGACTTATAATGCCGTACACACCGGAACAAAACGGTTGTAGCGAAAGAGAAAACCGTACTATCGCTGAGTCAGCAAGAGCAATGATGCATGCACATGAGGAGTTACCTCAATAGTTGTGGGCAGAGTTGGTACAAACGGCTGTTTACATTCTGAATAGAACAGGACCAACTTGCATAGATCACAAAAGTCCGTATGAGTTATGGTTTGGTAAAAAGCCGCAGATAAAGCATCTTCGAATCATAGACTCGGCATGCTATGCTCATATTCCTAAGCAGAGAAGGAAGAACTTGCAGAAGAAAGCGAAGAAGTGCTTTCTTATTGGCTATGACAACGATGACGGTTACAGACTATGGAATAAAGAGTCAAATTCCTTAGTCAGATCCAGAGATGTGACTTTTGATGAGAGGCCAATCAAATTGAAGTTCGTAACAGAAGACTTCAGTAACAATGAAGATATAGGTGAAGTTGAGATACCTAAAAATGTTCGAACCGATTGTGAAGAAGCTCCAGTAAATAACAATTCAGAATCAGATCATGAAGAGTCTAATGAATTAGAGGGGGAAGATGTAGATGAGAGTGATAAAGATGAAGATACTCTCGAGCCTCTTGTTAGTATCGAGTGTGAGAGAGAGCTTCGAAATCGTTCGTCACTCAAACGTCCAGCTAAATTCAAAGATTATGCTATGATTATTGATAGATATGTAGAACCAAATTGTTATAAGGATGCTGTGTCGGGTCCAGATAGAGATCTTTGGATAAAAGCGATGGAAAGTGAAATTGATTCACTTAAGCAAAACGAAACCTGGGTTTTGCAGAGACTACCCAAGAACAGAAAAGCCATACCATGTAAATGGGTTTTTCGGAGAAAGCAAAACGCTGATGGTTCTATAGACAAGTATAAGGCAAGACTTGTCGCCAAAGGTTTTCGTCAAAAGAAAGGTGTAGACTATGATCAAACCTTTAGCCCAGTTGCAAAGTTGTCAACTGTTAGAACCATACTAAGTATAGCGGCTAGTGAAGGCTTGAAGCTTTTCCAATTTGACGTGTCGACTGCATTTTTATATGGTTCACTGTCAAATGAAGAAATTTACATGAAACAGCCCGAAGGCTATGATGATGGCACTGGAAGAGTATGTCGTTTGAAGAAAAGTTTATATGGCTTAAAGCAGGCTCCAAGGTGTTGGAATAAAACTATCTTAGATTTCTTGAAGGAAATTGGTTTTAAGACGAGTGATGCAGATCCCTGTTTATTTACTCTGAGAAAAGATGGCAAGAAATTGATTGTCGCTCTATATGTTGATGATGGACTTGTTGCAGCAACAGATCAACAGATGATAGATGACTTTTTAGGAGATTTGAAAACAAGATTCAAAATTACTTATAAACCAGCCTCGTTCTTCCTTGGTATAGAGATAGAAATCAGAGAAGGTAGTATTAAGATACACCAGGCGTCTTATGCTAAGAAAGTATTGCATAGATTCGGTATGGAAAGTTGTAGACCTGTAGCAACACCTATAATCAAAGAAAATATATCACAGAATGATTTGAAGACTGATGATTATATTTTAGATAATTATAGACAAGCTGTTGGAGCATTAGCCTATCTTATGGTGGTACTAGACCTGACATAGCATACGCTGTCAGTGTAGTTTCGAGAAGTCTAGAGAAGCTAACTAATGAAGATTGCGTAAAAGTGAAACGCATCATGAGGTATTTGCAGTACACTCTTGATCTTGGCATTGTTTACCAGAAAGGTAACCACAAGACTTTTGAATGTTATAGTGATGCTGATCATGGTAGTGATATAGGGACCGGAAAATCCACCTCTGGTATATTATGTTTATACGCAGGAGGACCAGTCTCTTGGATGAGCCAGAGACAACAGAGTGTGGCCATATCAACAACTGAAGCTGAAGTTGTCGCTGCAAGTGAGGCTGCCAGGGAATCAGTCTGGCTGACACGCGTATTCAAGCACCTCACTGATAATAGAGAATTGCCGACATTGTGGGTTGACAATGAAGCTGCAATTAAACTGGCTTAAAATCCAGAATACCACAGACGTACGAAACATATTCGTATACGTCACTTCTTTATTCGTGAGCTAGTAACACGAGGAGAGATTATGGTGAAGAAAATCTCCAGTGAGCAGCAACTTGCAGATCTGCTCACTAAGCCAATAGCGCAACCAAGACTGTGTAAGCTACGTGCATTAATAGGTTTACACTGAGAGAAGGTGTTGAGGTTAAAACATTGTGAACCTATTTAGTAATTACAACAAATAAAGAACAGAGACGTGACATTGTCACTAACTCTCTCAAAACTATCAGAAAATTATATTGTTGCTTTTTATTTTCTCCTTATCTCATACATACATACATACATAAATTCACGCCAGGTCCCTTGCGGGGTAGGCATGAACAACAGAGCGCCACACAGGCCCATTCTTCTTCTCCTTATCTCGACCACACATTTTAAGTCCGTCGTGGTGAAAAATCACTAATGATGTTATCATTTATGCTCATGGAGTGCTCACAACGACCCGTGTCAATAGGTAGGTTGAATAACCGTTCCACTTGAATATACAATTGTGACACCGGCAAAAAAGTGGAACGGGAAAGATTGCGGTTGTGAATGTGGTCGTTGTAAGTATCTAATGGAACGTAGCCTATAGGATACGACGTATACGAGTAGAGATGGAATAATAAATAAATAACGTAAATGAACGAACGAATAAATTGAATTATTAAAATGAACCATTGAATTAAAGTACGATTCACTATTAGAATATAATTCTAAGATAAAGTAACAATACTTAGATATAATCATTGTAGTGATGAGAATTGTGTTTGTAGAAGAATTATTGATACTTAGACAATCTCAAAAATTTCCGAAATTGCAGGGGAACCCCGACGTCTGACAACATTGTGCTGTACAAAGTGTTAGGACATCAGAATTGCTGTGGCTGCATGGAATAACATTCCTTTGCCTGCCTTTTTAGCTAATTCTACTACTATAGTAACTATAACTATACATATCCACCCTACGTGGATTTGTTCATTGTGAACATATAGGCAAATAGGGTTGCAACTAAAGTGAAACATCGATTTCAAAAATAGCGATGTTTATGATCGATATATCGATGTTTTTTATCACCATTTGCATAAACTTTTGACGCTTGTTCCTGCGATGCAAATGAAACTTCGTTTTTTTTAACATTGATGTATAACCCAAATCACCTTTCTTAATTCTTGCTTTCACTAAAATCATCCTTTTACACCACTGCCACTCCATCTTTCAAAGAAATACCACACACACTTCCCAATGCCCTAATTTCTTCTAAATACTATGTTTTTTTCTATTTATATGTATTTTGCCTTACCCAACATTCACTACCGTACTTACCATTCAACAGCGTGGGCACATACTAACACAGCCCTATATTTAAAATAATAATACATTTAAAAAGGTTATTTTTGGATTTTCAAAAAAAGTTTGGTTGTGACTTCTGTGATCTGGCAGCACTGGTTGCGACCAAAGAGAGAGAGTGTACAGTGTACTACAGTGCAGTTTTGCCAACTGCACCGTAATTATGGTAAAAACATCGTAATCAGCATAGATCTACCACCTACCGTAGGTTACTGTATGTCTTTCAAGAAGCCGTCGCATCGCTCGGCGATTTGGTAACGGCCATGTTGCAGAGCGACGACCGCTGGGATACTGCGGTTTCTTTTTGTGAGGCAGTTATGTCTCTGAAAGAGGCCGCAGAAAGGGATAGGGAGCGAAGTCCTAGGGCGCGTGCTACGGTCTCTTCTCGAGGTCGCCGGCCTTCAGCCGGCACCCGGAGAGGCAGGTACGCGCATTACTTCCCTCCCTGAGGTAGGATCCGGAACGATGGGGGCCCTTAGCTACTAGGCTAAAGCAAGGGACTTAACAACTACCCCCGTTTCGTAGTGGAGTGTGTTCTCCCGGGGCACACTTCAGCACTTTATGCGCTGGATCGACTGTTGAGTAACTATGTTCTACATCTCAGTCTTTCCTTCACATCAAAGCGCAGGGCCGCGAAGGGAGGAGGGGTTTTTTAGTGGGTATTGAGGTTGCTCGCCCGTGCGGCATCGCTCGGAGTCTCCACACTCCTCTGTGTAATCCATAGCGGACGAAGCGCAAGTAGAGCATACAATTGCTAGCGTTATCGCCCCCCGTGGATTCGTGCCGTTTCCTAGTGACGGCCCAGAGAGTGCGTAAATCGGTTAGTCATTTTAGGCGGGGCTCAAAAAAAAAAAAAAAAAAATGTCTTTCAAGACCACGGGCCATAAGAATGGCCCGGACTTTTGGAGGGCTTGCGTGGAGTCATGGGGAGGCCAACACGTAACGGTAGCAAAAAACACCGTACTACCCATTGAAGATCGTATTTCTTTAAATTTTGTAGAATATATTATATCACTAAAATAATTTTAACGAGTTTGAATATTTATTGTCTGTACCTTAGGGTATTTTCGTTTTATTATGCCAAAAACACTGTTTTATGCATCAAGAATTGCCCCAATAGCAAGGTACCAGCTTGACAACCTGTTATGGCTTGAAGAGAAGAAGCGGCACAAGAAACTCTTCAGCAAAATTGCCTAGTTCTAATTTTTTTTATGTATAATATTAAAATAGGTGGAAGGGAATTTTTTTTTCCTTCCACCCATTTTAGCCAAGCGATGGTCATGGATTAGATTAGGCTCCCATAGAGTAAATAATAACCATAAACAAAATTAAAACTAAATAATTAAAATGAACAAGTTTCTAGCAGGCTAAATAAAACTTTAACATTTTTCCGACTGAAAGACTTTGTATCATGGTCATGAATAAATTTTAAAAAAAGAAAAAGTAATTCAGTGTATCATCTATCCCAAAGAGTACTCAGTACATGATCAACACAGAGTACTTTATACTATACTGATATAGAGTCAATAGTCGTAATGTATATACTAACGCACTCTATCGGTATACGGCACTATTCAACGGCAAAAACCGTCCAGGGGTCTAGTATTATTTTGATTTTTATATTAGACTTTTGGAAATTGCGGGAGTTAATAATTTAACTCCTGCAATTCCCAAAAGCCTTGCCAAAAAATGTTTATTTGTTAGTAAATAAAACAACAATTTAGCGGTAGCGTGATTTATTATGTTTCCTTTTATTAAAATATTCAAATGCATACATTTCCATAACATCATATGTATCCACATTTAATCTGGTGCCGTTACGATGATTTACTTACAAGTTTTACCGCATCTGGGCACACAACAACCTCTTTCAGAAGAAGCCATAGTCCAAGTCATCAGAGAACAAATTTTTAAGCAAATCGGTGTTCAGGGTACATTCGTAAGTCCAACGTGATCACAGAACACTAGTAAACATGATAAGCGAAGTCTTCGAAGTCCAGGAATCAAACAAAGTTGTCGAAAAATAATCAAAACACAAACAAAGTACATACATTCACGAGTCTAACTCGTATCGATCGGAATGTCATTTTGGTTTTGACATAATTGACATCTTTGAAATAAGTTTTTGGTAAATCGACAATTCATCAAAAATCCAGTAATTAAAGTTAAAAAGAGCTTTATAATTTGAAAAATGTGAGGAATATAACTTACATACTTTAACATATATTTATTAGCTGATATGACTTGCAAAAACATAAAAAATATCAAATATTTCTTAAACAAGTAATACAACAACTGCGTATAACGGAACATATTATTTTCTTTCATTTGGTATTTAATTCGAGAACAGTGACATCTACTGCAATACGTACCTACTAATAGAGCGCAAAAAATCTCTAAGAAAAAATAATTGTACTAACTGTTATGACACTGATGATCAAGTACACAATATACTCTTTGATCAAGTATCATATCATAGGTGATAGGCATAATTGTCTATAATTGCGATTTTGCGTTCTGGATCAAGCGTTGCAGTTAGTTTTCAATTAGGTAATAAAAACAGTTCACTCGCTGAGTTGATATTGCACGTATTGTAAGTCTATTTCAACTTTCTCTGTTAAAAGTGTTTTGGTCATAAGAAATTGCTAGTGCTATGCTAGCCGCCATTTTGTAATGTAAGGTGATTCGAGGATCGTCAATCAATTGTGGAATTATTTGATGAACTATAAGATCTGTTATTAGTTTATTATGTCTGGAAATAATTCTAAAGATCCACCTCTACCACCAAAAAGTGGCCTGGCGCCAAACTTAAATGCCTGGATGCCATTTCGCCAATATAACGGATATCACGGGGGCATGTTTTCACCGTACTACAACCAATATTATCATCAGATGGGAAATAACGGGGGATTTATTGGGTACCCTCAGCAGTTTCCACTGAATAAGGACCCCAAACTTGAGTTCAATCCTGCCCAATTTACTAGGCCTCCCCCACCATTACTTGGAATGTCTCCTTTAGATTCAAATCGTCCATTTTTTAACCAACCACCTATTAGGTTTAATTTAAATAGCATCAGAAAACCTGCTCCCATTCCGGCAAATGAAAACCCTCTTTTAGCTGTGGGTGTCTCCAAAAAGAAAAGAAAGAAGTCAAATGCACATAATGATAGTGAAGATGACAAAATAACTAGTCAGAATAGTGTTTTACCACCTTTGCCTGATCTTCCTCCCCCTTTACCACCTTTACCACCTCCTGATTTACCTAAACCTCCACCACCACCAATAGATGTCCCATTGCCTCCTCCTCTAGCTACAGACAACATCCCAGAACCAACTGAGGATATAAAGATTAATAATAATAATTTTAATAATGAAGAGCCTGAGAATAACATCAGTAACTCTTTAGAAACTCCAAAAACAGCAACTATTTATCCTACAACAGCAGGGGCTTGGCCTGAAAGTTTAAAACGATATGTCAAAAGATGTTATGATAAGTGTAAGTCTGCATTTGATCGTGATCAAATTGATATATGCCTAAAAGGTCGAATAATTGCTGCTGAGAATAAAGATGAAATATGGACTCGTAACTGGGAAGAAGAACCTATTCCTAGTGTGCACAGTGAACGCAATAGTTTGTCTGTAAAACCAGTGAAAGGAACACTGAATCTATACCAGAAACAGGACAATAGCCCTGATACAGTTAAAAATAGAATAGGAATAAGCAATAGGAGTTTTGGGGGACATAAGAATTCCAATCAAAGAAGGAGGAGACCAGTATCCAGAAGTAGGTCACGATCAAGAAGTCCTCCCAGAAAGCGACCAAGGTATAGTACTCTCATACAATTACTATATTGTATTGTGAATTTTAACACTATTAATTTTTATTAAATTAAACTCTTGCAGCTCCTCATCTTCAGGAGATGAAATTGAAGATAAGAAAAATTCCAAAAGTAGAAGTCGACAAAAGGTCAAAGATCGCCTATCGTTGGATCAAAAGAAAAATGATAAATATGGTAAAAATCCAAAAAAGAAACAACAGTTTAACCACTTTAATGTTGAGGAATCACAGGGTAATGAAGAAAAACTGCTCAAAAGGGCTGAGAGATTTGGAAGCAGAAATAATATACCCTCCATAGCAAGTCCTCTTCAAGTAGGTAAGAGGCCTGAAACATATGCCAAGAAATCAATCATTCTAGATACAGATGGTGATTATGAAGTGAATAATATGCATATAGTAGGCACTTGCCTAGATATTGAAAAATCTTTCTTAAGGCTAACTAAAGCACCAGAAGCTTGTGAAGTTCGTCCTGTTTCTGTGCTAAGGAATTCTCTGAGGAATGTCAAAGAAAGATGGATAGAGAAACAAGACTACAGATATGCTTGTGACCAACTGAAATCAATAAGACAGGATTTAACTGTAGGTTACCATTTTCTTGTCATATTTAATTATTTAGTCACCTTAAATAGAAAAGAATAAATACCTTCATGTCAGCATGTGAAGCAAGTTTAGTAATAATTATTCTCAGGAATAAATCTTTGTTGTGATAACTAAATGTACATACAAAATCAGCAAAAAGGGTACTTTATATATAAAGTAATAAATATATACAATAATTAGTTTGTTATCTGTCATAAATGGGGTGAAGTGAATATGGAATTGTTTTTGAAGAAGTAAAACTATTAGATATCACAAATTTCTAAAGGGTACATGAACAACCAACTCTTAAAGCCATATTATCACACAGTATTAAAATTGATTACCAAATTAAACAGACACAAAAATGTACTGCTTACAATATTTTGGCCAATAGATAGGCATTATGGTTTATCAACTGATCTGATACAGATGGCATAAGCTTGGATACTAAAATTATTAAATAAGTTATAAGAATGCATAAAATGTAATGTTTGAAATTATTAAATCTTACTTTCTTTAGGTTCAAGCAGTGAGAGACAATTTTACTGTGGAAGTGTATGAAACACATGCAAGAATAGCCCTTGAGAAGGGTGATCATGAAGAATTCAATCAGTGTCAGACCCAACTGAAAATGCTTTATAGTGAATTACCTGATTGTAGAAATAATTCTGCAGAGTTCACTGCCTATAGGATATTGTACTATATTTTCACAACAAATACACTAGGTTTGTATTTTACATGTATAATATCTATATATGTATATATATATATATATTACCTACAAAACAGTGTATTGGATATTATTAGTTTCACTAGTAAAGTTTTGGTGGTAAAGCTATATTGTTACAATAATGTGGGTTCAAATCCTGCTAGTAGGCTTGTGCTGCTTATTGACGCTCAATGATCAGTCTTAATTAAAATATTGGCAGCAACACTGCACATTACAATTACTATGAAATCAATGTTGAATAAGCTAATAAGTGGTTATTTAACCTATTCTCCTGTAATGAGGTCAGAGCTGGTATTATTAATGTTTTATATAAACATTGTAATGTTATTTTATCAATATGTACTACATAGTACTATCTATTCTCAAAATATTCACTTATTTTTGATGCTAAAAGGTGGTAATTTTTGTTTTCAGACTTAACTACAATTTTTCAGTTTTTATCAAAAGATGATAGGGAGAATGAATGTATTAAACATGCACTAGAGACCAGATGTGCATGGGCAACAGGGAATTTGCATAAATTTTTCTTGTTATATAAAACTGCCCCATTAATGGCTGGGTACCTGATGGATTGGTTTGTTGAACGAGAAAGGAGGCGGTACCTCAAATACATCATAAAGTCGTATGTCTTTCATTACTGTTATATTACTATTGTTTGTGGTGCTTATAGATTTCACTGTAGTATAACAAGTATACAACTATTTCTGGGAAGCAAGTAGAATGCATCCTAAGTAGTAATTTGCACCCACCGATATCAGGTTAATTATTGAGTGAATGTTATTTATTACAAACTAATGGAAGGATGAGAACTGACTTACAGAATTATTTTTATTTGATGCTTCTGCTTTGATGGCTTCTTAATTTTTCCTTTTAATGGTGCTTTTACTTTTATTGGGAGATAGCTTATTGTTCTCTTCTTGAGTTGAAGTTTTATAAGTTTTCATCTTAAATAATTATTACATTTCTACTGATACACAATGCTATGGATTATTCTCATATTTCAAAACTAGAATGGACCATTCATACAGGAATGTAAAAATATTTTACATGTATGCAATTTTCTATGTATCTTTTAATACAGTAGTAGAATGTTTTGTAACCCTTGTGCACCACTAAACACTTACGGGCAGTCAGCTTTGCTGGCTGTGTTTCTACTAATGACATTTCTGTATGTACAGCTACAGGCAGAGTGTTCCTGTGGACTTCATCAGTCGAGAGTTGGCGTTTGAATCGAGTTCTAAAGCCATTGAGTTTTTAAATCAATTTTCTCTCTGCTATACTAGCTGCGATCAAACACAATTAGATTGCAAGGCCAGTTTCCCAGCTGTAGCGAGTATATAACATTTTCTGTTAGATTGTCGTCCTGTTATAGTTGATCCTCGTTGCGTGGTCATGTAATAGCAACACCTACATGGTACGACAGTTCTGCCAACTTGGGATCGTCACTCATATAGTTGTAATTTTAGTCTGATATGCTCCAAATTCAAGCTGCAGTTACAAATGATGTTTAGCAGGAGAAGAGACAGGAAAAGAAGATTAGAATTATTCAAGAAAGAAGATGTCACGTCCTATACTTGCTGCATCACTTGTTCTACATCAGCGGGAGTTTAGTTGTTAAAACAAAACTACAGTGTTTATAAAAATTATAAAAGGAACTTGCAAAGAGACATTTTAAATGTGTAGTCAAAATGGAGCTGTTTTACATTTTAAACATTTTTTTGTAAATATTGTACATTTTAATTATTTTTAATTTGTTTTAAATTATAATTGACATGCACTTCATAGGAATATTTAATAAATGATTTTTGTTTATTATTGTTTTTGATTGTTAAAATGTTACAAATTATGGATAACATGACTGATCCCATAACATTGAGATATTTGTTTAGCATAGCACAGCGCCAGGCTAGTATAGAATTTGATAAGAATGTAGATTAACGAGATATCAGTTCAAAGTTCAAAATACCACGTTAGAAGTTTTATTGAGCGCTGTACAGTATGTCTTATAGAAAGGAGCGGCCAGGATGATCCAATAGATAAGAACATCGAAGTAAGTGATGATTAATATCGATACAACCACGGTAGTCTAATAGTCCGAATCAGCCTTGTCCACACGTACAAAGCCAAATACATGAGCTCAAGTCGCCATTATTATGTGTTGACTACCAATCACAACGCCAAAGGTAACTACGCAGCCAAAGTATTAAAAAAAACTGTACACTAGAAAAATGGCCTCTATTCTGCAATTGAGTGAAATCGAAATGATTTTGTTAAAAAACGAATCAGCAATATCTTACGAAGCTTTAAATATTAATAAATGGAAATCCAATTTTTAACAGATTTCATACTTAGGCTGGTGTGCACCGACTTTTAACCGATGGTTAAAATAAAACAATCGCTAAAAATGTATGCATAAATAGTGATTACTTTATTTTAACCGTCGGTTACATGTTGGTGCACACCAGCATAAATCAGCTCAAATAGTATTATTACTGTTATGAAAATCTTTTTCATTTCGTTTCAAAGAGGTATGTGTTTCGAGTTAAAAATTAAAAGAATATTAGTTTTTATTTTTTTGACACTGTTCCGTCACTTCGAAAAAATATTTTTTAAAAAAATGTATAGAAAAGCTTGTAAAGTCCATTTCATGAAAGAAGTCCCGCGGACAATTGTGGAACTAAATTTGACAGAGGGGGAGATCGGCCATGTTGTCGTTTGTCGATGTTATCAAGGTGCGTTTGTTGTGGTAGATATTTTGTGAGTTTATTTACGATGCCAAAAGTTGTAAAAAGTGCAGGTCGAGAAATGATATTAAAGGCGAAGGAGTTCTGTGAAGCGGAACACGAATCACGGTGTTCTAATATCAATAAACAATTTTAGCAAGAGAGTTGCCGCCATGTCAGGTAAATTTTGGGGATGCCATGTAAAGATTTTCCCGATTGATTTCTTACAGAAATTGCATTGTTTTTTTAATGCATGATTTTAATTAAGGAAAATTTTAAAAGGAATTAACATAAGGTGACTTTAATAAAACTACATTTTATTAAGACATAAGAATGATTATTATTTATGACAAATATACACATTAGAATTTTAAACGAAGTTCGAATATAGAGCATATCTAAGAAGTATTTCTTAGAAAGGAGTTGTAACATTCCTCCCCACCTACATCTCCTCAATCAAGCGACGGGGTGGTCGTGTTTGCCGATTGTGGCGACGGTTCTGTACCGCTACTGCCGCAGGCCTTTCAATATTCGGCAATGTTGTTGATGAAGGCACTGGTGGTAAGGATTGCGGAGGGAGAGTAGATGTGGCACAAGGGGTAGACATGGTACAAGCTGGTGACGGAATATACGATGTTGGTGGTGACGGGGTTTTGGTAGTAGGCATATCAAGCTCTGTTTCCATGATAGGTTCTGGTGGTATTCTAGGCCTGATATGATCAGCATGTCTTCGCTTTTCATCTCCCCTAGGAGTAGAGACGAGGTAAGAATATCTGTGCTTCCGAGATATTATGGTTGCAGGCTGCCACTTTTTCTCATCTCTTGTTTTTATGAAAACATTGTCACCAGGATGATAGTTTGGTGACGTAATTCTCACATTCTCTTTTACCTGCTGATATTGTAGGTGTTTCCTTTTATTAGGGCGAATGTTGGAAAGAAGGCAATTCAATTGTCGGCCAAACATCATTTCCGCTGGAGATTTTCCAGTGGTAGTATGTGGCGTGTTCCTGTAGGAAAATAAGAATTCCAACAAACGTCGTTCCAGGTTGCCACCCTCATTGTTAGACAAACGAGACTTAAAGGTTCTCACCAAGCGTTCTGCAAGGCCATTCGTACGTGGATGATATGGGCTGGAAGTCACATGTAATATTCCCTGTTTCGTGCAATATTCTTTAAGCTCAAAAGATCTGAATTGAGGTCCGTTGTCTGAAACAAGCATTCGTGGGAGGCCAAATGTACAGAATATTTCGTCGAGAGTATAACAAAGTGCTCTTGTGGTGATGTTTTTCATCGGTCGGATTTCCACCCATTTTGACAAAGCGTCACACAAAACAAGCCAATAGGTACCTTCAAATGGTCCTGCGAAATCTATATGTATCCTTTCCCATACTTCTTCTGGTATTGACCAGGAAAATACTGGTAGTTCAGGGTTACTGGGTCGATTTTCTTGGCATCTATTACATCTTTTGACAAATATGTCTATGTCTTCGTCAAGGGAGGGCCACCAAACATAATATCGAGACAGTGCTTTCATAGCAGAAATACCTGGGTGTCCGCGGTGGAGGTAGGCAAGAACGTCTGGGCGAAGCACTTTAGGTATAACTATGCGACCTTGCCACATGAGGATTTTATTTTCAATGGAGAGTTCCGATCGTTTTCTGTAGAACTGTTTCATTTCTGTATTGTAATCTAATTGCCGCCAACCAGTCTTCAAACTACGACAGACAACCGTAAGAATAGGGTCGTTAGATGTTGCTTTAGCTAATATCTCTTCTGATAGGTGCAGGTCTGCCATGCTGGTTCCCAAAAGACGCAGTTGTATTCTATGTACAATACTTTCAGTCTCTGATGGTTCAGTCTCAGGGTTGGGTAATCTGGAGAGGCAGTCAGCTATGGTATTATTTTCACCCTTTCTGTAACATACGTCATACTGATAGCTTCCTATTACTAAAGCCCATCTTACTAGTCTATTATTAACTAGTTTTGGTAAGTTGCGTTGAGCGCCCAGGATATGGATAAGTGGTTTGTGATCTGTGACTAGGGTGAATTTGGTTCCCCTTAAATATTGATCAAATTTTTTAATTCCAAATATGATCGCTAAAGCCTCACGATCGATGACGGAGTATTTCATTTCGGCAGGGCGTAATTTTCTGGAAGCAAATGCGATAGGTTGTTCCACATTTTTATCTTTATGAAATAAGACCGCACCTAATCCTTTTTCAGATGCATCACATGCTAGGAAGAGAGGGCGTTTTTCGTCAAATGCAATTAATGGCTGTGAAGACACAATGCATTCTTTCGTAGCTTTGAAAATAGAATTCTCGTGATCAGTCCATCGCCATTTATGTTTCCCACTCGTCAGGTCATGAAGATTAGCGCAAATTCCATGAAGATGGGGAATGAAACGTTCGTAAAAATTGATTAACCCTAAAAAAGATCGAAGTTCTTTTGTGTTAGTCGGTGGTGTAGCTTTGATAATGGCGTTAATTTTAGTTTGTGTTGGTCGTACTCCATGTTGGTCTATTGTATGATCCAGATATTCGATCTGTTTCTGTAAGAAGTTGCATTTTTTTAAATTTACTTTGAGACCTGCTTTTTGTAGGTGTTCGAATACCATAGATAGTGTCTGTAGGTGCTCAGTTAAGTTGGTTCCCGTTACCGCAATGTCGTCAAAATATATGGCTACATTAGGAATATTCCCAAGTAGTTGGTCGAGGAAATGTTGGAAGATCGATGGTGCCGTCGATATACCGAAAGGCATTCTATTATATTGATAGTACCCTTTATGTGTCGACAATATCAAATATCTTTTTGACTCAGGAGCTATTTCAAATTGTAAATATGCGTCCTTAAGATCGATTTTTGAAAATATCTTACCGTTTGCTAGTTTTTGGCGTAAATGATCGAATACTGGAACTGGATGTAAATGTTTAATCAGGACTGGATTAAGGGTCGTGCTGAAGTCACCACAGATTCGGACTTCCCCTGTAGGTTTTAAGATGTTGACTGTAGGTGTGGCCCATTCGACGGGAGTGATATTGGGATCTATCTTTTCTATTATGCCTTCGGTGAGTAAGCGTTCTAGTTCCCGTTCTATGTTTTTCCTCATACTGAATTTAATAGGGCGTGGTGGAAGGTGAACAGGCTCAGCTCCTGCTTTAACATGGATGTTAACATAGTAATTTTTAACTTTGCCTAATTTTCCGTCGAAAATTTGCGAATGTGTGTCCAGTACTTGTTTAAGGGTCAAGGAGGTTGAAGTTTTGATCGAATATACCGGTTTTGGGAATTCCATTCCAAACATCTCGCTCCACTGTAGTCCAAAAAGCATTGGATTTGCATTTTTCATAACAATAACAGGTAATATTCTCTCTTTCCCGTTAACTTCGACTGTTACGTCTGTAATGCCTTTCGTGTGTAGTCTATTATTGCCATAGGCTTTGAGTTTCGGTGCCGTATGTAGTGTCGGAGATCCTATTTTCTTCCACAAGTGGGAGCTGATGATGGAATAATTGGAGCCGGGATCCCAGTCCATCGTACAAGTTACTCCATTTATGCGTATGTCAATTTGTTTGCAGTCCTTATTTTTTGTTCCGTTAATATTATAAACAACGTCTTCGTCGCTGTCATAATTGCTATTATCGTCCGAAAAATCTGAAGATGTAGCTGATTTACGGGGTTCCCTTACTTTTTGAATAAATTTCCTACCTTTGTTCGGAGAGAGGTATGCCCGTCCTGACTTGATGCAACAGCTTTCGAAATGTCCTTGTGTTTTGCATTCTTGGCATATGTGAATGTTGGCTGGACATTCTGAAACTTTGTGGCGGTCCTTCCCGCATCGTAAACAATTTTTTGAGTTTAATCTACGTGGTGTGTTCTGTTGAGATACTGTCCTGTTTGTCTTATTTCTTTTTATCCTGTTGATACTTGTGCTTGGTATGTCATGTTCCGCTTGTTCTCGCGATTGAGCAATTGTAAAAATTTCCACAAAGGTCACTTCTCTTGTTTTTCCATCTACGGTTTGTAGTAAATCAGGCCATTTTTGTTTCAGGTCTGTTTCTAGGTCTTGGTGATTCAAACCTGTAGCGAAACGGTCACGTAATTGTCGTTCCAGTAGTTCTTCCGTATATCCGCAATTTCTACTCAGACTTTTTAGTCTATTCGCGTAGTGTTCCATCGTTTCGTTTTTCTCTCGAATACAATTCCAGAATTCAGTTAATGCCCGGTATCTTGTCTTTTTGATACGGTATAGGTCCAGAAGTTTGCAATAAATTTCTATGTACGTGCTTGTGTCAAAATTTGGTGTCAGAGCTATCTTCAGCTCGTGGAAGATCTCGGGCGTCAATAGATTTAAAAGAAGATCTTTCTGTAAATCATTGTCGTTTATTTTAAGAATTTTGCATTTCGTTTCGAAAAATTCTAAAAAATCATCGATTCTATATGTATCAGGATTATACCTATCCATATTGAAGTTCTTTATGATGATCATCTTGTCCGTTGCATGTGTAGTAGGAGAGTCGCTCGTCACGCTCTTTGTTGGTGTTGTTGCTGGGCTTGAGGAAATAGTCGGCACTAATAATTTTAATATTTGTAACATTTGCTCTTGTTGCGTTTGTTGTGTACTTAAAAATTGAGCAAACTGTTCGTCATTCATGATTATTTCTTTTATCTCGTCGCCAATTTAATAAAACTACATTTTATTAAGACATAAGAATGATTATTATTTATGACAAATATACACATTAGAATTTTAAACGAAGTTCGAATATAGAGCATATCTAAGAAGTATTTCTTAGAAAGGAGTTGTAACAGTGACCAACTATTTTTTGTTCAAAAAGAGTACACTTTGCAAATATTTCATAGGTGAAAAAATAAGAAGAAAAACGATAAAAACTGTACTGTTTCTTTTAAAACATACTTTTCTTCGCAGTGGATTTTTTTTTTGCTAAATGAGAAAGTTCATCTAATAATGTAGCCACATCCGAACAATTTTCATTTTGCATATTAAATTTGACTGTTAAGACGGCAGATAATGTTATTACAGAAAGTTGCGACTTCTCCCTGCGCCAATAATCATTCCCTACTGAAAATAACCTTTCAACAGTAGCATTAGTGCCTATACAACATAAGGAAATTTCTACTATTTCTATTACAATTTTAAATATTTAATTATTATACAAATGAGTACTTTTAGAATACAGGATTTGGAAAGAGTATGGTTTGCAAAAAAGAGTACAAAACTCAGTAAATGAGTAGTACAGTTGGTCACCTTAATTAACACAACACAAAAAAAATCATAAAGTTATATTCAACAATAATGTAATTAAATACGAAAACAATCATTCAAACTTGTTCATTTTATTGCAGGTTTGTCAGAGAAAACTGTAACCAGAGTTACGCGAGTACTTCTAGTTATCGTCACCCCAGGGAAGAGTCGCCCGCATGCCAAAAAGTTCGACTTGGATGGGTTTGATTTGTGCGCTATACGGCAAAAAATACACGAAAGCTGTATTATTTGAATTAATTAAACAAAACAAAGGTCCACCTACATATGCCGTGGATGCATTATTAAAATCTCACAACCATGAATTGCTAAAATTGCCGCCATACCACTGCGATCTCAATCGATCGAAAAAATGTGGAGCCTTGTAAAGAGACGGCTAGCGGATAAAAACGTGGGCCAAGATCCAAAAGAAATTGTACGCCTAAGAGAAGAGGCTTTTGGGACTGTTACAGCAGAAGATTGGGCAGCTCAGTGTAAACATTTACAGCATTTGGAGGAAGAATATTTAAAAAATGATGCTCTTATGGACGAAGAAATGGATCGATTTATTGTATCCACGGCTAGTGATAGTGAAACAGAATCTGATTCTGTTTCTATTCACTCTTCTGACAGTGATCATAGTATGACCGATCATAATTATTCAATAAAACTTTAAAATGTTATTTTATTTTTCTAATTTAAAGTTGGTCGAACATCTTCATTTTATTTTTTAGAAATTACAGGAAGATTTATTTTTCACTAAACTGACCTTACCAGTATGGATATCAAATAGGTACCCATATTAAAAATACATTAAATTAAAAACAGTTTGTTTTTTACTTAAATATTCGAGTCGTAGTAGTTAATTAAATGAAAGTAAATGAACGATAAATTATCCCCTGATTTACTCGTATTTAACCCTGGCAACATTATGTCGCGCGACTACAGCGCTGCTTCTGCGGGACTTCTTTCGTGAAATGGACTTTAAAACATATTCTGAACAAAATGGTGATAAATAATTTTCAAAAACTAGAGTTTATTTTTTTTATATTTAAAAAATTGGCTATTCATCCGGGAATTACAACAAAAGTATTATTTTATGCCTTTTGCTCCCAAGTATTGCTAAAAAATTCGACACAAGTTAATTAGTGATTTTACTATTGAAAAAAGAAAAAAAATACAAAAATTCTTTTTTAAAAACACTTGAAAATTTGGGTAAAATTATTTTTATTTGATAACAAACCTATTCCCATAGAAAAAGCAGAAGACGCCGCGGGGGCAGTTTTTACTTGCCCAGAAACCCTGCTATACCGTTTTTACCATGACCTGCCCTGCAATCTCAAGATTGGTAAATTGAACTTTTTTTACATAAGATACGATTATCATATCTTACTACATAACACATTAAAGATAAATCTGGTGATTTCATTCGTTTTGTTAATGTTCTCACACTTAACTAAATTATGAATATAAATACAAAGAATTCTACTTAGCTCCTGGTCCTGTATATTCTCCATGTTACAAAGTTGCGA
Source organism: Dendrolimus punctatus (assembly GCA_012273795.1). Taxonomy (NCBI): domain Eukaryota; kingdom Metazoa; phylum Arthropoda; class Insecta; order Lepidoptera; family Lasiocampidae; genus Dendrolimus; species Dendrolimus punctatus. Next base: position 9,275,263 of record CM022540.1, on the reverse strand, counting down.
AAATTTGGTATTTATAAAAAGGGAAAAATATTCCGAAATCAATTAAACTAAAACTCTTATTAAACATTACTATTAATAAAAACATTTTCAGATATTATATTGACACACACAGAATTATTCAAGTGTCTTACAAAATACTTCTCATAGGTTTTTGATTACAGATCTTAAATTGCATAATTATCTAGACTTAATTTCATAATCACATCATCATCACTTTAGTGGATCTACCTTAAAAGCTATTGTAATATTTTATTATGAGATATCTATTTCATTCGCTTTCATAATATTATTTTCAACACACTTGCTCATAAAGTGGCTCTATGGTCACCGCAATTAGGCACAGAATGACACCCATAATCAAACTGACTATAAAAAATTATAACTCACTAGCGAGTTATTGATTTTTTTTTTAATTTTATTGGTTGAGTTGCTTTGTTCTTAAAAAAGTTTTTATTAAAAAGAAAAGATCGTGTTCTATAGAACAAATAAATAAATGTTCCTATTGCTTGCTCATTTCATGCAACTTCTTATTTATAGATAATTTTAACTCGTACGTGTTTAAGAAATAAAACTCACTCATATATAACTTTTTTTTCTCTGTAATAAAAGAGAACTTTAAATTCCCCATTTTGTACGTGGCAGAATAGGCGCAAACCCTATGCGCGGAAAATAAAAAAAAACCTCATCCCTTTAGTCTGTGTACGATCGCAATGCGCGCGCATAGGGAAACTGATTATTTTTTCCCGCCATAGCGAAACATTTTTCACAACTCGTTTTCACTGTTGAAATTATAGTTATTTATTAATTAAAATGTCTACAAGTACTAGTTACGAAGAAAATGATTTATGTTGTACACCGCCCGATATAAGATGTGAAGCCCTTAACGTTCTGGAAAGTTTACTACCTGAAAACTCTCCAAGGAAAAATATCTATTTTTATCTACTAAATAAAATGAGTTTTTGTTGATATTTTATTCACAAGCGTATTGAAAAACGTCGTATGATACACGTGTGTATTGATGATTACTGTCCTCGGCTCTCTTAAGACCCTCGCCTGCGGCTCGAGTCTCAATGGCGCCTCGGCGCTAATCACCAATGTTATACACTAGTACCATAATGTACTATTATAGCTTTATTTCATCTTACTTTCTAAATTAAAAGTGAGGTAAGCAGACTTTTCCAGCAAAAAGTTCTGATATAACAGTTATCCATAGAGAGAGCACAAACAATATATATGATATTCCAACTTGATGGCTGTTAGGAAGCTGGTATGGTTGACCTCCAATCTCATCCACATGGAAACCCATTGGGAATATAACAGCGGCGAGGCAAAACACAACCACTGAAAAATATTATAAGAAATTTTACAAACATTTTAATAATGATTAGATATAGAGCTTAAATTCAATAGACCTATACATAACTTTCAACTATGAGTACTATAGTATATTATTTATTTACTTATTCTGGGAATGTTTAGTATTATTTATTATCTTCACTGCCACTGTTATGTTTTAATATTTTTCATACTTTAGGGGGTTGCCTAGAAGAGATTGCTTTAAGCTATAAATAAGACTGTCCTTTGTCAATCGAGATTTGAAGAACTATTTTAATTTTTAGTGAACAATAAAATGTTGTTCATTTATTAATACTATATATATCATTATTAATTGGATATTTCAACTACATATTTATGTCCATTAGACTTTAGAGAACAGATCCTATTTGGGTTCAAGAGGTACAGTTGTCTATGAGCATTGGCAATACCAATGGCAAAGGTAGTGCACTGCAAGTGTTTAGGATGGGACACAGCAATGAGATACAACAATTAGACAGGAGAAATGGGGGTTGAAGAGATGGGATATGGTATTGGAATAGGGGCATGGGATAAGGTTGGCTAGTAGGAGGGGGAAGGGGGCCATTGGAACTTTCAATCATTACACAAAACACAATTGGCTCAAAGCTAACAATGTTCTGTGTATATTCTTGGTATTGGTCTTCTAGATCAAAATTGTCTTGAGATCTGAACTTGCCTTGCTTCTTACTAATAATAAGCAGATGAACTAATCTGGCTACAGTCAGCTTATTATTTGTAAGCTTAAAATATAAATCATGAGAAATATGTAAGAATGAAAATCAAACACTTACTTGCTGCAAATCCAACCCATCGTGCATATGGTATTACATTTCTATCAAAATGACTGGATGCTAATAATATAACAGTGGTAGTAATGCATATACACCCAATAAATATGCAAATTAAAGCCAATAACCATTCAGGTTGCAAATCTGGTGTAAAACATACTTGTGGTCTGTTATATAAAGTAATGCAAGACCACATTAAACCGAGCCGAGTATCACCTGCAATATAAAAAAGAGTTAAATAAGGAATGTTTAACATACATTTGATTATTACAAAAATTAGTATAGTTACCCCCAATATCAGTGATAATCCAGTCTGGCATTGCTAGGCTAACAATAGCGAAAACATCGGCTGCCATAAATAGAGTTCCAGATATTACTGTTAGTTTATCCATTATAAGATTTACGCCTTTTACTGCGCGGCAAATAATTAGAGCAAAAGTTTACATTAATCTAAAACCCTTTTACAAAAATAACAAAAACAAAATACGATAATCGTAGGCTGATATTTTTTTTTTTTTTTTTTTTTTTTTTTTTTTCCCATGGCTATTGCTGCTAGGGCGACTTTGCCAATGTCAAGTAGTGAAAGAATCACATGTCGATGTAACGACAGCAAAAAATTACAATGAAAATTTGAACAATCTGAAATGTTACCTGAAGCAAGTACAAACACAAACATTTATCACAGACACAAACATGAACACACAATTATTATAATCTAATTCGGTTAGTATCAATAAAGTAGGCCAACAGAGACAAAACATCGTGGGATGGGAGACATACAAGCGACAATAAATTAGTAGGGAGAGGGGTTTTAGTTTTGGTGAGTAAGGAATATAGAGGTGGGCAGTTATTGTTAAGGGGACAGTTAAAAAATATATGATCCAGGGTACCTTCTTCTAAGCTACAGTCACAAATGGGGGAATTCTTTATCTTAAGTTTGAATAAATGTACAGGGCTGCAAGTGTGTCCAAGTCGTATGCGTATTAAAATGCTAGAGGCCCTCTTACTGAATCCTCTAAATTTAAAAAACCAGGGAATCGACGGAACCACTGGTTGCACCTTAGAGTATTGGACAGATACGGTTTTCCAGTCACTCTCCCAGTTTGACTTTAATCTCCTTTTAGCACAGCACATTAAATCCCGTGAAAAATGTTGGTAAAATTTTGAGTCGCCTTCATTAACTGCTTTCTTGGCAGCTTGGTCAGCAGCTTCATTTCCTTTTATACCTAAATGGCTAGGCACCCAAGCAAATTCTATTTTTATGTTTTTACCCTGGCAGAAATGTAATAAGTTTTTAATCGTCGAAATTACTGGGTGTTTCATGCAGTTTCTAATGGGGTTTTGGGAAAGAGCATTTAGTGCGCTAAGACAATCAGTGACAGTTATAGTAGGGGAGAGGTTATTGTCAGCTATATACATTACTGCACTAAGTATAGCAATACACTCACCTGTGAACACTGAAGCTTCAGGAGGTAATTTGTGCATATTCGAATATTTAATGTCAGTATGGACAAAAGCAGAGCCAATGCATTCATTGTCAGAGGACTTTGATGCGTCTGTAAAGATGAGAGTGGAATTGGGACCCTTTTTCTTTATGAAGTTATCGAAATTTGAGTCGGCATTTGAACAAGTTTTTGATAGATTTAAAGTGTGTGTAGTCACTTTTATGCAGATAGACTCAAAGGCAATTTTGTATAAGGGCAAAAGATTAGAGTTGAATATGGGAGCTTTAAGGGTATTTAGGTAGTTCAAGCTATTTATTAAGGGAGGAAGATCTTTATGAAGCCAGTACTTACTAGAATGAATAAGGTTAGATAATTTTTTTAATTTATCTAATAGGGGATGAGAATTAAGTTGAGCAATACGAAGCAAATATCTGTCAGCCAGAAATTGCCGTCGCAGATGAAGTGGAGGGTCTACGCATTCCACTTGAAGAGCGCGAATGGGAGAGGATTTCATGGCCCCAAGTACAATACGCAAAGCTTTGGACTGTACGGAATCTAGTCTAGATAATGAAGTTTTATTACAAGGTTCCAGCAAGAACATATCAAAGTCGAGGTGAGTTCTAACGAAAGCATTATATAATAATTTTTGTGAGTATGGATGGGCACCCCACCATGTACCGGAGAGAGCTCTTAACATATTTATATTTTTTTCACACTTTTTGACTATATAATCGATATGGGATTTACTTGAGAGGCGAGAATCCAAAAACAAACCTAAAAATTTGACTTGAGTATCCTGTGGAATTCTTTGACTGTTATAAATAATATCGATTGGCGGTATAACGAGAGATCTAGTAAATACGACTGCTATACTTTTAGTTGGAGACAGATCCAAGCCATGGGCGGAAAGCCATCCACCCAAAGCTAGAAGGCATTTTTCGACCTTAGCGGCTGCAGTTGAAACGCTCTTATTTGAGCTATAAATACACAAGTCGTCAGCGTACTGCAGAAGGCTACAAGATTCGTCTATTGTCGACTCAATATCATGTGTGTAAATATTAAACAATATTGGGCTTAAAACAGAACCCTGTGGTAGCCCCTTCCAAATGTTTCTGCTTGCTTTGTTTTGTCCATCTAATCTTAGCTTGATCTCTCTGTGAGCTAATAGATTACAAATAAAAAGTACTAATTTGTCAGGAATGCTCAGCTTAAACATTTTGTTTCTGAGTACCGAAATTAGTACATTATCATAAGCAGCGGATATGTCAAGAAAGGCAGCAACCACTGACGACGAGTTAGAAAATGCAATACGGATATCAGTAAGAAGAATGCTGTGATTATCAGTAACGCCTCTGCCCTTTCTAAAGCCATGTTGCGTTGGGGGTAATATACAATTTTTTTCCACAAACCAGTCAAGCCTGTTTTTGATCATATGCTCCGAGACTTTGCATAAGACGGAAGACAGTGCTATAGGTCTGAACGAGCTAGCCTCTTTCGGGTCTTTCCCTGGTTTTAAGATTGGAATCACTATTTGAGATTTCCATGAATGCGGAATATATCCGTTAGAAAACATGGAATTTACTATCGATAAGTAATATAGCAATGATGATTCACTAGCATTGACTAAGAAGGAATAAGAAATGCCGTCATGTCCAGGTGCTGAATCAGAAAGGCCCTGAAGAACGATTTTAAGCTCTGGGAGAGAAAAAGGGATAGACAGAGGATCAGAGGATTCCGAAAGACTGTATATCACGGGGAGATCTATTAGGGTTGGGACAAAAGGGGGGGCAATTTTGTCAAGAAATTTATCTAACCAGATCGATTCATTAGAGGATGGAGATGAAGGAGCACTATAGCTAGATTTAAATTTTTTGATGGATTTCCACACTTTCGTGGGATGTGTGTCAGGGGACACAGATTCACAAAATTTAAACCATCCTAAACGTTTCTTTTGAGCTAAAGTGCGCTTACATACAGCTTGAGCTTTGCGATACTTGATGAAGTTTTCTAGTGTCATTAGTGACGTGAAAGCTTTTTCCGCAGCATTTCTCTCCTTGATTGCTTTCGAGCATTCATTGTCCCACCAAGGAGGCGGAGCGTATTTGTGGCAAGGATGTTTAAGGGGGATAGATTCAGAGGCCGCAGAGTGTAATGATTCGACAAAGCCATCATAGCATATTTGGACGTTATCTGTAGATACAGTAGGTAATAAATTTGTTTTCTGCGCTAAAATTCCAGAGTATTTATTCCAATTAGCATCCGAAAGTCGGTATTTTTGAAGAGGAGAGAAAGGAGGAGGGGAAGATTTTTGCGGCAGAGAAATAATAATGGGCATATGGTCACTACCATAAGATAAAGGAGCCACATCCCAATTTAAACTAGAAGCTAGTGAAGAAGAGCAAAGAGATATATCTAAAGCAGAAGGGGATTGCAAAGGGGAGCCTCGCCGGGTAGGACGGCCATCATTTAGGATGCATAGATCCATTTCATCTATTAAATCAACCAATTTATTGCCAACTGAGTCACAGCTTAGAGAGCCCCATAAATAGTGATGGCAGTTGAAATCGCCGAGTATGAGGACCGGAGAAGGAAGAAGGCTCAGAATAGCTCTAAGGTTATTCATAACATTTATAACAGGATGGGGTAGGTAAATACTTAAGATAGTTAGGTTTGTAATTTTTATAGCAACGCCATAGATGTTATCAAATGAGGGAAGAGGGATTCTTGAATATTTAATATCATTTCTAATAAGGATAGCAGAGCCATCCCAGCCATCGGGCCTGTCATGCCGAAGGCAAGCATATCCTGGTACAGAAAATTGAGACACTGGTTTTAACCAAGTCTCAACAATACTAAAGACAATTGGGGAATGTGTATTTATCAAAAACATAATATCTGATTTTTTACGTAAAACGCTTCTCGCGTTCCAGTGGAGTATAGCACTCATTGTCAGAATTTGTTTTGGTCTGGTTTAAAAGAAGGTTTAAGGCAGTAAGTTGATTTGCAGCGTTGGGCGGTAGAGGCGTGTTTGTGGAGAGCAATTGGAGGATTGATAGAATTGTGTCAATTACAGAGGAGTAGGCTGTAGAATTAGTTGGGATATCAGGTTGAGAAACAGGTTGGCTTAAAGCACAGCCATTAGCAGGGGAAGGAGGATTATAACTGTTAATAATATCCTGATGGGCTTTTTTGTCATATCCTGGAGGAAGGGGTCTTCTGGGCTTAGGTTTTAGAAAAACTGTTTTCTTATATGATGACATAGGAGACAATGTAACTTCATCGCGTACATTTTGGGGCTGATATTGAAATTGGGATAAGCTTTGAGAGTTTTTAAGTACTTCAGAGTAGGCACGTCTAACCTTAGGGAAAAGCTGAGCTGCTTCTTGAAAAGAAATGCCCTTATCAGACATAGCCAATTTTATTGAATGTTGTCTTGAGTATTCAGGACATATTTTATCTTTAGCTGTGTGGTGGCCTAAGCAAAACAGGCATGAAGCTTCACTATCGTCTATGTTACAAGAGTCCCCTTGATGAGGTTGGGCACATTTGAAGCATCTAGGTTGAGATCTGCACTGGGTCTGTATGTGTCCATATCTACAGCATTTAAAACATTGAATCACTGGATATTTATACGGTTCAACCAAAAATGAATTATGGTAGAAGAATACATGTTTTGGTAGTTTCTGACCGCCAAAAGTTAGTACTACTGTCTCAGTTGGCTGCCATTCGTGAGATTCATTGATTTTAATCTTTTTGTTTAGGCGTCTAACTTTACAAACTTTTTCAATATAGCCAAGAGGGAGGTGGATAAATTGCAATATGTCCTCATTAGAGAATTCAGTGGGGATACCTCGCACTATTCCCATTCGCGTAACATTATAGGACGGAACAAATGCTTTATAGCCCTTTTCTAGGAGAAGTGGGTTATCTATAAATTCGTTGGCGCTTATGGCTGAATTAAAGCAAACAGAGATTCTATTTCTTCCTATTTTTTTTATACCATCAGCTTTGACATCTTTAATATGGTTCAAATAGATAAATTTACCAAATTTAACAGGATGGATATAGGTACCAGATGCAGGATCTTCTTCAATTTTCGTAACGTGTACTATAAAAGGTCCTAAGTCGTAACTGGAGTATCTCCTAATAAGTGAATCTGGACGAGAGGAGCTCCCCAGGTCAATTTCTGATTCAACCCGTGAGAACTTCTGTGGTCCGCCAGTTCGAATGATGATAGATCTCTTTGACTGTCGAGGAGGAGTCATTTCTACCTCAGATGTAATGATTTCTTCATGGTCAATCGGAGATGGCACATTATTGTCAATAAATACTTGGGGTATAGAAGTTTGGAACCGAGGATAAAAATCAGGAGGAGGGTCAGGCTCAGGAGGTTTATCAGGAGGTTCATTCATGATGGATTGGGAAATAAAAGAGACACAAAAGCACTTACCACCACCAGTAACAAGTAAGGTTAAAAGCAGGGAACAAAATCAGAAAAGAACTTAATAAATAAAAATTGTAAGTTAGAAAACGTGATTCACCCACAAACTACGACGCGGCAATCCTCGTAGGCTGATATAAATGTCATGATTTTAGACGTCACGTTTGGTGTCAACTTTAATGTCAGTTGTCAATTGTCATGTCACATGTCACTTTCATGGTCAGGGTTTTCTGATTGAATTTACGGAAAAATTACCCATAACTTCCTGATGCCCAGATTATGTTACGCTTTGTAACGGTTAAACGCCCAAAGTCCTTAAAAAGGTTTTAATGGCGAAAATGTTGGAGTTGTAGCTGGCTCTAAAGATAAACTTTAGTGTTCATAATTCAAATTGATGGGTTACCTAGCTACAACTACAAAATAACAGATATATTTTGGCAGTGTCATTGAAAAAGTTAAAATCTCATAGTCGTGTGTTAAATGTGCAATAAAAACAATTAAGACTATTATAATATATATATAGTGACCAGTGACCTAAAGTTACCAACGTAACTACCATCCCATATCCAATCTGCTAGATAGGTGAGTTTACCTATAATAGAAAACCCAAGACTTTGAACCATAGACAGATACCTATAGACGAATTGATATCTTAGGTCGCATTCACACAAGAAAAAGAGTAACTTATGCCGATGTCGTATAAAGAAATGAGACATAATCTCATTTTCTTGTCTCAGAGACAGAACTTGTTACGGATTATATTTCATGTATTATAAAATAGCGAAAACGTAAATAAAATAATTCGCTTCTAAAACATTATATCTGATTTGCTCGTACAGAAAAAATTACACAAGTGACAAACATAAAAACAAAGAAATAATATCACATATCAATTTAAATTAGGAAAAATAAAACATTCTAAAAAGTTCCAACACACTCCGGGCTCGGCGATGCGTATGCGCAGCATCATTTGCACTGTTTAACCCGAGCGTGTCCACTGACTTTGAAGCATCATTCATATGAATCCTCTCGAACTCCAGGCTTTGGATTGCTCTAATGTATTCATCATTCTATCTCCTTCATGTGAACTCTGTGCAATCCATCTGACCCTATTTTATTTTCTTAAAATAAAGGATCCATAAAAGTTCACTTGGGGTAAAGATACAAACTTTATATTTCTATAATTTGTATGAATTGTTCTCCGAAAGAACTGTTAAAATCTACGTTTTCTTATTATCAAAGCACTGGCGACTTTCAGAATAGTATTTAAATATTCCATTGCCTTAATTTATATTCCTTCTGTCACTTTATTAGAAAATACATAAAATTACATCTTGCTCAAAGTATTAATAAACTGCAACTCTGTGTGGGACTCAAGTCTCACAAGAATGATTCTACTTATTTTTGTTTCAAGAGCGTGCTACTGTTTAGTACACAGGTTTGCTAAACAAAGTTGACAGCTGAAGTGCAGGTAACGATCGTTGTCCTATAAAATACAGCTTTTACGTAGTTAATGCTAAGTTCGTATATTCTTGAAAGTTTAAATAAAACTTCATTTCGACATCATCATTGTGAGTTTATTAAGCTTCTGAAATAATATAAGTAGTTAGTATAAATTGTGTTAGTTATATCATAATCCATGAGTCTAGCCGAAGTCGTCGTTTTAAGTAGACATTATTCTAACGATACACTGTTATTGTGAAAGTTCTAATTAGGCAGTTGCAGTCTGTGGAGCGGTAACTGTATTGGAAGTTGCTGTTGAGATATTGTCGTCGGGTTCGTCAATTTGTAGCCATGGCATGCGACGCTGTAGTTCTTGCCTGTAAATTACGGAAAACTTTTAGGAAAGACTAGTGTATTCGAAAAGTAATAATTAGGTCCTCCTTATTCTTAAGTAGAATAAATTTAACTTAAAAAAATCAGTTCTCTACGACTTAAACGCAGTCAAATGGAATATTATAGTATTAGTAGTAGTAATAAAAATATAATGACCTACTCTTACTATGCCCGACAAATTATATTGTTGTATGGCCTTAACGACCACGATGACGCGATTAACATGAAGTTTTATGAGCATGTGTAAGTAACAGTATATCTGCAACGCTTGTCTAAGGCAGATTGTCGGGTTTGACACATCGTTTATCTCAACATGCAGCTTTAATCACGATGTATTTCAACTGCACAACAATTCGCACACTAAGTTAGAAACTGTCTACGTGATGCATGCTTTCGACCAGGATACGAGTCCAAGGCTCTTTTGAAATGCAAGTTTGACTATCGAGAGCTTTAACAACTAACCTTTTTTTAGTTTTGCCTCTTAAGACTTCTGTTTATTATATTTATTACCTGTATTTTGGGTGACTAATAGCATAAACCCAAGGATCGATGCAGGCAACCGCTTTACACGCAACTGCAGGAATCATCGTTACCTGTGCAATAAAAGTCTTTAATGGATTTTTTGAAGAATGATGAATGCTTAGTTTACTTATTTAAATAATAAATAGGCACATTTTCCACTACAATACTGCCACTGAAAATCTGCTTCCACAAAGTATTTGACAATCGATAAATTTATTGCTTTTAACTATTATAAGTTCCAATTTTAATATCTGAGTCTCTCCCCCATTTATTTATAGTATATAATAAGTATACTCCATACATGCATGTCCAAGTCTGTTAAATTTTTATGTCTTACAGAAATCAAAAAATCATAATTATATACCTTAATGTTCCTTTTAAATCACATAAAGTCATATCACATGCGAAATCTGAAATTATCATGTTTCAATTACTTATTCAACACACAGTAATAATTTTAAAATCCCAATAACAATTGGTCCATGGACTCCATATAAACAATTATTCAACAATAATATATGTTTATGGAAAGAATGTATGATGAAAGAATGACTAAACAGATATACAATGCAAAAGTGGATGGATGCAGAAGTCGCGGAAGGCCACGACACACCTTCCATGATCAAATTGATCGTGTACTAGCAGAAGGTGATATCAAGAGCCTTAAGAACAGACGGGGGGCACGACAAGAGCTATGAATATCAAAGAAGCAAGTGAGGTGTGTAAGAATAAGCCTGTATGGCGCTCTGTTGTTCGTGCCTACCCCGCAAGGGACCTGGTGTGAGGTTATGTATGTATGTATGTATGTAGATAGATAGATAGATAGATAACTCTTTATTGCAAACCAAAACATACAATTACAAAACAGACAATATTTACAATATTTTCTAGGCGATACAATAGGCGGCCTTATCGCTCAAAGCGATCTCTTCCAGGCAACCTAAATGAAAAACAAATTTGAATCAGGCGATGTTGGTGGTGCAGGAAAAAAGCAATGGACACATAAATACTCAAACTAATTTAACAAATAAATATACAAATACATACATATATACATAGTTATAAATATAATATACAATAATATACGTATACAATAATATATTACAAAACACATATGTTATTATAATAAATGTATTAGCATGATTATATTGTGTTAATCAGACATAGCTATTATGGATAAATAGTGTTTTCTGAGTAAATTTCTAAATGTTGGTAAGGATTTGGCCTCTCTGACAGTAAGAGGCAGCATATTCCAAAGTTTGACAGCCTGCACTGTAAAAGAATTATCATAATAGGATGAAGTGTGTGCAGGTGTCATAAGTTTTCGATACGTATCAGAGCGCAAATTGTGAGCAGTGGATAGGCGAAGGAATTTAAAACGTTCCTTAAGGTACTGGGGACTATTAGGAGTAAATAATATATTATACAGGAGAGTGAGAATGTGAGTACTCCGGCGAAAATGAATAGGAAGCCACTTGAGTCTTTTACGATATTCGGAAACATGGTCATATTTTCGCAAGCCAAATATGAACCTGATACAAAAGTTCTGAAGCCGCTCAAGCTTATTCAGCTGTTCTTGGGTTAAATCCAGATAGCAGGCGTCAGCGTAATCAAGTACGGGAAGTAAGAGAGACTATAGAGACTATAGAGTATGTATGTATATGTTTCACCAATTAGGTACATTTTTCTACAATTTGAGTAGTAGCGTTTAGCTACGGCAAGAAATGAAGGGAGAAGAAGGCATCTGGACTATAATAATAATTTATGTTAATAACATACTTTCAGACATATTTGTTATAGTTGCCAGAACAGCTACGCTTCGCTATACCTAATAAATGAATTAATTCCATTAACTATAGTAGATACAGAGTCTCAATTATGATACAGCCACTCGATAATAATGCGCTAAATCAGAAATATCGGTAATAAATATTTAAACATTGTTACCCCGGGAGTAAGAAGTTGCTGGTTTCCAAATGCTCCAATTAAAGCCATTACTCCGTAAGGTGTCCAGGAAGCCACAAATAAGAAACAGACAGTTAAAGCTGCTTTGGCTATACGTATTTCTGCAGTCTCTGAGCCAGCATTTTGGTTTGCGCGAAGGGACTCCACATTCATCTTCTTAGCTTGTTCTCTAAAAAAAATTGAATGAGCAATGCGTCTGCTAACTATAAACATAGACACACCAGTAGAAGTTCGTGTACCTTAAAGCAGCTTCATGTGCGAAAACTTGCTTCACAATTCCACTATAAAAGTATATAATCAAAGACATAGGAAAAACATAACTGCAGGTAAAAATACAGGCCACGAATAACTTTGTGTCAAATGTGTTGGTTAAGTAATCGAAGGTGCAGGAAGTGAGGTAGCCCTCTGAAAAGCAAATTACAACAATAAGATGAAATAATCAGTAAAAAGTACATAACATAGCAAGGATAATAAAATACCTGGAACGTATCTGCCCCAAATTTTAAAAAGTGGCAAAAGGGCCCATGGAGTGCTGTATATCCATACAAACGCCATCATTAGTAAAACTTTGCCACGAGATAATCTTCCGTCGAGAGGCCGGGTAATAGTAGAATATCTGAAATATTCATTAGATTTTTTTTTGTATTTCGGATATTGGATGTATATTGGAATAGAGTAGTTATAGTAATTATTTATTTACCTATCATATGCGATGCAAGCATTAGTCATTCCTGCGCCGATACCGCTATATGCCCCCATTAAAGCAAATACTTGGCACCCAATGATGCCCGTCGCGAAACCTCTCATTGCACTATTATAAATGAAGATTGGCGCTTTCGCCATCATGATAAAATCAAGAATCGCTAACTGTAAGATAAGAAGGTTACTTGATGTTCGTAAACTTTTAGTTCTGAAAAAAATTAATACGAGCATTAATACGAGTGGCTTTTTACTTCACAATACCAAATTCAAAGAAAAACATATTCTATAGTCATGTAATACCATAATTTTGTGATAAATAAATGAAATATACTACTTTAGTAATGCAAAATCTCTAACGTGGAGAATATAAAGATGACTAATCCATTCCCAAGTAGTGCGGCGGCTGTGAAGAAAATATACAATAATGCGAGTGCAGTATGTGCACTGGCTGGTGGTGCTGGAAATGATAGCCAATGTTCCGGTACTGCTGCTAAGTCTTCACCAGTCAACCCTGCCCCTAGCATTTCCATTTCACCAAGACTATTAGACCTGGTGTACAAACATTAACATAAATAATAGTATACATGTATTATAAACTATGTTTTATTACAAACGACATTTTAATTGAATATTAATCTAAATAAGAAATACACCGATTAGAAAATTGAATAACTACCTGAAAGGCTCATAATGAGCGTTGAAATTATCTTGTTTAGTGAGATTGTCCATATTGCTGTCTTTTGAGCAGCCCTCGGCAGTGTGCCTCTTGCCCACTTCACTGACTGACTGCTAGCTATCCCGGCTCACCCTTTTGTTTATATATCCAGTCGCTACAGGACGCTAATGAGATTTCTCGGATTATCCGCTGTGACACCTTTTGATAGGATTATCATAGGTTTGGACTTGCGTACTGACACAGATTTCTGTTTATCAAGGGACATCAAGACTAACCGAAGCATGTACTAAACAGATTTTGTAATCCATACGAGTAAATCCGGAAAAGATTATTAATGTAGTTTTCGTTTTTCAGTCTGGTTCTAATTATTCTCTTGCCACTGACGGTGTTAATGTATCTTGTGTGCCGTGTAAGAAGGAAATGCAATATAATACATGATTTGTAAGTGCAATTTGTGCAACACAAATTGTGCAATGTTTCCATATAATGACTTCTTTTCCATGATATTTATAGTTAAAATAGAATCTTATTGGCAGTTTAGGTGATGAAAGTGAGGGTATATAATATTCTATTCCATTCGGATCTTAGCACACTTTAAGATGATACCACTTTCAGAATCTGCGCCAGCATTCGCCTGGGGGCAACCTGTGTGGACCCTCACCTCTGTCAATGCGGGGATAAGGTAGACCGCTTAGGACACCAGACACAGGATTATCTTGCAGCAGAAGCACCGTTGGAATTTCTCGTCACGTGGCACTCAACGATATTATATGCCGGGCTCTTGTCACCGCCGGGGTACTTGCGGTCTTGGAACCAAACGGCTTGTGAACCAACGATGACAGGAAACGAATTGAATGACGTTAGAATATTGTAAGATGGGCCACTCCTTAGTGTGGGATGCTACTTGTGTTGACACACTGGCGGCGTCCCATCTTTCAAGACCGTACGCTACTGTTGGTTGTGATGTAGACGAACATGAGGCCCTCAAGCGGCGGAAGTACGCCTCCATTGGAAATAGTTACTCATATTTGCTGCCTTTGGGAGTGGAAACTTTAGATCCGTGGAGGTCTAACGCTCTGTAACTTTATTGAGACGTCGCCGAACGTTTGGTAGACCTCTCCTGCGACCAACAGGCTGGTGTCTGTTTTGCTCAAAGGATAAGCATTACTATTCAAAGTAGTAATGCCGCGTGCTTTTTGGAAACATTCCCGACAAATGAAAGTGGTTTTGGACCAATATTTTATCTACAATTTTACCCTCTTTTTATTTAGTTTTTAATTTTAGGTTTTTTATAGTGCAGTTTAATTTTTAAGAGTTTATAATTTAGTTTATTTTAGTGCATATGTTGTTATTATTGGAAATTTATTTAAAATACATAGTGATGAAAGTAAAAAATAATAAGAAATTATATGCAATAAATTATATCATTAACAAATTTAATAGACATCACAACAACCATTTGGAACGAGTACACTTTTCTAATTATTACAAAAATAATAGAACTTAATATTATGAGATGTCATCTAATTAGGAAATTGTATAAAACATTTTGGTATATACTTATTTTTTACGTTACAAACACTTAACATTTTGGGGATCAGTCAGTAATGACGACAATGGTAGAGACGTCATCAAGGAAGAGATTAATCTTAATACAAGGTATACTTCTTAAGATTATACATGTGGCCTATATAATGCTAACCATACCTATATTTATGTATACCAATCAATTGTTTTCCATAAAATATTTATATATTCTTAACTATAATCCTTTATAAACATGGGTTTTTTTATTCGTAGTTACTTATCATATTTTTTCAAGATCTATTCACTAAAATTTGTAGCCACGAAATAAATGATTTATCATGTAGTGTCATTATGCAAATAAGGTCAGTTGTTTCATTATTTATAATAAAAAGACATTTTCATAAATTAAAATTATTATGGTACCTACAAAATAAATGGGTGGGGTACAGATACACGGCATATTTATTTATTATAAACAAATCCGGACTTTATTAATATAGGTTAGAAGGCTAAGGAGCCTTCGTGGATATTTTTTTTATAACCACCCAAAATTAATTTTATATCTCAAGTAATAAATAAATGTGTCGTATATCTATACCGCACCCAAACAAATAATTGTTTTACAATGCATAATATTTAATGTCTATTTTCTAAACCTTACGGGGGAATCAACGAGTCTCAAACTCATAATCATCATTAAGCAAGCAAATTAATAGAGTCGAGTAATAGACATAGGTGCATCAACTTCTATAATAACTTAATAATCTGAAAATGCCTTTAGATGTTCGTGTTTGCTTTTTATATGCTCTTGGGAAGGAGCTCATGAAATTTGTATCTAGACTATTTCTGCTTTCTGTAATAGGGATGAACGTAGGATATTTATTTATTCGATAAATGGGAGTATTACCGCGGGCTATGGGTATACACCACAAGCTGCGTGACTATATAAGTTAAAATTGTACGCGAAAGAAGCCTTGTGTAAAGGTCTAGCTAGTATTACATAATTTAAATATAAAAGGCGTAATTTTACGTTAACTATATATATATACAACAACGAAGAAGTCGAATATTTAGGCCCATTTTGCACAACCGTTCAAAAAAGAATGTATATTATCGTAAAAAAAAATCTATGTGTCTAAATAAAATTCAAGTGCTGCCTGTTATTTCAAGCCAAAATTTGCGTGAAAAGTAAAACAGTGTCTAATCTATCTATAAAATTTAAAAACATGCTGTGTCTGTACATTAAAGCTATTAAAAAAACTGGAATAGACTATACAAACGATAGAGAATACGATGCATTTTTTTAGATTTCTTGTCTGTTTGTTTGGGAGTCATGGAACGACTACTGGGACGATTTCGATGCGGTTTTCGCTGATCAACAGCAAATACTTAGACTTAAAATCTACACTACTTTTTATCCTCGGAACGCCGTGGGAATTTTTCTGGGAATGATTTAAAATAGCCAGATTAAATAAAATTGAATTTCAATGTGAGTTTTTCACTGATCCATAGAAAATTTTATGTAACAAAATGCGTGGTATTTTTTATCCCAGGAATCCAGTGGGGAATTTTCCGGGAGCGGTTTGTACTTGTTTGGGTGCGTAAAAATTAGTTTATTTCGACACAGTACCCATTCACTACAACGATAGCTGCGGTACTTTGTGTCCTGGAAATCCCGCGGGAATTTGAAGTCAAGCGTAGGCGAAGGCACGGGCATATCCTAGTACTAAAAAAAAAACCATTTGTTTTTGTAAATCCGGCGTTTCGACCACTTTTCAGAAGCCGTGATCACGGAAGACCACTCCACTTCGAACTGAAAGCCACTGTAAAGTGGCTGAAACGTCGAAATTACATAAAACAAATAAATTACCGCGCTTAAAAGCGTTAAAACGTAGTTTTATTATATATACAAGTCGCGAAATCTTAAGAATTTTTTCTTGATTAAAACTGGATTTTTCCAACTTTTCGTGTAATACTATTTGCGATATCTTGAATATTTTCTAATGACGTGAATATAAAATACAAGTCACACGCGAAAATGCCACGCACAGGCACAGCTGGTATTGTAAAGATCAATTTCCTTTATAAATAAGTACAAGCAGTGCTCGTACTTACGGCATATTAAGTACTCGAAATACACGACATTAATCGAGCCAATATTTATTGTATACTTTCAGATAGAATCCAGAGGTTAGGTTCTGTAAGGACTGTTTGCATAAATAAGGCTATTAGGTTGTATTTTTTGTGCCATAAAATATGATTTATTCTTAAATAATCTTCTTAAAATAACAGTCGTGTTGAAAGAGCATGTGAATGAAGGATGTCTTGCTCTCCATCGTCTGGAGAGCACGACTTGCTCCGCATTCTGATGATAAGTGCAACAAAGAGATACCTTCAGACGTAAATCAAATATTTGAGGAATAATGACAAAAATTGGTTGACGTATCTCGAAACGACGTAATTCGAGGCCCGCTTGTATTTTATATCACTCGTAAAGAGAACAAACAAATGCTTTTAAAGAATAACCTTCAAAGGTTTTGCTAAGCATAAAGGTATTATCAATTAGTTATTAAAGATAATGCTAAATTCCAATAAGTTGAAACTACATGAAGGAAGTTTACTTTGGAAGGTTATTTTTCATTACGAAGTGCATAAATTTAATTAGGTACCTATAGATTATCATTAAAATACAATTATAATAGGTGGCAGGAATAGATGTAGTTTAATTAGATATAGCATTAAAACAGAGAAATATAGAATTAAGAAATAACAATATTATGGACGAAATGTTTACGTAGTATAATTTATTTGAATTTCAGTTAGATAATCCGTTAAGTTTTTCTCCTGTGTTAATGTATATATACTTTCATTGTACCTATTAAATTAAAGAAATGTATTTATTTTATTCTATGTACTTTTATTATATTGTGAATATTTTGGTTTACCATAATAAATACATATACCATCCGGCAGCTGTAGTTTTCCAAACTTAGTTATTATAGTTTAATACAAGCAAATCTTAGGGCGTGCGCCATTTTATTTTTTGGATTAAATAAAGTAGGCTGTGCAACAACTTTGATTGTGTAATTACGTCATGAATTAATACATATTTTTATGTGTATTCAAGTATTTTAATTTGATGTTTTAGTTTTTTTAATCTATGACTTTATGAACCAGTTTCTCTCATTTTCTACTTTTTTAAATAAATATTGTTTTTCATTGGTGGAGTAAAATACAGGCAAAGGCCCAACTGATGGAAAGTAATTTGGAACACCAGAGGAGTTCAGTTACCAGCGAACTGTAAGCTACAAAATAATGTCAATAAATCTCAACTATGTGAAATAATCTAATTTTAAGGTATAAATATTACTTAGGTTTTATTTTAATAATAAAAGCATAATTTTTAAATACTTTTATAAAATTCGCTTTTATCAGTCTTTTTAGCAAAGGGTTTATATAAATTTTATCTCTATAATTTGATGATAGTCTCATCGTTATGTAATATTCTTAAATTACATATTAATAATAATAACATGCACACCTAAGAATTATGCTGTAAACACACTTTAAAATCTGAAAATGACTAGGTACAATTATTATTAGCATGAATTAAATATGTTAATTTTAATGTTAAGTGCACGTAGCATTTATTTACAAAGTCTCACCGTAAAAAACGTTTTGCTGGTAGGTATCTAATAAGATATTACATTTTAAGAAATGTAGAATGATAAAACTAATTACAAAAACGAAACGTTATGTATCACCTGTTTATAAAAGAGGTTTTGTAGAACTATATTCTTTACTTGGAATTTTATAATATTAATACAAGTACTAGTAAGGTATACTCGTATACCTGTCTTGAGAATAATTTTGAATTGCAGATGTTTACTTTTTTAAAAAGTAATCAAGACCGAGAACCTTCATTGGTATCCTTCGTTGGTCTTTATCTAGACTTGTTTTTTACTCTTCAACGCGTTTGATCGAGGTCTCGCGTTAGTGAAAGGCGGGAACTTTGGGTAAAGCATCGGAGCTGCCATCTAACGTAGCATTGGGTGTAACCAGCATTTGGGAACTTCTCTGACAGCCACGTGAGATCAATTTTTTGGGTTACGCGTAGCTTTTTGCGTTGTGTTACATTTAAAATCTACGCGGCGTAGCGCGTAGCTACGTTTACATCTGTTTACGATTCTTTGAATGGGTGGGGTATAGATACACGGCACATTTATTTATTATGAATAAATCTGAACTTTTTAATATAGGTTAAGGCTTAATTATTAAGGTTAGGCTAAGGCGTCTTAGCCTTCGTGGTTATTTTTTTTATAACCACCCAAAAATAATTTTATATCTCAAGTAATAAATAAATGTGCCGTATTTCTATACCGCACCCCTTGAAATGAATGTATTAGGACATCCCGCCTATGCTGGTTATATTGTGTAAGAAGTTCACGCTCTTATATACACTTCGTAGTAAAATTAAGGGAGCGCAAATAAATATCTACATTTTTGGGTGATTTTCATCAGGTTGTAACTTGAAGAAATATGATCGCACAGAAAATTTAAAAAAGCAGATTGTAACTCCAAGTGTCTAGGTTGTGGATTTGTTTTCATCATTTTAATAAATAATATGAGCGTTTTGGAGCAAAAAATTTGTTCCTATATTTTTTTCATAAACTCAATCGAGTGGAATAAGAAAACGGCTGGCTGGATTATATTGAAACTCTGTAGAGTTTTTCTGGGTAGAGTTTAACTGAAAAGAATCAATTTTCGAAGAATCAATGACTAAGCCTAACCTAAAACCTGACCCTTGTAGATAATTTATTCAAATTTTTGAAACCTACGTTGAATTTCTTTGAGATCATTGGTTGCTGATATTATTGATAATTAAAGGTAAAATGATATTTTTCATTCAACGACGATATCTCAACGAGGAGTGCTCGTATGGAGGTTTTTAAACAACAAATCAAAGCTGAATAAATACGCTATCTGACTCATATACAGGTTTAGTCACGAAAGCTTTTTTCAAGCCCGTAGACCAGAAAAACAAAAGAATTGTTTTCTTTTGTATCTGTTTTTCTCGAAGTCAATTGAAAAAATTGAAGTTCAATTTGATTTTTTTAATTTGTTGTACGACCTATTTTTTAAGTTACAGCCAGTTGAAAATGACCCAAAAATGTAGTGTTTGTGCTCCCTTCATTTTTGTGCGAATTTTAAAAACCAGATTTCATAATTACACGAATAAACAAATTATATTTTTACCTTAAATTCGTGATAACAACAGTTTTCAAATCAAGATAAATACAAAGTGAATACCTTAAAAAGTTTAATGATGTCCTTATTTCCGATTAAATAAAAATATGAAATGCATATATACCTGATACTTAATTTCTAAGTTTAAACAAGTGAATTTGGCTAGTTTTTAAAGTGATTATCAACTTTTTCTGTTTCATTTAATATTTAAACTTTTAACTATGATTTAACAATGCGGTTTAAATATTCGCTCTAACCAGGCAGATTCCTATAGATATTTTTCGTATTACATTACGAACACTTTCAGTTTAAATATATAATGTAATAAAACCGGTATAAATTATATGTTTTAGATTTGCAATCACAAGACATTAAATAAAAGGTCAACTTGGATAGAGAACAGAAATAACAGTAATACTAGTCCAACTGATGTAACTGAAAGCAGAGTAATTAGCTTATTTAATTACGTTATAATTGTAAGGTACTATCAAATTTTATTAATTTACTTTTTATTATGTATAACAGTGGGGTAAAAAATAGACAACTTTAAATATCGTTAATTTCAAAAAGACGTAGAAAAGGTCGTTTTATATTTAATTATATGTATAACATTACTTCACTCCAAATCATTATCAATTATCGTGTCGTAATACACCTACATTTACATACATCAACGTTGCATACAAATCTTAAAATATAATATAAACAACAAATCAGAAATAATGCGGTCAAATTCACAAATATTAGTTGGATTGATTGTTTCTACAGGCACCCTGGGGTTTCGTAACCAACGACAAGAAGTGAAAACGAACCTTTATGGTCTCATTTAGTTGCCGTTTGTCTTTTGTGAGTCGAGCTACCGGAAGATCTACTATTATTCAAATAATAAAATTATAATGATTCAAGGGGTATTTGTCTGTATCTATTCAATGTCAATATTGAAAAATGGGGAAACCAGCCTGCATTTTGTGAACGCTCCCCACTGACAGCAATCTAGACCTATTTTACCTGTTAATAATTATGATTACAATACTTTTTGTTATTTAAGTTTTTTAAATTTAAAAATGTAAATATACTTTTTTTGTTATGTAATTAATTAATACGGTAATCTGTAATATAATAAATTTAAGTTAACAAACAGTTACAAAAACATTAAGAAAAGTAAAAGAATATTGAGAAAATATTGTTACTATTGAAAATATTGTACTATAATAAACTGAAAAGGGTTCTAAAATAGAAATACTAGTAAAAGAAATTGGAGCGACTATTCCCAATTCCGAGAGAGTGACAGACAACAGTAGGCATATTTTTGTATCGGTAGATACTACTCTTGATGTGTGACCTCTTGTGTAACTGACACAGTCATTTAGTTTAGAAAAACCCTTTCTCAAATATTACGAAGAGAGAGTTAAACATTAACGGACGCTCGGAAATTCAACTGACAGCAATTAAGAAATTCGACATATTTTAGTAATAAATATTTGTCAACGTTCAATGATTATGATTATTAAAAAATAAATACATTTATGAAAGAAATATAAAGTACGGTTTCGGTGCGGTTAATACACAATAGAGCATTTTTTCTATCAACATAATATAACGTCTTTGGTGGGCTCTAATATTTTTGGTGTCTCTAAATGAGACGTGGTTTGCTCTCATATTTGGCTGGAAGGAGGTTCGTGTTGGATGTCTTTGCATAATTCTATAGTAATGCACGTATCTGGTAGAGATGTGAGCGTCGGAGTGACACTAACGTCCGTCACGTCTAAGGGGGTTGTCGTTGTGTGACTCACGGAGGCAGGCGATGGCGTTGTCTGACAGACAGGGGCCGACGATGACGCTGTCTGACAGACAGTGACCGACGATAGCGCCGAAGTGATGCATATGTCTGCGGGGGTTGTAGGGCTGCTAGCATGCGGCGTCTGCGACGGAGATGTACGAACTGGTGGTGGTGCACTGCTTGCGCGAATCCCCTCGTCAGTTGGTGAAAGCCCGGTGTCCACATTAATTGTATGGATCGTTAGTTGTCCAACCTTAAATATTATTCAAGTTAACACAACACAAAGAATCTTAATAATAAAAAATATGACCAAAAAATATTACCTGTCCTTGGAATATGATACTCGTATTTATATGTATTTATTCGTTTATATATATATATATATATAATAGTAATAAGTAAAATAATGTTAAATTGTTAAACATGTCTGTAGTATTATTTACCTTGAAGGATATTCTTCTGCTGCATCTACGTTATTAATACTCTCCACGGGGGTAGCTAGAAAATATCAAATTTTATCTAGTACATTATTTATTTATTTATAGAAAACCTACAGCTAAATAAATTTGAATATATAACTACAATTAACAAAAGAAAGCCTTGATTGGTTATCACGAATAAACTCTTGATTATAAGTAAGATGCAGTAAGTATATGCCACTTTAAACGATAATATCGACATTAACTTAATTATAATATTTGTAATTAATTTTATAAATTATATGGCTCTCCAACATGTTTGATTATTTGCAATGTTTTTGGTAATATAAAGCTATGGCTGAGTGGACAAGGAACAATTGTGACGAATGTGTTAATAGGTAGAATTAAATTAATCGTAACTACCGATGCAGTACCTAAGCATTAAAGCCGTCAAAATCAGAGTCTTGTTTTGTTTGCTTTATGATAAGCATTATTATTAGTATTGCATACGTTGCATGGCGTCGTCGCGCAGCCGCTGCTGCCTGGCGAGGGGGCGGCGGCGTGTGTTATCGCGCACACGGAGAGTGACGCCTGCGCACGCGCCGCTCGCGTGAAGATCCAGCGCGAGCGAGGACTGCGATCCGCATTCAGAGTCAACAGCGCTGGCGCTGTAATACATGTTAAAAACATATATATCGTCAGCCAACCATTGTCCACTGCTATGTAAGCCTTCCCAAGTTTGCGTCACCTATCCCGGTCCTTCGTTGTTCTCATCCAGCCCAGCCCCCACCGACGACCTTGGGCAGAGCGTTGACTATCGAGCCTTATTAAACCTTAGCTCATTTTATTCAATATGGAAATTATGAACATTGTTCTATTTTTAATAGGTATCTATAAATTAATATTCGAAACTCACTTTATTTTACTCCATTCCATGAAATCAGTCAATGGGTAAAAATAAACTGTGTTCCAATGATGTGCGCTAAAATTACCGGCCCAATTTCATGTTTGATTAATGAATGGTAAATAGAATATTTTCTTTGGTTTGCTCTTTGCCATTCCTTCACCGAAATTAATCCTTCTAAGGTACACTATGATTTAGTATACTAATACAGGTGTGTTTATTTTTACAAAATCAGCCAATGCCATTCCTGGGAAGGGTAATTAATTTTCAGAAATCTAACGATAAGTTTAGTTTCGTCAAAATCAGCCTAGAAACTCAGAAAGCAGAAACTAGAAATCAGCCTAGAGTCCTTTGGGTGATTTTGCTATTTCGTATAGTTTAAGGATTTGGTCCTGAAAGCCCATTTGAAAAATTCACTTTGTACGTACATGTAACATTAACAAAATTGTACTTTAATAGGAAGCGATTATTATTGAGGGGTGATTATGCTTTGTAAACTAAAGTTGTTAAGAAATGAAATTGATATAATTTACCTTACAGCAGATTGCGGGGGCTCGTCTACGGAGAGCGCGTAGCGTCGTAGCGGGCGTCGTAGCGCAGTAATGGGTAGCGCTGTGCGGGCGCTTGCGCTACGTAAGTCTGGCGCCGATCCGAAACGAGCCTTATCTTTGCCTCTTTCTCCGCCAGTTCTGGACAACATACACTCACTGCCCTATGCTTTGGAAGCTGATATCTTGCTTTACCGTTTGCCGCTAAGTTGATATTGCGTAGCGCACTTATGCTATGAGAACCAAATGTGAAAATGATACTGGCAGGACTAATTACACAATAAAAAAGGATAAGCAGTGATATCAACTAAGCAATACTTTTTCCATTTATATTACACATTTACTTTTACTAGGCATAACTACGAGGTTTATATTTGATAACAATACAACAGATGACAAATAGTCATATGAGTTTGTTGATAGAGCATTTTTGATACTGTGACGAATATGTGTACCTACCTGTGTGTGTGTGTGTGTGTATATATATATGTACCTTATGTGTGGTGCTCGGTGCCTATGAATAGGTGCAAGAGGCAAAGAGTGGGGCAGCGGCAGTACGTGTGGTAACCGATACACGCCGAGCTGGTCAAGCCGGGCGGGAGCTGCGCAGGCGGGTCCGCGGCGCGGAAGCGGCCGGGGCAACGCTTGCGGCCGCGCCGGCGTCACTTTTGCAGCGCTGTCTCGTGCTTCGAAGGTCATTACGCAGGCTGCCACCACTATGAAACCTGATGAAAAATAAAATGATTACTGTAAGGTACTTTTAACTAATACTAATGTGAAAAACTTTTGTTTGGGTTTGTGTGCTTTTGGAGAGCGCCATATAGTTGCGCTTTGGGAGAACCGGGGAAGAGAGTTCATTGTACAGCTTTTATATATTATATGACAATAGTCTTCATTTCACACTATGTGTGGTATCCCTGATTAATATGGGCACTTTTAAGTCATATTATTGTTTAAGATGTCATGTCAGCATTGATCTTGCCCCAAGCAGCTTGGGGAAACCAAACCTTTTTAACGAGCCTGACATAGACGACGAAAAAAATTAGGAAATAGTAAAAATAGATTGCCGATTTGAGCGATAATGCTGTAGGTATAAGGTGTTATTACTAACCGCCAAATCCCATGACGATAGGTCCAGCGTATGACAAATTATTTAAATGGAAACCTCGGGCTTCGTCTTTAACCGACACCGTGGCGTTTCCCCGTACTTCTTGGGCTACAGATAATGTGTCTGCGTAATATCCTGAAATATAATATAACCACAATTAAAGTTACTTGGTGAAGTTTCCTTAAGTATCTGGAATTTAAGAACGATACGCAAACAGCGGTATTACTATCGTGCAATAATGCACTGAGTAGTGATCAACGTGAGGCGGTGCTACGCTATAATCGCCGAAGCTGCTTATGGCGTGACGCTGTATGCGACCGAAGAATGCTTGTTATGAAAATAGTGATCTCTCTTATGCTTGGGATTCACCTGCGATAATGTTATAGAATGTGGCCAAATGCGTCTTATTTATAGCGTTAAAACTAACGTACGGATACATTACTATATATACCTACATACGTTATATAAACAATTAATAATAATATTTTCTTAAGTTTTCGCGACTAGTACACATACAAACCTACGTTTTAACGGTTTTAAGCTAAACTATTATGAATATTTAATATTTTTACATTAAAACCAAATAATCAAAATGAACAAGTTAGCGGTAGGCTACATAAAAACTTTAATAACACTCCATTGACTTTGTCTTTGTTTTCCGCGATTACGGCTACTGAAAAGCGGCAAAAACGTCGAAATAATAAAAATCAAATATAATACCGCTAAAACCTAATGTATAAATAATTCGCTCAAATAAGCATTAAATATTGCTAAATTTGGTGAAATGGTAACTATGACATTGTCATAGATGAAGTAAGTACATTTGACGTCTGACGCGGGGCACAAACTTGTGCGTGGCGTCCATAACAAAGAGTATATTGAATATGTCCATAACAGCCTCCTATATCCCCCCCCTATCTATATCAGGGAAACGGGCAATATAAGTAAGTACAAAGAAGTCTTATTCAAGGCGAGTTGTCGGCTTTCGCATACCGATGGTTTCATTGCTATCGCTTCCTGAGGATGTTTTCCTTCATCGCCAGCATATGATATTTAATTATCTAAACGGTGTAGGTGCATGCTTTTTATTGTGATTCAAAAGCACATCTTTTGAATGAAATGCGAATATCTTAGCAACAACTAGTCAATTTTCTATAATGTTTCATAACGAAAGACGGTAACTAATTGTTAATTAGAAGAATTAATAAGTTAGTTAATTAGTAATTCTACCGCATTAAAAATAACATCGAACAACGTAAAGCCTTCTTTCGAAGTTTTAATTTACTGTTTTTTCTAGTCGTCTTTTGCAATGATCTTCATGCAAAAATCAGAAAATTAAGATATAATCCTAAAGCACATATAGATAGCCTAGAGACTTTTTTTGTTTGTAATAGTGTACCTACTGTCAGCACATAAATAAATAAACTAATATATTTTTATAGACAAGAACAAGAACTAAAAAATAAACTTATAAAACTAACTTTTATTAAATATAAAATATTAAACTAAGAAATATTAATATTAAACATAATTTTAATAAAAAAAATAAGGAAATTCAAATTTCAAGTTCAAAAGTCCTATATACAAATACTCCAAACGCAAAAACTCAACAGTTAATAATATAATGCACTGGAAGTGCATGCCACATGCAGAAGTTAGGCAGGAGATAAAACCCGGAACTGTCAGCGTGCCGTATTCGCTCGTAGGAAATGTTTTCCTCTCAGAACACCATAGAATGAGTACGTAGTGATGTGTATTATGACTGTAATGGAACGACTCAATAACGACTATTTGAATTGTTACCAAGTAATAGGGTAGTTGTAACAAATACTAGATCTATATCGAAAACCATGTCATTTCATGCCGTAATGCGTATATCTACGAGTATGTATATCATCGCCAATGTTGAGACTTTAAAATCCGTTACAGTTCGTGTTTATACATACACTTGTTTAATTTTTATATTTATAATCTGTATATATAAAATTCTCTGTCGCAGTGTTTGACCGCAATGAATTCCGAAACAATTCAACTGATTTTGATTATTTTGATGCTTTAGATTCATAATTGGTACCGGTTGGTACCTATCCTAGAATCGGGTCCTACATTTTATTTTTTCAGGGCAGGACAACGTCTTCCGAGACCGCTAGTAAATTATATGAGTTTAGATTTTCAACTTCGAAGTACCTAAACAATTTAATAAGATTTGAATAGTTAAATAAATTTACATGCATTTTAATATGTCTGACAATGTTTACACAGTGGTCATATAGGCTGTATTTTATACTACACCTAATATTAAAGGGTTATACGGTTCAATTATTAAACATCCGTTACCCTAAAGTATGATAATAACATGCAGAAGGCGATTAAAGAAGGTTTCGTTGTAATATCACAAGCAGAACTGAATTAGATGACGTACCAATGACTGCCATTGCACCTCCTAGCAGCATAAGAAGTAACCCAGCTGAGAGAGCACGGCACGCGTGCCACAAACATTGTGAACTCATTTTCCCTCGAACCACCTGCGTTTACATGCAATGCGATTTATAAATTTATTCACGTACATAAATACTCTTCCTTCTTTTTCTTGTGAACATGTATATATTTCAATTTATTAATAATGGTTAAATGACACGTTTGTTGTTAATATAACTGGTAAACATATTATAGCCGTTTCACTATCAATACATATATTGTGAAAGGAAATAATGATGATAAATCATTTTATAAAAATGATATCATTATATCGAATATAATATAAAATCTACTTTTACAATTCGTATGACAGTCTGTTTGAGTTATAATTAAAATTATGAAAGTCCCTTTACCCAATCCCGATAGGAATAATCCTATATCATCTAAATAGGCCATACAATCAGGCTATTATGTTTCAATTTTCATTCAACAGTCTCATAAGCAGATGGTAATAGCTTTAATATATTCAATGAATTGACTCGTTTGAGCAACAAGTTTTTGACCAACTGTTGAGTTGGGACGGAGCTGGTCGTGTTGGGTGGTCTTGGGAAGTCACTGCTGGTACCACGGGAGGACTATATGGGCAGTACCTGGACGTTCCAGGTGGCTCCTGAGGCGGGGTGGGCCCGCCGTAGGGGCCCTGTGACACTCCGCGCGCGTCTCATGCCGACTGCCGCGCTCTCAATCAAGAGGCGTTTCGGTCGCGATGCGCGCGCACACAGCCTCCTCGGTCCAGGCCACCTGCGTCCTATTTCTTTCACTTACCAATAATTACCACGCTCATTTAACGTGCATCTGATATAGAAAAAAAATTCCAGCCTCGATAGATTTAATAGGAAAGTAATGTAAATATTTTTTTCTTGCATGAGTTCAGCAGACATAAATTCCAACGGTTATATTCTAATTAAGAGTAAGTTTGTAGGCTTCTTTAAAAACCTTAAAAAAGGTTAAAACTTACTCTAACTCAATATGAATAAGACCGCAATTTTTTTTATAAACTTTATTCTTATCGTTCAAAAGTTGGAGGAAGCATACTTGTTACGACTTTGGATTATGTACCTAGGTATATATTTTGTGAATAAGAGAAAATAAATCTTTATAAATTCACGTTCCCTTACTTTCCAGTATTTTTAGGTGTCCGTATCTATTTTGATAAAAACGGAACCTTTATTAATAATAATTTATAAGAGGGTTATAGGGTCGTTAATAAGTTATCATATACATAACACCTGTATTATTACACTAAGTCATAGTGTAGCTTGTAAGGATGCATTTCTGTGAAAGAATAAGGCACAGTTAGCAAAAGGGTTGGCCTTAGAACAAAATCTAATTCTATTTTCTATACATTAATTAATCTGAAAAAAAACTAAAATAAACATATTTATTTTTTAAATTAAACATATAATTAGCGGGCTTCCGGCGTACTCCATGGAAGGGAAAGCGTTCCGGTCTAAAGCAGCGCGTTCGAGGAGGCACCTCTCGTGATGTTCGATCTCAGCTTGATCGCTGCAGAAGGGAAACAATAACGGACTAAACCATAAAAAAAAACAAAAATAAAAAATATCTAGCAAAAAAAGCGACTTCAAGAGTAACTAAAAGCAATAAAATAATAATTTCTACAACATATTGAAGTCAGTGCCAAGCATAAAAAGTACTACCACAATAATATATTGAACAACAACTTCCATATGGTGAAAAGTTTAGTCGAGAGTATATATAGATATAGTATAGTGAGTGTAGCAAAGTGTTTGATTAAGAGTTTACTGTGCAGTTCAGTGAAGGAGATGTATAGTAGTGCAGTTTAATACAAGACTTCGAAGCGAATTACTCGCGACAAATACGGAGATGAGCACCGCAGTAGCAGGAGATGGTTGGTCTACGCGATATCAGTGACGGTATCGTGAATAAACATCGCATCGTCGAGTGCATCGTTAGTAGCAAGTGAAGGAGCAACCGTGGATAAAAAAAAATCACGCAGGGCTGTGTAATAAAAACGTTTAGTAGAAAAAACTGGTGTTTTCTCCCAATCCTAAGTGTATTTAAGATACATATATATCGCATGGATGTAATAAAAATTAAATTTATAAGAAACTATCCTGAAGCTTTACTGAAAATCCAACGCACACAAAATTGTCTAAATTGGCTTAAAACAATAACTTATGATGGAATACACAAAAAAATAATATTTACACGACGAATTGACAACTTTTCTCTTTTAAAAAGTCGGTTAAAAAGTGTGGGCAGTCTATCGTCTCCGCCGATGGAGAAGACTCTAATGTACTTTACTACAGACTACAGTTTCATTACGTGTCATAGGTGGTAGAAGCGCTGGATGAAACTCACCAGTAACACTTACGCTAATCTTGTGTGTCTACTTTGTTTCTGTAATGAGTATGTGTTTGATTTGGTCAACGGTCAGTGGGAAGGCCGTAGGCTCTTCGGCGTCTGTTTTGACTGGGTTGTTCGGTCCTTGCCTAGTATGAGGTAGGTAGAAAATCGCTCCATTAATTTTGCTGTCTACCCTCTTTCTGTGCGAGGTGACGGCCAATGCACAGCAGGGTAGGGGCAGCCATTTTGGTCTCACTTCTGTCAACGTTTTGGCAAAGATAGATCGCGCCGTGCGTGTATTATTTTAATATTATATTATGCTAACTGTTAATTAACTACTGGCCGTGCTAAGAACTTGTTGTGAAATACTGGTCAAAAGAAGTGATCATTTCAACGTGAAGTTGGTGCCGTGCAGTGTTCTTCTGTGTGCTGCAACCTGAACCAAGCCAGGAGTGGGTGGATCTCAAGGTTGGTGGAGCTTCTGCTTTTCTAGCGCAAGGATCAGGTTCAAATCTCTCCCAATACAGTCCATAATTGTCGAACCTTAATATACGTGGCTACAGCGCCGCACATGGGTACTGTCTCCAAAGCTACAGGGTTTGGATGATGGGGAGCATCATAAATAAAACTATGTAAGCACATTAGGATGGTTCAAAAATAACTTGCTTTTTTAATAATCCTATTATATTAAAATTTACTGTTTGGGATAAAGCTCCTGTTCAAAGCCCAGCTCGATATTACAACTCTACATGACGTGCAATGATTCTTTTTCCCATTTAAATTGCATAAGGAATTTATTCGGGTTTTCCGCATAAAGGTTAATTGAAATAGAAAAAAATATATAGATAGCCGATGGACATATTCTTGAAAGAAATTAAATTCTCCAAAAAAAAGTTCGTAATCCTTACAGAGAAAAAACTGGAAAGGGTTGAAACAGTGAATGGGGATGAAAGTTTGTATGGGAGACCAATCATTTCTCAAGTTTATAGATACAAAAAATCATCTATAAAAAAATAGGATAGTAACTCGATCTGTCTGTTAAGCATTCACGGAAAAACTACTAGGAGTACCACATCGGTTTTGCTGTAATTTTGTTTAAGGCCCGCTTGCATAACGATCGCCTTTAAATAAAATTAGTTAAACATATTAAGCTGTCTAAATACGTTTTACATAAAACGTATTGACAGTCCTTTAAACATATTTAGACAAATTTTGCGTTGTGCAAGACGCTAATTGTATTCAAGGGTGTTAAATGCGTTTAGTGTTTCTTAAATTAATTTATGGAACGTTATGCAAGCAGCCCAAAATATAGTCTGAATACCGAAAATGGACATATTATATACATCCATTTTCTACTGTAAAACTACAGTAACATCATTTCATCCCGGGAGATGTGGGCCTTTGCGATATAAAATGAAGTGAATCTTCGGTGGGCAAATACACAAAAATGTAACCTGTATTAACGCTTGCTCTTTAAACAAGAGGTACGCACTAGAGTTTGACTCGCGACGCAGCCACGGGGCAAACCTAGCTCTAGATATATGCTCTCGTTGGGACCCAGGTAGGTTTAGAGGGTATTTTGTTCCTTCGCCTTCCAATCTCTCTATCAGTGACCGTGTTTCGGCACCGTATGTCATGATGGGTAGGACGTACTGCTCGAAGACTTTCGTCTTCACAGACGACGAACAGGCCTTAGGCCATTGTAAACAACACAGAGTTCGTTTACGAAATTTACAATGCTACGAATCGACCCTGGCTTGGCGAATAAAGCTAAGGATAGCTAATTCGATCACTGAGGCCTTATGTCATTTGCTTTAATTATAATTGGAGCTATAGTTCCGAGAGATAGAAAAAGATTTACAGCAAATATTTTATGAAATCGGCCGCCGAAAACGGGTTTTAAATGTTGAAAGTCTTTGGAAATTTTCAAGCCAGGGTATATAAATAGACTGTTTTCTTGTAACACCAAAGTTTCCATAATAAATAAAAGATAAACATCTCAATTTTATATTAGCTTTTTCGTATGACCATTTCTCTGAAAAATTATATTTCCAGGAAAAAAGTATTATCAAATTATATTTCGTGAATGAACGTAAAATGGCTTTTTTCCAATGTTATAGTATTAAGTCAAAAAGTACTCTATTCATCGGTGAAAACCGCATTCTAATCGATATACTGAGTACATTTTACATGAAAATTCAAAAAATTCAATCATATATTCGAAAAAATTATTGCGTTTAATAAACTATACACACAACATTGTGTTTTTTTCTATGTACAACTTTTCACAACGTTCAACACTTTTCTACAATACATTTTTACTTATACAAATAAGAGGTAAAATTGAACGCTAATGTTTTGTGATGCCTATAATACATAATTAATTAATCTATAATACATTTTACAAGATTCTAAAAATGCCGTGTCTGTGCATTAAAGAACTATTAAAAAACTGGAATACACTATATAAACGATGGAGAACACGATGTTGTTTGGGATTCAAGTAAAAATGATCAGTATGGCGATCCAGCGAGGAAACGTAGCCAGCCTTCTGGGCACCTTACCCATAGAAGACGGTGATCTGGGCTCAGTATTCTACTTATAGTCTTGAGGGACTATGGGTAGAATACAATACAAATAAGTTAAGTTTTCTTACATTGTATTCAATAGTACGTAATTTATATTCTAGCTTATAGTAAAAATTACTAGGCCGATTTTGATGCGGTTTTCGCTGATCGACAGCAAATTGTTAGACTACGAATCTGCGCCTTATACTGGGAATCCCGCGGGAATTTTTCTGGGAATGATTTAAAATGGCTAGATTTAAAAAATAATCGAATTTCAATGTGATTTTTTCGATAGCAAATTTTATTTAATAAAATGGCGTTTTTTATCCCAGGAATCCTACTGGAAATTTCCCAGGAACAGTTTGAAGTTGTTCGGGTGCATAAAAATTCGCTTATTCAGACACAGTTTTCACTAAAACGATATCTTATACATTTGTTTTGTAAGTGCAAGTCAAGCGTGGACGATGTCGCGGGAATATCCTAGTAAATTAATAAATCTACAAAACAAAATTAGGAAATGTTGCAATAGTCTAAATGTCCCAATCCTGGGCTCTGTACTTCCCATTTCAGGAAAACGGTCAGTATACTCACTAATCTGTTCATGGCTGATTGGCGGGCTTCACACCTTGGTAAATAAATGACTGAATGGACTTGTTCTTACAGTTACAAGATGCGAACGGTGAAGTACACATTATGCGAAAATTACACGCGCATCAACAGATTATTCCCTATTTTCAGCAAGTTGTAATTGTAAAAAAAATATGCACACAAAAATAAACTGCGATGCACGCTACCAGACAGGATTTGAACCCACGTCGGTGAAGTAAGGCTCGAGAGCGTTAACGACTAACTACCAAAAACTAACCAATAAAGATATACTTGTATTTTGGGTAGATATTAGAATTTTATTGCGTTGTATCCCTTGATTTATTAACCGACTTCAAAAAAAGGAGGAGGTTATCAATTCGTCGGAATATTTTTTTTACTATAGATTTTGAATTAAAATAAAGAATTGACTATTTAAAACCAATTTAGGCATTCGCGTGGCAAATGTTTGAATAGCGATACGCCGTGGCCGATGTCTTAAAGGCGGCGTGCGGAGTTAGTGATCGTTGACGATTGCATTTGAAAGATGTGTCCGGCGCGGCGCGGTGAGAACCGCAGCAGCCGAGCCGTGCGGAGGGTGGAAGGTGAGGGTGAGGCGGGCTTGTCACGTGGAGCTCGGGGCGCCGGCGCGGCCGGGCTGCCCGGGCGATCACCGCTCGGCCGGGGCCTGCGAGCGCGGCATTCCCCTGCCGTCAGCCGGCCGCTACGCTATGCGCGCCGCCACGCGAATAGCCGCGAGCATCGCGGCTCGCAGTTCATCGTCCGGCGCGGCTTATGCTGGCTGCCAGGGCCGCACCGTCGGCGCCTAGCCACGATTCCTATTAACTTGTATGGTGGAGGCGGCCGGGCGGGAGGCGGGGAGGCAGGTGGGGTCGCGCAGGTGCGGCCCGCGCCCGGCCCGGGGCCGCATTCGCAGCGCGCGGAGGCGCGGGCACGCCGCGGTGCGTGGCCGCCCCTCTCGCCGCGCTCATGGAGCCACCCTGGGAGCTGGAGCTGGAACTGCGGCGGCACATCGAGAACTGCGCGTGCACCTGCGACCACATGGGCTACGGGAACTATATGGATTACCAGGTGGCGCCGGCGGCGCATGCCTGCATTTGCCGCGCGATCACCTCGCCGCACGCCCACGTACGTGTGTCGTATCTCTGCCCGCCTAACACCTGCCGCATCGGCCCCCATCCCCGCATGATTTATCATCTGCTCCGTTAGAGATCTTCAACCGTCGGTAGTGTTCATGTTGTTTTACTAGTATTCCATACAACAATTTGTTCATTATTCTTTATAAAATCATCTCTGTTTTGTTGAATTTTATTACTTTTACAATAATTAAATATTACAAAGTTGTGTTCCATGTAATATTTTGTTACAGACACTTTCGTATTTTTTTAATGCATTATATTACAAAAATTACATTCATTATATTGTTTATTTTGTGTTTTGTAAGTAAAATCATTTCCGAACAATAACTGAACCCTTAGTTAATGTGTGTACTTAGAAAGTATTGAAAATTCATGCAGGGAATTAATTTGTTTTAATTTATTTCGAAATCTTTTAGAGCAATTAATTAGAATCAAACAATGCATCATTTAAAAATATTACCCATGTAACTATCTAAAAAACATATGAGCCCCGTGACAGTTTACCTACTCTATATCATGGAAAAAGAGTTTCATCCATGTTCATATAAAACAAAGTTATTAAAAAAAATTAGGATAACAATTCGTAATTTACATTTTGTCTGTGTCCAGTTTGCTTCTTGATGTTATATGTATATATGTCGTAAGCTAATTTATTAGAAATTCTTTCAGAGTATAGTTATTTACTCGGTTTTTAAAACTTAAACAAAAATAAATATATTTTTCGCAACATTCCTTTGTTGACTTTATCAGCAACGTATGTACTAAGTAAACATGTGTAATTATTCAATGTTTGTATAGCTCACGTATAACTTGGGTGGGTAGGTAGAGAACGTGAATTTGTTAGGTACTAACTAACGATTGTTATATAACTAATATATTGTTTTGATTGTGTACGAGTATATGTTTGAGTCTTAAATATATACAATTTTATAATTTAAAGATGTACATAGGTGTTACTTATATTTGGCTACGGGGTTGGTAATAAATACCTATATGAAAAATAGGTAAGAGTTCAGTATAAATTCAAATAATTTTTGTTAGTTGATTTGCGATTGTCATCAGAATATTTACGAATACCATTTGATGCATTTCATTGTAACGATATAATTTATCATAGGTACATTTTTTGAGATTCATGCAAAAATAATAAATTCTTATAATTACAATGATAACAATATTTTTCGGTTTTATTGTTAATGATGAAAAAACTTAATCGAAAATACCATATCTCAAAAACTATTTAATGGATCTTATGCTAGCCAATTCGTGAACATTATTTTTGTATCCGTAGCACCGTTTTTTTTTGTATATTCGTTACTCCATTTCTCCGTCAATTGTGAACTGATTTTTAAAAGTTTATTTTAATGGATAGCGTATACTTCCGAATTGGTCTCATTGTCACATCCCAGGGAAATTGAGAGTAATCATTATTTTAAAGAACGCCGAGCGCCTACATTCTTAGAAAAAAAGCTGGTATACGCGTGCCAATATAACATTTACTACAGGCGCTTAATTATTTTGTATTCATGTTACGCGATTTCTCTGTCAATTGTGCGTCGATTAACACTTTTGTATTTTAATCGATTGTCTATACTCTATACCCTCGAGGTTGTCCCATGGTCAACAAACCAGGATCTGATGAATGTATCTCGGGGAAATCGAGAGCAACCTTGTTGAAGAGCGTTTACACCAAAGAGTGACATAGCTACCTTGTATACGCGTGCCAGTATTATAATTTCTAAGCCGTTTAATATATTGTTTCTAAAGCTATTCAAATATTTGCGCAACTAAAAAGTAAAATAATATCTTTTTTAATAAAAATAAAACGACTATAAAGCAAAAATAAA
This sequence comes from Dendrolimus punctatus, assembly GCA_012273795.1. Taxonomy (NCBI): domain Eukaryota; kingdom Metazoa; phylum Arthropoda; class Insecta; order Lepidoptera; family Lasiocampidae; genus Dendrolimus; species Dendrolimus punctatus. Next base: position 9,239,034 of record CM022540.1, on the reverse strand, counting down.
TATATAACCAATTTCTTTCTACAACATCTTGAAGTTGGTGCGAAGTAAAACATAAAAAAAACGATGTTGTTGGTTTTTATGTTTTATTTGGCACCGATTTCAAGATATTGTAGACATAAAAGGTATAACTCTCCACCTAAAAATCGGAATTAGCCAAGGTCCGTTCTGGCAGAATAAACATCCGCCGCGGAATCTACGGCCTGGACAATGGACGTCTTCCGCCTCACCATTACACACTACGACTACATTTCTCCACCGCAGTTCTCTTGTGGAGGGGAATCCGTAAAGAGATTTTACCTCGGGAAAAAAGGAGATACAACTTTGACGTCAGCCCGAACGAAGACGCGTTGCAAGTTTTAGTTTGATATTAATATAAGTTATAATACAATATATTATTATCAATAATAGTTTCTCCTTCAAGACCGGCAGCACATTGTTAGGCCCTTAGGTATTGCTAATGCCCATAGGTGACGGTTCCATCACTGTCGAGCCATCAGTAGCAGTTTACCCCAATAGCCCGGTTCTTTTTGTCCTCATTTCCCACGATAGTCCTATGCTAGCCGGGGTTTGACCTTAGTTGCATTATTCTATGGTGTGGACAAGAATAATCGCCGGTCAGTGTCACGCCGCATTTACTTAATTTGTCAAGGGTCCTCAACGTGCTGGCCTTCGCATGGCCCCATGCAAACCAAATATCCGGGCCATTTTTTTGGCCTGTGGTCTTTAAAGACATACACTATAATAATGTAGGAATTATATATTATATCTACTGTGGAGCATAATGTTTATTCATTCTACACTGTTCTTTATTAAAGAACTAGCTGTCCTGGCAGCCGTTGTCCTGCCCTGAAGAAATAAAATTTAGAACCCGATCTCAGCGCCACCTACCGGTTCCAACGGTATAAAAACTATCCTATTTTTCAAGTTGGATCAAACTGCACACGGTGTGCAAATTTGATTAAAATCTGTTGAGTAGTTTAGGAGTCCATCGCGGACAAACATCGTGACACGAGATTTATATATATAAGATATTCGAATAGGGGCGAGAACTGTCAAATCAACAGAGATACTTTTATAAACTTACAGAACGTCGCAGCCTCGTAGATTTTGTGCGAGCGTAGCTACTTATCACATCATAAATAGGTTCAAGAAAAAGGAGTCAAATAGTGTAATCATTATTGTTAAAACAATAATTGAAATTGTTTCTATTGACATATTTTAAAAGTTAGATGATAAGATGTTAATTTAAAGCCTGTTCTTTTATATATAAAAATATTAGAATTTATTGTAACATATGTACTTATGTGAACTTAAGAAATAGGGGCGGGGCCCTATTTCTTAAGTTCATTCATTTGCGCCCTTCTCACAATCTTGATTTAAAAATACCTGCACAGAATCATACATTCAATTCTTATAACTTGTCTTCGTCAGCCAACCGTTGTCCATCCATAACTGGATGTAGGCTTAACCAAGTTTGCGCCACCTATCTTACAACTTAGAGAATATCTTACGCTTTGAAGAAAAAAATATTTTCAAATTACATTATACCTACTGTTTCCAAGCGTTTATTTTACTTTTGACGTTAGCACGTCTATCAAGTTACACATTTCTTGACAGTAAGGCCCACATAAAACAAATGTCATAATTGTCGTACTTTATTGTTGTGGGTGACGTAATAGTGATGTTCTGTGGGTGACGTAATAGTAATAGTTCTGCGAGTCTTGTAATGCACAGACCATTGATTCATCGATATACGTAAATAAATCGTAAGGAATCGGTTTGAAAATAAGAAAATGTTCAATTTTATTACAAAAACTAGCTGACCCGGCCATCGTTGTTTTGCCATATAAATGATAACTTCTGCCCGCGTGGTGCGGTTTTTTAACTATCCCACGAAACTCTTTAATTTTTCGGGATCAAAAGTATCCTATATGTTGACCAGGGATATAAGCTACCACCATACAAAATTTCATGTAAATCGGTCCAGTCGTTTCGGAGATTAGCCGGTACAAACAGACAGACAAACAGAGAAACAAGAAATTTAAAAAAATCAAAATTAGTTCTATTTCACTTCTTACATCCCCCTGGCTCGGTTTTTAGCATTTTTTTTAATTGTACAGAAATTCGACCTCTTCAATTTTATTATAAGTATAGATTATTTAATACATGTGCATTGAAATGTAGGTATATTTATTACACGATATAGTATTTTTAGCAAAAATATATAGATAAATTAAATTGATTAAAACTTATTTATAATTAATTATTATTATTGCACATACAAATTTGACTTCTCTTCAAATTTGTTATATTAAGAAGAAGGCAGAAGATAGATATAAATATATATATTATTGCCTCAGCACAGTAGACAGGCTGACGGGCCAACTGTGATGGAAAGTGGTTACTGTCGCCTGTGGACATTAGCAATACTAGAGTGCTGCTAGTGTGCTGCCGGCCTCGAAGGAGAAACTGAAATATATATCTACTTATTTATCTTTTAAGATAAATTATCTTTTTCTTTTTATTGAAGATATATGGCCTTACTTATAATCGTTTGTTAAATTTTAAGAAACTGCTCAGCAACTGATTAGTGAAAATCTTATCAATAAACTTTCTTAAGGATAAAAGGTAGTAAAGTAACGGAAAAGGCATTAAATTGGTGGCGCTACCGTAGCTAAAGTGCTAATTTTTAAAGTAAAAGTTTTATAAAATCAAACAATATAAAATCACTAGGCTATTATTAAATTACTTACTTAGAGATGGCTAATCCTTTCTCAACGAGAATATTATAAGTAAGGCCAAGACTATGTAAACTAATTTCAGTTACAGCGATCGCTATATCTATTGAGCTCTGATTTTTGAGCCGTTCGTGTAAGCTCACATGTGGCTTAGATATATAGCCTATTTTGGTTTATGTATTTACTGTTATTTATGCATGAAATTTATTTTATTTATTTATTATTAATATATATATTTATATTATGCTTTCCGTCGTCGTGCATTCAGTCAGTAGACTGGGAAATCTGAAGTATATAACAAATTAGTGATTGTGAGCTATTAACAAGTCACCAGAGATAGAAATTAATTTTCTATCTGTGGTAATTTACCTTATATTACTTAATTAAATAAAATATCTAATCAGATATCAAAGAACTAAAAAAACAGAATAATTAAATAGTAATTTAAACATGAAAAACGACACAGAGGTACACTTTATATGCAAATCCTACTTGAGAATTAATTTAGTATAAGCAGTTCACGATCGATACAGAAAACTATTTTGGCGATAGTTCGAATAGGGATTTCAGAAATAAGTTATTTTCAATGTATGTGGTAAACAATAGAGTTATTGTTGAGTTGCCTAATTGAAATATTATTACGCTCTATTATATATACCATATATATATATGGTATTACGATATTAATATTAGTTCAGTACACAAAACGAAAACAATCCAACTGGTCATAAAGTTGGATGAATGCATTCACAGAATAGTTAATAACACAAATAAGGTAGAAAAACATCAGATATCTTAAATCATGAGCAAGGCGGATAAATGGAGCTCCACGTTCGGCGTTTTAACAAATATTTTCCTGAAACCTTTTTATGAGTTTCTTCACGGTGACTTAGGTACTAAGGAAATTTGACGTAGAAAATATTGTCTTGTTCACGCATCATTGTCTGTGTATAGCCAACATCAAAGTGGTCTTGAGGTTGACAAAAAGCTTTTTTCTTTTTGTTGGTGACTGTCTCTGTTGCCTCAGTTCCAAGCTGACGGGTCCATACTGAATTATCGATCGGTGGCTATCTTTGTGGGACATTAGGGCAACCGCGTGTGTTCATGAGCGCGGAATGCTGTGCCCATCTAATTTTAGGGGATGACCTACTTGAAAAATTCGGCTATCTAAAAGGAAATAGTATATTTTATAAACTTATTTATAATAATTAAAATTATGTCTAAAAGTTGTTATTTTTACTTTCCAAATTTACTTTTCTAGGAAGTAGGAAGTTTTTTAATATAAATTTCAATGAAAAATTATCTAGCTGAAGTTTAAAACCGCTTAAAAATTCGTAGCATGGTGTAGGAGTTTGCTAATATATAAGTATAGACAGTCGGGGAAAGCGACTATGTTTAATAATATGTAAAGATTACGCAGTTATAACTGGTAAAATGTTTTATTTATGTCTGACAATCGCAAAAAAGAAAGAAAATACAAATAATAAATATTTTTAATTTGAATATGTTTCAAAAGAATATCCTAACGAAACACAAAACGATTGCATTTTCCGCAAGTACCTTACAAGAAATCATAACAAGAGTTATTTGGTGCTAATGATCGTGGTCAACGCTCCGAACACGAACGCTATATGAATAGGTAGCTGTGTAAATAGGTGAGATGGGGTGCAAATTTCACGCAACATTATGTCCGGGCTGGAGTTGCCAAGCGTCTCGATTTGTATAGGATATTCCGATACTCACAAGCTTCCGTATTAGGACATTTAATTTCTTCCTTAGAAAAAAAAGCTCCAACTATAAGCTCATTTTTAGCAAAAGTAATATAAGACAAGTAACTATAAGCGAATTGGACTCACGTACAGAGCGTTCCTCTGCAATCCTATACCAATTCTTCTTTTTAACTTGATCCAACTTTTGAATAAAGTTTTTTCTATGTATATTTGATAGATGCTTACTGGATCATAATATTACGAGTATTATGATCCAGATCTGACAATGCCTGCGTCGGCATTAAGCCAAAACATTGCTTACTGAGAAATTTACGCCCAATGATGGGCCGAATGCATTGATACCATAAAAACTGTAACAACTTTGTACATGCATTACGCAATAAATATATATTCTATTCTATTCTATTCTATTGCTTATATTTATTATTTATATTAATAAATGATGACACTCAATCATTATCTCCCTTTGGAGCAAATCTTCATCTGAACGTTAATTTCTTAGAGGTTGCATACGTTTTCGACCCCGGAGTCTACTTTCTTGTTTAATCTCTCTATTTTATACATTATTTGACATCCCTTATTCAGATAGCATTGCTTAGGGTTATTCGGTAAGTAGTCCCCTTGCAAATTTATCCAAAAGGATATAATTTAAACATATTATTGGTATTTCGAGTACTGAATATAGTCATATTAGCAACCATCTGGGCATAAGAAACGCGGCGTGGGCTGGATAGACTTGTATATCATGGCATGCAGCGAATCGATGCAGCTCCGCCCACCCACGTGGTTGCTACGCTTTTGTTTTCATTACATACATAGGTACTTCTTGCACTAACTCTACATTGAATGTAACATCTATTAAAACTCTTTTTAAGTGTATTAATAGATATTTGAATTGAAGATGAAACAGTTCCCGCAGAACTGAATGAATCGATTATCATGACTTACGTGGTCGATACTGGCGATTAGCGCGAGTAAATTTATACTTAAAAAATATTCACAATTTTCTAAGGAAATGGAGTCTAGGTTTACTTACTCAAGTGAGGTATTATTATAATGGTTTTTATTAGCTTAAGTTTTCGCGACTAATATACATAATAAAACTAAGTTTCAACGGTTTTAAGTCCTGTAATCTATTTGATTTTATTATTCTGACGTTTCGGCCACTTTTCAGTAGCCGTGATCACGGAAGATAAAGATGTCAAGCATCAGTGAGTATGTTAAAATTTTATTTAGCCTACCACCAACTTGTTCATTTTAATTATTTATTTTTAATTTTGTTTATGGATATTATTTACTCTATGGGAGCCTAGTCTAATTTACCACCGCTTCGCAACATGTTGTGGTTTGAAGAGAAGCGGCGCACTGGCTTAAAGGTCTAGTTGCCAAGCCAAAAACATTATAAAAGAAAGAAGCAGCGCAAGTTTTTTAAAATTAGAGCTAGGTATTTTTGCTGTAGAGTTTCTACATATGTAGTTTCTATTGATAACAACTACTTGTTAATATTAAACTAAAAATGCCTATATGGGTGTATACTGTATACCTATTTTGTGTATTTTAATAAAGCCACTGAAGTTTGCGAGACATATTAAGACACTACAGCCGTCTGTCACCAAATAGTTTGTCCCAGCATCAGTTATGAACAAACTTGTCATGAGAAACGAACTCTTGTTAGTTCAATTTGGACATTCATTAACTGCCAACGCCGAGTCCCTTAAGGCAACCGAATCAAAAGTTAGTTGGCAGAAACGTCCAAGTGCGCTGCCCGCCCCACCCCCGGCCATTTTCAGTCGATATATCCGAGTTATGTATTTAATGCGAACATTCGTACTTTCTTGCGTATCATGGTCCATATCATGTATCGTCATTGTTCACCACAGTTCATGGTTCAGCCGGTTCATTAATCATAATTTGGAACCGGCTTTATTTTATTAAATTGTAGGAATAGAGCCATTAAAACTTTTGATTCTTCATGTATATCATGATTAGTTTATTAGATACTGTTTGCGTAACCGAGGTTTTAGTATTTATTATTATATAGAACGACCTCTTATAACATATCTGATGAAAAACTTATATTTTCGCAGCTTTTCTTTATAATATAAAGACACTCAAAGAAATCACCAGTAACGAAAAGATTAGGAAAAAATAATTGCATTCATTCACAACGTACGTTTTCTACGTGGTTTCTATTGATATGATTGTCCGTGAAATAAGAATGAGAGTGCCGTCCAGTTCCTACACATAAAGTATGCGTTAAATACAAACTAACGCTGGGTTTCTGTATCTTGCTATCCATTCTTTTTACTTTACTATATATAGGTAGAACATTTTCATTACTTCTATGGAGCTTATGTAAATTTCTAACTAGTTGCAAGCCTAATGAACGAACCGTAAGCGCACCGTGAAACTCGTATAAAAGGTGTTACAGGCGTCACCCACAAATAAAATTAGTATTAAATATAAGATTTTCATCTTAAAAAATGTATTTCGCTATTGAACAAATGAGATTGCCAATGAAAATGCTGTTCCGAAATTTAATTTACCACAACATTGCATAAATAATTATATATTTGACAGTGCTAAGCCTATAAAGTGTTTAAACACATTCTTAGCACTTAATCTCATAGAAAATGTAAGTCCGATGCTTAACAGGTGCCTGTTAGGCCCATTGCTCATAAATCATGCAAGTGTTATAGTGGTTCGGAGATGTGTTCAGAGATCTTAAGCTAACACAAAAGATATATACGCATAAAACACTGAGAACAACAGACACGTTTTATATATAAATGTAGGCAGTAGTATACAAATATAATATTTATTATCTTATTAATTAAACAATCAAATTAGGTAATTGACATAGGAAAATACTGTCACGTCTTTGAAATTCCTAAATAACTCATGTGTTTGCCTATTATTTTTCTCGGGAATTTTCACTCTTTTTTAGAGTATTGTTTCTGTGCTCCTTCTTGTCATCTCAAAAGACGATTGGAATTTTAATTCAACTGTAGATTCCATAATTTGCATTCCTCACACACTTCGACTATTTTTTTAAATAATCTTAGGGCGCAGGAACCTAAGGGCGCAAGTCGATTGACTTCAATAAAAAAGTTATTAAAGAACATCGTCATGGTTTTCAATGTGACTAATGATATCTGATACAATTCATTATGTCAATATTTTATATAAACAATTAAACTCTCAATTAAATTTATATAGACTCTTCAGGACAAATTAATTCATATAAACATTTTCAGTCCCTTAATTACAGTAATTCAAGATTCATTAGATTGTCATAGAACTTGAAATTAAAAACGCCTGTTAACAGTAGAACACGTTTTTACAACAAGTCTTTTATCGTCCAATTATTTTATATAGTAGTTATCCCTATTAATATATTATAAATGCAGAAGTTACTTTGTCTGTCTGACTGTTCCGCTTTCACGGAAAAACTACTATTGGACCGATTTGACTGAAACTCAGTATATTTATTTTCAACGCCGAGGATGAACATAGGATACTTTTTATCCCGAATAGAGGGATAGATTTCGGGATAAAAATATATTTGCCTGTTTGTTGTGCTTTTACGAAAAACTACTGGACCGATTTGACTGAAATTTAGTACATATGCAATTTAATTTTCGAGGGTAGTAAAGCTTATACCTGAAAGTACGATAGGTTTTTTTTCAATTTGGTCATATTGGTCATTTTTGTCATTTTACCATTTATGTAGTTTACAAATAGATAGACGGGGATAGATCTAAAACTAGACGGGTTGAAATAGAGGAGGAATGTTTTTATGGGAGACCAATCATTTCTCAAGTTTATATATATAAAAATATTATCATCTTTAAAAAACGCGATAGTATCTCGGTCTGTCTATTTGTTAAGCCTTCACGGATAAACTACTGGAGTACTGGATCGATTTTGCTGTACACATGTTGTTTTAATATCGAAAATGGCCATAGATAATTTTCATCCCGGGAGATGGGATAGTTTGCGATATAAAATGAAGTAAATCTTCAGGGGGCAAATAGGACTAACACATATAATTTTATTGTAACCTGTATTAATGCTTGCTCTTTAAACAACAGGCACGCACTAGGGGTAGGCCCGCGGCGCAGCTGCGGGGAACCCTGTCGTGAAACATAAAAATTAAATGTTTTTTTATTGTTGGTAAGGGGGTGCAAGCTGAGCTAGGAAGATTTCGGACCCTGGCTGGTACTCAAAATGCTTAAGACGGCTTTTGGTTTTTAAAACAATGGGTAGTTCTCATTGTTATAGAAATAGCAAAGTCCTTAAAGTTAAAAATTAAATTCAGAATATATATATATATATATATATATATGTATTAAGATACACTTTTATAGTATGTATGTATTATAATTTAGCGTATCTTTTTAGTTATTTGCACACGATACCAAAGTCAGTAACAGAATAATATCAATAAACACCGCATGAATTCCATTGGCATATAGATAATTTTTAGCGATAAGGCCGATTATACGATCTATGTAACGTTTTATCTTGTTTGTTTATGCTTTGGTGTAGGTATAATAGACTTATCTAACTAATAATTTGTAGTAAATGAACTTAATCTCGACTGAGATATTTTACTCAGTATTTTCATAAATCCCACGCCCCGCCTTTGGCTTCGAACAAAGAGCACTGTATTTTAATAAAAGGGCAAAAACACTGGGTTCAAGATTAATTTAATCAAAAATATTAAACCTTTATTGCATGATTGTTGCATCTATTTTAATAGGAATATTAACAGAAAATATTGACAAAAAAAAAAAAAAAAAAAAAAAAAAAAAAAAAAAAAAAAAAAAAAAAAAAAAAAAAAAAAAAAAAAAAAAAAAAAGAAAATTATACCGCAAAAAAAAAAAAAAAAAAAAAAAAAAAAAAAAAAAAAACAAAAATATACGAAGTATATATCCGGCACACAATAATAAGGGTTCCTTGGAACATTAATCAATTATAGGGAAATTGTTTTTACATTAGGCTATGAAAATCGATAATGAGATTTAACAGTCACGTGAGGCAACTTTATTTAGAAAAGTTCATTAATAAAAACTACGCCTAAACTTATATATACAACTTTATCGTACTTTCCATACATTTGTCTTACTACTGGTTAGAATTTTACATTAAACTAGCTGTACCCGGCGGACGTTGTCCTGACTTTATGAAATAAAAATCTAGAACCCGATTCTAAAGTCATTTACCCGGGGCCAAATGTTACTATAAACTATTCTCAAATCCACTTGTTTTTTAATGTTGTATCATAAAAAAAATAAAAAATTATCTAAAAAATATATTTAGGGTTGGACTACCCTTAACATTTGGGGTAATGAAAATAGATGCTGTCCGATTCTCAGACCTACTCAATATGTACACAAAATGTTATGAGAATCGGTCAAGCCGTTTCGGAGGAGTATGGGAACGAACATTGTGACACGAGAATTTTATATATAAGATATAATTATTGCTTACCATTGGCTGAGTCTGAAGTCTCTAAAGAGCTCATCTGCCGAAATTACCATCTTACGGGATACCCGAGGGACTTTGCACCTGGCAATCCAACTTTCTTGATGGGTGTAGCATTCAAGTTGTTTCGATGGTTGCTGCTCTAGCATCAAGCCAATCAACGCTGTTGTTGTTGCCAGCGCTGTTTATTTTGTATAAACATTTATTGATATGTGGATGACAGCACTGACGACGAGCAATACTCTGGTCGTGCAAACGTCCCTCGATCATTTTTTGAGAAAGACCGGTTAGACTTGTCCCTGAAGTACAGAATTCTTAGAGTGAGTCTCTGAAAGGTGGAGACAAAAATCTTGTTGATTTCAACCCCACGAAGACACAGTCTGCGTATTTTCTGACAAGAAAACTCATTTGAGCAAGCCGTTCAGTTCCAAGGAACTCCCCTTACTACGCGTTCATCCCCACTTCCTTGAGCCGCTTCGCTCTTGTGCGCAACGGTTCGCTGGAACGTTTCTCTTGCGCCCCGTAGGGATTTGGAATCAAATCCCAGCTGTGGATTTCCCACATTGCTAGGATATGGAATTCTTTAAAAAGGGATTCATAATATTTCGTCGAGGCCGGCAGCGTAATGGTGACATCTCTGGTGTTGCAAACTGCTGTAATTCAGCTGTAAAACAAACTTCATAGAATTAATATATTTTTCACTTATAGAGAAAATGCATTTATTAATAATTAATTAATTAAAATACGAGTCATTTTTTATATGATGTTTACTGCTGTAGAATAATATGTCAAATTTTATTTTTAAAATTTCTACAAATTTACATATTTTAATTAATGATTTTAATAATTAAAATTAATAAGTGTTGAAATGTGCGGAATATTTAAAATTGCAAAGCGCACCTCTATTGATCAAATGGAAACGTGCCGTCATTTTTAACTTTGATATTTTCAGGTTGTACATAAAGGTCACATTCCTCTTATCACAACGCTCAAAAACTCTAAAAGTGGAACGGATTATGGTGCGTTGATGTAATTAACAACAAATACTCAAATGTGTCTTTCGTATGGTTGCTGAAAATCCGGCCTTTGTCAATGTATCGGTAGAGATAATTAACGTTTTGTGTTCAAAGCCTACTTCGACCCACCTCTTGATCGTCGAATGTCGTTGTGAGCGCTGCGTTATCGAAGATAATGACGCTACTAGTGAAGTTTTCGCAGCGACCGCAACGACGGTGGTCAATATGTGGAACAGCTGAAGGAGCGTTGTGAACGTTTTGAGCCACAAGAGAAACGCGCCTTGAGAAAGAATTATGACGTCATGAAAAGCCTGCGATAATAATGGCGTTTAAACGACATTTTAAATACTTTAAAAAATACCTAAATTAGGCAAACAGGCAGAAGGCCTGATGGAAAGCAGTTACCGTCGCCTATGAGTTTTTGCAACACCAGGGTGTCGCCAACGTGTTGCCGCCTTCTAAAAAAGTTATAATGCCCTCCTTAAGAAATCACATGTCGTAGCGCCATAGGAAAATCGTGGCAGGAAATTCCCTCCAGATGATTGTTGTGCGTGGTGCGTGCATGTTCTAGAGAACCGTTGCATAGTTGAGCTCAAGAAAATGGGGGTAGACATTCCGTCACTGACGAGTAGTGTGATAGTAAGTGAGGCGTTGGCACCAGATCAATCAATTCCTCGGACCACTCCCGTTGCACAGGCGGTAGAATATGCAGAGGGACGTGAAGTCTAAGTTGCTTGTTATTATGGTTGATGATACGAACGGCGCGACACTGGATCGAGTCTTGGGGGTCAGTCTGGTAAGTGGGTGCCCCGGCCCATAGGTGTGAGCAGTACTCCATATGTGGTCTGATGTGCGCTATCTAGAGCGCAAGCGTTGCTGCAGAATAAAGTACTGCTTGGACCGGTTTAGCACGCTAAGCTTTTAGAGGCAAGTTTAACCTCGGCTTCCAGAAGTCCTCGAAACTGTACATCGTTCGTTATGTCGACACCGAGGATCCCAATACGATTGGAGATCGTGAGGGGTGTTCCTTGGTATTGTGGCACATTGACAAATGGGTTTTTTTTATTTGGATTTGAACATTACCAATATTATTTTTATTTTTTGCTATGATAAAACGATGTAAATAATTATAATAGAAACCAGCTATAAGTCGTGTGGTAAAGATAAATCGGCACTAATTTAACGCCGAATAAAGAGCATTGATCTTGTTTACATGAATTCGTATCTGACAAGTGCAAACGTTCACGGGTATATCAAGGGGTTGCGCCATGGCCAAACGGCAGTGCGCGGCGCGGCGTCTGGCGGTTGGTAGCTTTCACGTCAGCTCCCATTGTAAATGGGTCAGAGGCTTCCAGGCACGCCCTATACGATATACCTGTATTATAAATTCGATTGCTAAGCCGGTCTCGTAATCACGCATTCGGCATTAAGGCGATATAACCCATATAATACCGAAGGGGTTATCTGTCCATTTTCGTTACGAACCGTATAGCAAAATACCTTTTATTTAAAAGTCCGCCAAATGGGTATCCGACCATACATTGGAAGGTTCGGTAGAGATTATGAATCATTTGTTTATCAGGATCATAAACAAAAGCCATTTAATTGAAAATACTCCATATATCAAAAACTACGCAAGTCATTTTGCGATAAAAAAACTGTCACGTGACATTTTAGTTATATTTTCTATGGCTCTGGACGCAAATATGTCTTCACCATAAATAAAAAAGTCGTTAAAACATCGTTACAATTTTTCAAGGTCCAAATAACAATAAGTATTCCATACGGACTCTGAACATTTTTCAACCCTAATTAATTAATTATTTTCTATATTATCTTATAATACTTACTTTTAGTTGTTTCACGATTTTACTACATTATTTAGATTACATATTTAACAAAAGTTTATTACTACATAAGTTTAATTCATATAGGTTCAGTAGTTTCCGAGAAAATATTGTGAGATTGAAAAAAAGACGGACAAACAGACGGAGGAACGGTAATGCCTAAATGGCTAAACTAAAAGTGAATTTGAAAATGCCTGTAATTCTTATTTTTAATACAGAAAACACCACTATACAAGTTTATAAATGGTTTGTCATTTGGAGACCAAATCAGTTAACTTGATCGATCGTCAGCGGAATTAAATTAATAAGTTTTCAGGGATAATATGTACGTAAAATGTAACGACACTAGTGACATTTAGCGAACAAAGTAAAACTATCAAAAGGAAACACATTAGAGTAGGTAATAGAATTCACTTTTTTCCATAGTAACTAATTTTTACACAATATTGATTATTGTCGTTTTACATATATGAATATCGTTATTATATTCCACTTATTATTTTAGCGTCCAATAACTATAGTAGAATTATTTTCTCCGTGCAGTTTGGGTCATAAATCAAACTCGGCCTCAGCCCGGCTAGGGCGGTTAGCATGTTGCGCAGGCGCAACGCCATTATCGATAAAAACTCATTCTTATCAAAGAAAGATTATCATTCTTATAAAAATAATTTTTATCTTTTTTGCTGTTAATTTTAAACTTAGATATAAGTATTTATATTTATTTTTAATATAACTTGTTACATTCTAAACTTTTGTACTTATAGTTTTTTAATACATATATCTATGTATTATAATTAATAATTTATTTTAAATCATTGTTATTCTTATTTTAATAAATCGATGTTTTATCTATTTTTACCTTTCATTTATATCACTAACCCACAAAATGACAAAACTAAATATACTATCGATAACGCTTATCGACAACAATAATGCTTATCACTATGCCTGCCCATAAGGCCCGTGAGTGGAAGAGAGAGCGAAATACTCGCTTCACTGCTCCGATTATTTATGACACAAACTGCACGGAGAAAATAATTTTACTATAGAAACAGCTAGATCACAGACAGTCATTAACTATACCTGTAATCTAGCTGATTCTAGATACTGGCGTTCTATTTTAACGCAGTGATCAAGGGTTTGATTCTTGATAGATAATGCGGTAACCTTTTTCGGTAACAGCTTAGGTACTTTGGTTGGTGTTATTGGGTTCAGCCCTATAGTTGTTCATTCTAGAGGTAATAAACAAGACGAGATGAAATGATGAACATAAATTTGATAATTTTTGTCATTTAGTTATGGAACTCTAGAAAAGCACTTCTCCAACAAGTTCTCAGTCCTAACAATTTTTAGTGAAAGTATTTTTAAGCTCTGACTTTGAAAGCTTTTTCGCATTTATCGCAAATATCCAAAATTGCCATGAAGAGCCAAAACAATCTATTTCGGTAACCATTAAAAAAAATGGATTTCTTTATCGGTCAAATTTAGCCAAATAATCTAATTTCTTTCCTAAAGGGCATCACACACGGCGAAGATGCTATAATATTTCATGTTAAGATGCCTGGATGTAAAATATTAAAGCATCTTAAGGTATCACACACGGTTAAGATGCTATAATATATCCGTTCGAGTCATTCCATCAAAGGTTTATTTACAGTATGATATAATATGAATAACACAGCCTTATTATTAGATTTATTAGATACCTCATCAGATGATAATTCTGACTTCGAATACAACTTCGAAATTTCTGCCGCACATTCTAAGTGTCGAAAAATCTGGGTAGAAAATCATATAAAATTTAGGAAAAACCGCGGTGAATTTAATCTTTACGAAGTCCTTTCACCAAATTTTTTTCAAATATATTTTAAAAAGTCATTATATCAACATAATATTAACAAAAATCGAAATGTGTGCTGGGACACATATTAGAAGTGAAACTTCAACGGACAAGTGGAAAAACGAATCGCAACGGACAAGTGGAAAAACGAATCGCAACGGACAAGTGGAAAAACGAATGGCAACGGATAAGTGGGAAAACGAATCGCAACGGACAAGTGGAAAAATGAATCGCAACGGACAAGTGGAAAATCTTCAACTGATAAGTAACAAAATTAATAGCAACAAAATTTCAACTTAAAGTGTTACGAGCAGATTGTTAATGTACTTATCCAATTTGAAAACCTATATGTGATATGGAGAGAGGCCCATATAGGACCCCGATAACCCCCACGTTAACACCCCCATGTGTACGCGTTTCGTCTCTAGGTGTTTAGACTCATCAGGTGCACGACGCTCACATGCTTGGTGATGGTTAGAATTTTTTATAATTCAACATTACCATACACTTAGGATAAAATAATCCAAAGTGTACAATATTATTCAATTTAACGGCAGTCAATTGCAGAAAAAACAATGATCCCTACCTCCCGTAGCAGAGGCTGTATAGTATCTTGCGACGTTACTCTATAAGTTTCTACTACTACAGGTTGAAGGTCACTTCTGTACCATCATATACCGTTATCTAACTACAGCTTGTCTTCGCAGACAAGCTCGCATGAAGGTCCCTTTTCAGGAACCGATACAGAGGATGTGATATGGAGAGAGGCCCATATAGGACCCCGATAACCCCCACGTTAACACCCCCATGTGTACGCGTTTCGTCTCTAGGTGTTTAGACTCATCAGGTGCACGACGCTCACATGCTTGGTGATGGTTAGAATTTTTTATAATTCAAAGACTGATTGATTGATTCTAGCGGCGGCATTTTAATTAAACTTTAAAATAAAAGAACACTTATTGTGGCATAACTATAATAGTTAGACATATGCTGTCACGACACTTTTTGTAGATAATTATGTGTTCTGCAAAGTCGTAGTACATTATTTCATTCTATCATCAATAGTTTTCGCAGTGCACGCGATTTTAGGTATTTTTTACACCTTGCGTTACATTATTGGAGTTTTAATAAGGATCCCTAATTTTTTGTAAATTTAATATAGCCTTTGTCACCCGGGGATAGTGTGGCTTGCCAAAGTGAAAGAATTTTTCAAATCGGTTCAGTAGTTTCAGAGCTTCGTCAATGCAAACAAACAATCTAATCTTTCCTCTTAATAATATTAGTCCAGATATTCATGTATTTACTTTAAAATTAATTCGATATGTACATATTACAAAAAGCGTAAGAATTTGCGCTAGAAGTTGTTTAATAGAATTGGGAGCTGGGTTGCCCTAAAAAGCGCTTTATCTATCTTCGAAAGCGCTATTGAAGCCCCAGTGAGCAGAGCGCCGGGGATATCCCGCGAGAAAGCGAGCCAGAGAGCGAGCGAGGATATACCTCGTCCCTCTAATACCTAAAATCGCGTTCAGCGCATCAGAATGTGCGATGTTCCGAGCCGACATTAATGGAGGCAAACTTAAGTTTGCATCGAACTACAGAGGTATAGGTTTTCAAATTGGATAAGTACATTAACAATCTGCTCGTAACACTTTAAGTTGAAATTTTGTTGCTATTAATTTTGTCACTTATCAGTTGAAGATTTTCCACTTGTCCGTTGCGATTCATTTTTCCACTTGTTAAATTTCAATTGAAATTTAAAAGTTATTATATATATATATATATATATATATATATATATATATATATATATATATATATATATATATATATATATATATATATATATATAGTTATAATTATTTTTAAATATTAATTAATATTTAAAAATAATTTTTCCTTTTATTTTGTCACTTTTGTAACCTCTTTAGTTCCGGTGACTCAGCTCACGCCGGAGTGCGACTACAAGGTCCTTTTTACCTTATTTATTGGAACCCTAAAATAAGAAGAACACGAGTACCGAAAGGACTCAGTTCATAATAATTTTCAATGATAATAATAGTACGTGTCAACCACATAAATAGACTACGTATCTAACAGAGAACTCGGTAATGTCATCAGATAAAGCCAGTGTTATTTTAGCTTCCCGTGTGGGAAGATTATGTTTAATCAGAAAACACGGCACGGGATCAATTTGGTTGGGTACATGGGTATTGGATGAAACATGCCCCATTCTATATAATATAAACAAACATACCGTTTACTACAGTTATATTATATATAAATAAAGTTTAAATAAACTTGTTACGTAGGGTTCGTCAGCCATTTGAGAATTGAAATTTGAAAATTGAACACATATAAAAGCGTCATATTCGTCCGTCAGACATTAATATTAATCTTAGAATAATTACACATAGAACGATAGTTCCTTTCAAAGCGGTCTGTCAAAAGCGTGGCAATAATATAATCTATGTGTGCGTAAGGCACTTGTATTTACGCTCGACGAAACGCACACAGTGAAAAAAATAATGTTGCCAATACATTAAATTGTACGTAAAAATAGGGAACTGGAAACTATTTCACACTTATAGTGGTGATCACAGAACAAATGTGATTATTAGATTACACCTAAACGATTAGGAGTTAAATATAAGTGCAATTCGTCTACCGAAAGTATTTGGTAGTAACCCGTTTTGTTTAAATTTTATGTTCAAACAATTAAGAGCCAGAATTGTAGAGGAAAGTAATGTTTCAAGTTATAACTTGTCTATAAATTGATACGGGTTTTAGAGTGATCGAGATGAGAACACTGAGAAAAAAAACAAAAAACATTTATAATCATTTATTTCAGTAGCCTTGTAACTGCAACTGTTTTCTGAACAATTGTCGCTTCGATGACACGAATCTTTGTATATTTTCTTTTTTGGATTCATAGAAGAATCGAATTCGCTAAATTCGAAAGCTGCTGCTATTAAACTTCTCTTCAATAATAAAAACGCATTATAAGAAAAACATACTTTTGTTTTTTTGGACAAAAATTATTATACCTTAGTTGGAACTGCACCCCTGCGTAATTTACAAAGACCACCTTTAGTATTAAACTTTTCTTTATCCTTGAAATGTAAGGAACAAATTTTTGTATTTTTAGTAGGCACCCAACTGTCTGTCTACATTTTGATTACGTCTATTTTTTTCGGTCCAACAAGCCGCAATGATCGGTTCAGAAGGAAACCTAAAACCAAACCAAAACATAAAATTACAATTTATTATTATAAGTATGCAAATTTGTTTTTTTTTGTCTCAGTTTCCTGATTAATCAATTTAATTTAATCAAAAAGAAAAAATGCGCTTTTAATTGCCTAATGAGACGTGTTTCACTTTTAATTAAACAACAAAATGTAGGAAATATTTCTCCGTGTTGGCAACATTTTCATAAACTGTAACATGACAAATTATTGAAATTTATTTTTCATTTTGATGAATGTTTTACGTAAAAATATAAGTTTAAACGCATAACTTACCCGTGAAATGTAATGTTACATCTTTCTTGTGTTATTTCGATGTACTGTGACATCTGTTCACTGCACAAACCGTCATTTTTAATCAAAATTTCGGGAGTAATTTTCGCTACGACACGACCTTGAGCACTGACGGGCCGAGTAATGAACTTAGCCATTATGGCTAGGTTTGAGTTACCTCACTTTACGGAGGCGGACTCGGTTTCTAGGTGTAATTATTCTAAGATATTAATATATTAACATAATAATATGTTAACATTTGACGGACGAAACTTAATAGTTAGGGTAACAAAAACTAACATTAATTAAAACATTAAAAAATAGAAAGAAGAAAGAAAGAAAGAAAAAGATTTATTGACTAAAAATACGACGCTATACATAAAAGAAAAAAAAAACAAAGAAAAAAAAACACAAATTGTCAATTTTTACACAAATACATGTATAATATTAAATAAACAAATAAAGTCGTACGTCGTCGTACGTCGAGTTTTTTAGTCAACGAGGTTGACAACTCAGCATTGTGCTGTTTCGAAATTTTTTAAAATCCCGATACAGCGCTGATTTTCAGTGCCAACCTCCGAACACTTGACCCAATAACACACACACACACACACATATATAAGTTATAAGTTCCTGTAATTGTTCTGCATTCTAAATGTGAATCATTTGACACAGTTTCACTCAAATCTGCAAATACTAATGTATCTGATAATAATGACGTAAAAGAGTCGTCACACGCGCGTAAGAGTGCCAAAAATACACACGCGGCTGTCTAATCAAATCATTTATTAGCCATACACAACGGGCGAAACATAACCCTGTCAAATTTAAAAGTGGACAAGGTCTATTGACTGATAAATACGTTAATATTAATTGAAACATGTTCGGTTTGCATTGATTCGAAGATGGTTTGTTTATATCATTAATCTGTCGAGCAATCTTTTACCTTGGAATATCGGAGTGGTGTTGGTAACTATTTTTTATTTAATAAGTCTGCAAGCAAAGAAACACGTAATATATTGCCTAATTAAGAAATAATAATAAAAAAAAACATACAGCATATACACAAATACAAACACACATAAATATACTGTGATTATAATAGAAAAATATATATTAAATAAAATCATATAGTTATATACAGTAAAATTACAAAAGACTTAAAGATATATCAAAAACAGTGCTGTGAAAATAAAAAAATAAAATAAAAATTACATTTGTATTATGGGAAAAAAGGCTATACGTTATTTTCAAGTCCAAGTTGAATTCAACACTTTAATTAATATTTGTAGTAGGTGGGGTCATTCTTTTGTTCCTCCATCAAATATTTTCTGTATTGAACTTTAAATGAAATTGCTGACTTCATATTTCTCAAAGGTGGTGGGAGATCATTCCAACAATGAGTCGCTGCAAATTTGAAACAACCCCTAAACGCTGCTGTCCTATGTTTAGACGTCACTAAAGGCTTAGTAACAACACGTGCACTATATTCTGGCGCCCTATTTTGCCTCCAGTCCATTTTTTCATATAAGTATGTTGGATTTCGTGTAGATATTATTCCAAACAATAGGGTAGCTAGGTGAAGTTTCCTTCTAGCTGCCATCTTAAGAATATCGTTTGCATTAAGAAATGGTGTGATATGACTCCTCCTAGGTATCTGAAAGCAAAATCTGGCACAATAATTTTGTATACGTTGTATAAGACGTTCCGTTCTTGTTAGCAGGCATGGTCCATATACAATATCACAGTAATTTAGCTTCGAAAGGACTAGACTCTCTACCAGTTGCTTTCTCACATCTACACTTATAAAATTCCTTAAAGCATATAATATTTTCAGCCTATAATAACAGTTTCTCGTAACATTATTAATATGTGATTCAAATCGTAATTCAGAATCGATGGTAAGTCCTAGATTACAAGCCGAACTACATTCATAATACATTCATCTCTTATTTTGATCGTAGGACTTGCTTCCTTTATTGAGCTGAAAAATATTTTATTAATCGTACTTATTTAATCTGCTGATTGACGTAACACAATGTTTTCTTTGTTTCAGGCTGCCGTACCAGAGGGTATGACTTTTCCTGGGCCGCTACCTGATGTGGCCGAGCGCTGCGGCCGTTGGGCACCGGATTCGTTGTCAGCCTCTGCATCAGGAAGTTCTGATGAAAAGCCCACTCCGCGTCGACCACGATGGCGTATCGCATTGGCGGCGCTGGTCGTGCTGGCCGCGCTCGGCGCCGCACTTGCGCTACCTCTTGCTCTCGGTGGTGGGGGTAGGGCGACTCCAGAGCAGCGACTTACTACAATTCGCCGAATGCTACGAGATTCCCCACTTGTCGACGGTCATAATGACTTAGCATGGAACGTCCGTAAATTTTTACACAATAAAATTGGCGAGTTTAATTTGAGTGCAGGGCTAGATTCATTAGAGCCATGGGCGAGATCGCGCTGGTCGCATACAGATATCCCACGTTTAAGGCTCGGTCAAGTCGGTGCTCAATTTTGGTCAGCTTATGTGCCGTGCGGAGCGCGGGATCGTGACGCCGTGCAACTCGCCCTCGAACAGATGGATGTTATCAAACGTATTGTAGAAATGAATGCTGCACATCTATCCCTGGCAACAGATGCCACTGAATTATTAGAAGCTCATCGCGAAGGACGTATTGCCTCCCTAATAGGCGTTGAAGGAGGGCACGCTCTAGGCGACTCCTTAGCGGTGCTGCGCGCTTTTTATCAGCTTGGTGCTCGTTATCTTACTGTGACACATACGTGTGACACCCGGTGGGCACATGCAGCCGGAACCTCTGGCGGACTCAGTGAATTCGGTCGAGCAGTTGTACGTGAGATGAATCGACTTGGCATGCTTGTTGATTTATCTCATGCCGGGGAAGAAACTGCACGTGATGCTTTAGAAATGTCACAAGCACCAGTAGTTTTTTCACATTCTGGGGCTGCAGCGCTCTGTAATTCTAGTAGAAATGTTCCTGATGAATTACTGCGAATGATTGCAGCAAACGGTGGTGTCGTTATGATAAATTTTTACGCAAAGCTGGTCACTTGTGGAGAAAAGGCTACAGTAGAAGATGTAGTAGCGCATATAAATCACGTACGTCGAATAGCCGGCGTAGAACACGTAGGCCTAGGAGCAGGCTACGATGGCATCGATGCCCCTCCAGAAGGATTAGAAGACGTATCACGATATCCGCACCTTCTGGCCGAATTGCTACGGGATCCCGACTGGAGCGAAGAAGACGTGCGCAAGTTGGCTGGCATGAATATTGTGCGAGTGCTACAACACGTAGAGCGAGTCCGCGACCAATGGCGGCGAGCCGCGGTGTTGCCTGGCGAGGAGACCGCCGGCGCCAGACGCGGCGACTGCGTGTACGGACCTGCGTGACAAAGGGTGCGAGCCGCAGGCTCGCAATCCCGCGGCAATGCTCAATATTGACACTTGTTGAACGTAGTTATACATGTATATTAGTGTCCAATTGTGATTTAGCAAATAAAATAATCTTTACCCGACCTGAATGCACAAATTGTTTAGCTAACGGTGAATGCACACATGATATTTTTAATAGCAGCTACTTGTCGATTATAATTTTGTTATCTGAGAAAAACTGTTTGACTGCTATGCAATACCAAGAACATAGGATTGCGTTGCAACATAATTCGTGAACTTACAAAAAATCGGCAATCCTTGTTGTTAAAACTATTGTAAGTGCTAAAGCCATGAGGCCGCGCGAGCTGGGCGTTTCGTCTCGGTGCCGCCACCGTCGATCTTCGGCCAGTCTGCTGAACCCTCCTCCATCCATGCACGACTTCGAAAATATGCCCATCGCGTTTCGCGGTAAATAAAAATGTCAACCATTGAGAATATAAAAAGGAATAAAATGTTTATAGAAAAATAAATATTCTTTATTTATAATACCTCTGACTTTTAATGTCCTTATTACTACTTTTAGTTAAATCAGCAATACAATGTTTATTCTTTTGTTTATCTCCATAAGCTTTGTATGTAAACTCTAGTACACTATATAAACGATATAGAATACGATACTTTTTTTTAAGACTTGTCTGTTTGTCGGTTAGTCTGTTTGTTCGCGATTTACTTACAAACTACTGGGTCGATTTCGATGCGGTTTTTACTGATCGACAGCAAATTCTGAGATTTAAATGAGCTACTTTTTCTCATGGGACACCCACGGGAATTGTTCTGCGAATGATATACAATGACCAGATTAAAAAAATGAATATTTTTTCTGTGATCGATAGCAAACATTATTTAATAAAATGTCTTTTTGTTCCGGGAATGCCGTGGGATTATTCCGGAAGCGTTTTGTAGTGGTTCGACTGTGTAAAAAATAGCTCATTTCGACACGGTTTTTATTAAAGCCATAGCTTACATTCTATTTTAAATGCTGCGGTATTTTGTGTCCGAGTATAATCATCCGAGAATTTCAAGTCAAGCGTGGACGACGAGCCGCGGGCATATCCTAGTTTATTATAAAAGCATAGCTTGGTGTACAGTCTAGGGCTAATGCAATATTTATCTCTAGCCTACATCTCAAAAGCGTCAACACGACTGCGATAAGATATTTTTAAGTAAAATGGAGAAACAAGTTTCTGTACAAGTGAGATGTTTTTGACATTCCATGTTTTATGGAGTTGAGATATGGCATTCATGGTCATTGCAATTCACCGAAGTGGGTACGGATCATATCATCACAAGAATCAAGAATGGTTGTTGTTGTTGTTTGCTAATAATCATAGATCACGAAAGTTTTATGTTATGTAAAAATGTGAAAAATATTACCTTAGCTTAATAATAAATTAAAAAAATTACTTTGTCAGTTTTATTGTTATTGTCAATTGTCATCACTGTGAAAGTGACAGCCTAAACAGGATACATAACCTTCAATTTATTAAAGTAAAACTAACAGAGGCATAAGTTTATAATATGAGTTTTATTTGTAGATTAGATGTTTTACATGGAATACAATTTTTAAAGAAGTGACACCTTCAGTTTTGGTTTATTCTAAAGATGTCAATGCATATTACTTTTATCTAAGTAGGTTCAATAGCTTCACTATAAAGAGTCTGGATATACAAACTAACACAATTTGGAGAAGTGACAGGTGTGATCGTAGAGTCTATACGTGTTTGGCAATTTTCCTTCGGTTTTTTCTGTTTTTCTGTTTTCCTGGTTCTTGTATTGTTTTTTATATATTGGTGGTGGATACTAATTAACATTTATTTACTGGTAAGTACTTTATTTTCTAATTAATGTCGCAGTCTGTGGGTGAAAATGTACCTCCCGATAGGGGAAGAAATACCTTGGAGCTTGAGGTACCGGTAATTACTGCTGTAGCTCAAACCCCTCAAAAAGTAAGCTCTAAGCGTCACAGAGATAGCTGAGAGAGTCTCTGCCCGCATCTACATCAATACAGCATACTTACATACGGCCCGGCTTTGACTTGAATTCGGACTTAAAATACAATGAAATTGATTCTGGCCCATTTGTGGTATGTTTCACGTTCTGAAACAGATTCTGCCATCACTTCTGCAAACATGCGCTCACTAAAAATAGCTCAAGCTATTTATAATAGTAATGTTAGTGGCATTAATGAAATAAAACATGAGGGTAGGAACAAAGTTGCAGTTTTTTTCAAAAGCCATACTGAAGCTAACTCTTTTCTTACCAACCCGGCCCTTTCATTGAATAACTTAACTGTTGCTATACCCCGATTTCAAGTGACTTGTATGGGTGTCATTCACCAAATACCCCTTGATTGGACTTTGGAGAATCTTGTCTCTTGGATTGAATGCCATCCAACAGCATTGGTTATTAAAGCTCGGAAATTGAATAAAAAAAATAGAGTTGATGGAAAAATTATTTGGGAACCTACAGGAACTATCGTACTCACTTTCCTCGGACAAAAATTACCATCTCATGTTTATTGCTGCCACGTTTCCCTCCCTGTGAATGTATATACACTTCCTACTATTCAGTGTTTGAAATGCTGCCGTTTCGGGCATATTCGCGAACAGTGCCGCTCTAACCCCAGTTGCGCACGCTGTGGTGGCCCACATGAAAGCATGTTTTGTAATGTTTCAGACGATAGGAGTACATGTTTATTTTGTTCCGGAAATCACTTAGCGACTGACTCTCGATGCCCAGAACATAACCGTCAAAGAGACATTAAGCGTATCATGTCAAATGAAAATACTAGCTATTTGGAGGCTGCTCGCAGATATCGTTCAGCTCGTTCTTCCTATGTAGATGTTGCAACCATGTCCCAATCCCAAAAACCCTCCTATTGGAAAGTCCCCCCTTCAAATTCACCCCTCCCGCCTAGTCAATCTCAACCTCAATCCCATCCATCTCTAATACACTCCTCCCCCTTCCCATCCTCATCATCTTACAAAAAAACATTTTTCTCTGAGAAACGTTCTAGACCAGAACTGAGTAAACCATATGATGGTTATGCCCATTCAAATATTACCGCCACACCCGCCTCATCTCTTCCCAATGGAAGTGCCCTTGGTGAAAATCCTCCAGGTCCATCTCAACCAACTGACAATCTTGCAGAGCTTCTCTCTGTTACTCTAATTAATTTGTTCTCCAAATTCGGAGTTACCACACCGAACAATCTCTTGGAAATTATCAGGTCTATTATAACTTCTCTCATCCTCTCTTTTAAAAAAAATGCTGAATCTAATCCAGTGGAATAGCCGCAGTGTAAACAATAAAAACACGAAATATTTCATTTAATTAACCAATACAAACCTATCATTTTTGCCATCTCGGAGACATGGCTGAGACCGGGTTCTCTTTTTAGAGTTCCAGGGTTTGCATGTCTCCGGGATGACAGGGAGGATGGTTGGGCTGGCTGTGCCCTTTTGGTTAAAAGAGATATCATATTCACTCATATCCCTATCCCTCATCACTCCGTCAATATTAATATTGTTGCTGTTCGTTCCTCTAACATTACATATGTATCTGTTTATATACCACATCCTAATATTCCTATCATCCAAGAACTTTATTCCCTATTATTTCCTCTCCCTACCCCTATAATCATTCTTGGAGATTTAAATATACACCACTCTTTATGGGGATCAGCTTCTTGCGACTCAAACTCTTCTGCATTTCTTAATATCTTAGATGACCTAGACCTGTGTGTTATCAATGATGGCACACCTACTCGTAGAGTGTCTCCCATACAAAACCCTAGCGTTCCTGACCTTATATTATCATCCCCTTCATTAGCAAGTTCTCTCATTTGGCGAGTCCTCTCTGACTCCCACGGTAGTGACCACCTCCCTATCCTTTGTTCATTTAGCGACTCTTCTATCCCTCTACTTGTTTCACCCCACTTATGAGATTTAGGCTTGACCAGGCTAACTGGCAAAAATTTTCTGACTTGGTACAATATAAGCTAGATGCACTTCCTCTTATTACCAATTTAAACCACCCATTACTTTACTCACTGTTCATATTGGCTCTTAGTTCTTCAGCAGAGGAATCAATCCCACTCAAAAACTGTTTCATAAATAAAATTTCGTCTCCGGCCTGGTGGGACTCTGAGTGTTCCACGATGGTCAAAAAACGCAAGGAAGCCGAGAATTTGTTTGCCCGGGTCATGTCTTTGGAAAACTTCCTAGAGTACCAAAAAACTGCCGCTGCCTGTAAAAGACTTTTACGGCAAAAAAAGCGTAAAGGCTGGATTACTTTTTGTGAATCTCTGTCCCCTAGAACCCCCTCTACTATTGTGTGGAAGAAAATAAAAGCCTTTCGCAAATCTCAAGTTGATTATAATGTGACCTCTAACAACCCTACCTCTTGGCTCTTTGACTTTCTGAATAAACTTTCTCCTCCATATGTTCCATCAGACTCATCCCCCCCTATCAACTATTCACCTACTTCGAACTCTGGATCCTTT
Organism: Dendrolimus punctatus; assembly: GCA_012273795.1. Lineage (NCBI taxonomy): Eukaryota > Metazoa > Arthropoda > Insecta > Lepidoptera > Lasiocampidae > Dendrolimus > Dendrolimus punctatus. Next base: position 9,212,912 of record CM022540.1, on the reverse strand, counting down.
AATTCTCCATTTTCTTTTGAGGAACTTCTTTGTGCTCTTGATCACCTCCAGGATTCTTCTCTTGGAATGGATGGTATCACGTACTCCTTCATCACCAAATTGACAGCATCCTCAAAATCCTTCTTTCTTTCCCTCCTAAATCACATATTTTTATCCGATTCAGTCCCAGACTCTTGGAAACACCAGATTGTAATCCCAATTTTAAAACCTGGTAAAGACTCAACAGACCCCAATTCATATAGACCCATTGCCCTCGCTTCAGTTATTGCCAAAATCATGGAGCACCTAATTAAAAACCGTTTGGAGTGGTTCGTTGAAAGTAGAGGTCTGCTTCCAAGAAGCCAATTTGGCTTCAGAAGAGGCATGGGAGCCATGGATAGTTTGAGTCTCCTTACGTCAGATATCCGCCTAGCCTTTTCCCGTAACGAACATGTATTAGGAGTTTTTCTGGATGTCACTGCGGCTTACGACAATGTTGATCTTCATATACTCAGAGAGAAAATGCTCCAGCTGAATATACCTTCGAAGATCATAGACATCATCCATAGTATGTTTATAGAGAAAACAATCTCTGTTCGCTTTATGGGCAAAGTACTTCCTCCCCGCCTGATATGGAAAGGTCTCCCCCAAGGCTCAGTCCTGAGTCCGCTACTCTATAATATATATACTGCCGCAATTGACTCTACAGTTAACTGTTTCTGCAAAATCCTCCAATATGCCGACGATATTGCTCTTTATGCCACCGCTAATTCTTTCTATGATGCCTCGTCCCGTATTAACTCCGCACTTTATTATTTAAACTCATGGTTATTTGAGCACGGTCTGTCCCTTTCCGCCCCTAAAAGTTCGGCAGTTGTTTTCTCGCGTAAAAGAACGATTCCGGAACTTCATATTCTTGTACTCAATCAACCTATCCAAGTTATGGATAGTGTTAAATTTTTGGGTGTATTTCTTGACAGCAAACTTTCACCAGTTACTCACCTAAATTATATTTGTCAAAAAGCAGAGAAGAACATAAATATCATGAGGGCATTATCTGGCATCAGGTGGGGATCTCACCCTTACTGCCAACAACTTCTCTATAATGCAATCGTTAGGAGCCACCTAGATTATGGTTGTTTCCTACTGGAGCCCTGCAACAAGACGGGCCTCTCGAAATTAGACGAAATCCAAGCCAAATGCCTCAGAATTATCACAGGCTCTATGAAGTCTTCCCCCATTAAGGCTCTCCAAGTGGAATGTTCTGAACCCCCCTTAGCTCTGCGTAGACAGCTTCTACCTGACAAATTTCTCTTTAAAGCAATGGAACTTTCAACCCACCCCCTATTAGATACTCTTGACCAATTGTCCCATCTCACTGCTTACCCCTTTTGGGCTCATAAGACACTTCCTCTTCTTATCCATTCCGACAAAAAAGTAATTGACCTCCCTTCAGGTATTTTTCAAACATATGTTACCTTTATTTGAAACTAAATTTGATTGTCTTATTTTTACTCCTAATGTCATAACTGACTTAGGCATCTCCAAAAATTCTTTCGATGCTGATCAACGGTTCCAGTCTATTGTGCAGAATCGCTGGCCAGACCACATCCAGTTATTCACTGATGCCTCCAAAATTAATCCCAGTGATCATGTCGGAGCCGCAGTGTGGATTCCCAAGTATAAAATCATTTTGAATTTCAAAATTCCCCCATCCAGTTCCGTTTTCTCAGGTGAATCCATTGCGCTCTTGGAAGCCATACTTTACATTAAGTCTCACAGCATCAGGAAATCTATCATCGCTTCGGATTCCTTAAGTTGTCTCCAGGATGTAATAAAGATGCCCTTCCATTCTAAACACAATTCTCATATCACACTCAAAATTAGAGAAGCTCTCTATAGATGTCTAACTGCTGGCTTTGAAATAATACTAATCTGGATACCTGGCCATTCAGGAATCCGGGGCAATGAGATTGCTGATAGCTGCGCTAGGGATGCTGTACCCACAGGTGTTGTTAAACATAGTAAAAATTTCCCTCACGATCTCCGCACATTATCCCGACCCCTAATGCTTCAATCTTGGAACGATATGTGGCAAGTCTCTCGCCAAACTGTGGGAAGACACTATGGCTCCCTACAACCAACAGTCCAACCCAAACCTTGGTTTTTCACCCACCGCACATTACCCAAAAAGGACATTTCATGCATAATACGTCTGCGTCTTGGCCACTGTTCCTCACCGGTTTTTCTTGCTAAAATAAGAATCCGCGATCACTCTTTGTGCGAGTGCGGTATGGCTGAAGGGACATTGCAACATATTTTTTTAGAATGCCCAAATATTGTTTCCCCTCTGTATGAAATCCTTCCCAAAGACTTCCCCCGTCCTGTCAATCTGAACTACCTTCTAACCCTATTTAATAAAGAACACGTATATAAGCAAATTTCTATCTATTAATAATATTGAGGAGGTGTGATGATGATATGATGGTGGTGATGGTTGCGGCCGTTGTGGCCGTTAAGCGGTGTACGGGTCAATGAAAGACAAGTTGCGTCGTACACGTTTAATCACACACACACTCTCAATGTTACAATATTATAGTTCAGAAGGATTTTGATATGAAGGCAAGCAGCGAGCGCGAAAACTAACGTTTTGTACACGGGCACGTATGTCGTGCGGTCGCGTTGAAGACGCGAGTCGGACTGTGTCGAGATGACCCGAAATAACTTCGGTTCTCGACTGTTTCGCGGCAGAGAATTGCCGCGAAAAACTGGGCGTGCGCTTGTTATAAACGGCGCGATGTTTTGCTTGCCACAGATAAATATTGGTTTGGCGCTTGCGTGCTTGTTTTTATGTTGGCACTAATGTCGCCACAATATCTATCTTTAATATATATTTATACTCTAACATATATCTGTATTGTTCACAGGTTAACCGAAACTCTATGAATACCGACCAAATTTCTCCTATATAAGCATAATAATGCCTCTTTACTCACCTGTCGTTTCTAACCTGTGACGTTGGCAAAATCAATGCTGAATGCGTTGAAGCCATAAACTAAAAAAAAAAGACCTTCAATTTGTCACCTGTCAACCAGATCAGACAAACAGAACCAGGTGTTAAGTTGTTAACCATACCATCAGACGACGGGGTTTAATTACGTATTTATTATTTTTGAATTTGTGTTTTACATTTAAAAATAATTTCAGTTACTTATCGTCACGTCGTTTTTGGCTAATATTAACATAATTAACTTGAATACTCACATTGAATATTTTGTGTTGTAGTAAAAAGTTGACAACTTGTCAATACAATATTATTGATCTTACTTCAGCTCCGCGTCTATCTAAAGGTAAAACATTTTTAATAAAATTGAATTACTCTTATTGTGTTGGCAAATAATGTTTTTGTGAAGACATATTACATCTTACCCATTCCTCTCATATTTTCCTTTTGTTATTGCATGCAGCATTACCTTGAATTGAAGATGGATCCTAAACAAGGTTGGTTTTACCAACGCAATAAAGTTTAGTTTTTAATTATTTATGATCACCAGTGGCATATTTATTATATTAATACTGCTATATAGAAAAACATAATGTTGTAATTTGCCTTGTTAGATGCTTTTGGTGTTTATTTAATTTAAAAAAACTGTTAATAAAGCGAAAACCCAAATTATTATTATTTTGTGTTTGTTTACATTGTAACATGGCATATAATGATAGCTGATATGCATATACAAATAAGAATAAATAATATTTACCATCCAACACATGATTTTGTATCTTGGTAGTTGTCTGAAAAATGTTGTGATCCTCTCTTATACCATTTAGCAAAATGGGTTAAACTAGCTCTTCTTAAGCAACATCTTAAAAGAGACATGGTCTTTTAAGATGTTGCTTAAGAAGATTAGTTTTCTTTGGTTCTTAAAGAAGTGTTCAAACATACTCTGACTCTCGATGAATAAGACTGATAGATAGTATTTAGTTATGTTTTTAACAGATATTGAAAAATATAATGTAACTAAATTCTTAAAATCTGATATTTTTTAATTTTTTTTGGGGTGCGAAGAAGAATATTCTGTTCTATTCTACATATTTATTTGTTATATTAGTAAATTTGAATAAAAATCCATCATTGCATATCTCTATAAAACTGTCTTATACTTGTTTCCATTATACTAGCTTCTACAGGAGCAAGCAAAAAAGTGGTGAGGGAAATGAACACCTTGAAAATGTTGTTTACATTTTATATATTCCTTGATATCTATGTCAAATGTAGTGTACTTGTGCTGCCTATTTCCCTTGCACTATTCTGCTTGCTGATTTGGAAGTGGGCATAACTTAAGCAAATACTATCCCTTTCAGATTCTTTTAATGAATCAGTGTCAACAATATTAGAACGGAAAGTTAGAGGTTGGCTTAGTGGGGTTATAGACGATATGAGGCGCAGCAGCCCAGTGCAGCAATGGCTGGATTCCTTGCCAGTTGAGTCAGCCACAGAACCAGAAAGTGTAGAAGAGCAGAACAATCCTCCAGAATCTAAATCTGATGACAGCAATGCAGATGAAACAGTTACGGAAAATACTATTGTGGAAACAAACAAAGAAAAAGCACAAGAAGACATTACTTTAGATGTCCCATGTCCAAGAGAGAGCTGGAAAAGAAAATCCCTTGAAAGTGGAGTTCTAACCAGCACTCCGCAAAGAGGGAATGTAAAGAGGTTGCAAAGAGATCATTCTATCCAATCTGAAGGTTATTCACCTAAGTTAAAGAATCCTTTATTGAGAGATCATTCCCTACAGGTAAGGTAGTATGTCTTTACTTATATGTATAGTTAAAAGTCTGATTGTTTTCTGTCTAATCCCCCTCGGCATGGGAGTTACTGAGTCAATTGGAAAAGTAATACTGCTATTGTTATTTGATCAGAAGTGACAAATATTCATTGTTGTAATTTAGATATGGGTCAAAATAGGATTTAATTGAAAATATTTCTTAATGAATCTTGTTCATAACAATTTTCATTAAAAGAATTCTTTAAGTTCCACCTGTCTTACAATGCTCCATATTGCTACATACACTGAATTTTTTTTAGTCCTTAGTTACATTTATGGTGGCCACCTATAATTTTTTACAGTACACCATTACATAGCAGCATGTAAAAGAAGTTTTTGAGAGAAATATACAGCTTTGACAAATGTTTATAACTCATAATTTGCTATTAACTGTTCTATCAAATTTTAATAATGCATTTCAGTCTGATGTCAGTGGATCTAGTGGTAGTTCAGTTTTGAATGTTTTGGGCGCAAGAAAAGTTGACGCCGAGTCAGTGTTGATAGCTTTAGGCTTTGGGCCAAGTGAAAAACAACAGAAATTGCAAAGGATACCTGACCGATTCTTGATACCATCAAAAGTAAGTTTTTATAAATATATGTACATAACTGTACTCAAATAGTTGATCCCTTGTTAGCACAACACATACTTAAGATAATGTATTAACATTAGGAATTCCCACAACCATTGCAACAGTCTGTTTTTTATTGAAGCAGTTAAACCAATTTCCTTGAGCTCCCACGCTCTACTATACATTCTCTACAATGTTTGTTCCTAGAGTCTGTACAGTAATGATCTAGCTAGATTATAGAGGGAACCTTTTGTTGTCCTTGTTCCTCTGTGCTACGATGGTGTTTTTTTTATTGTTTCTCCTCTCACATAGGTTGTGTGTTCTATTTTATTTTCTTTCTTTTTAACTGACTTCAAAAAGAGGAGGCTCTCAATTTGTCTGTTGTTTTTTTTGTATGTTCATTACTCAATTTTTCATCAATTATGAACCAATTTTCGAAATTTTTCTTTACATCGAAAGGTTATAGTTATAGTATTGTATATAGCAGTATAGATTAGTGGATTCCAAGGAATTAGAGAAACTCATGAAATTTGATAACAGACTTCTTTGTAACACGATATCTCCGTCATTTCTAACCCGATTTTTATTTTTTCCTTACTATAAGAGTATACCTCCAAGCCTATACTTCCAAGGAAATGCCATGGTTACCAAGTCAGGATCTGGTGAGTGGATTCGAGGAAATCGAGAGTAACCATTACTAACGTCGTGCGCTTAAATTCCTGGAAAAAAGTTGTATACGCGTGTAGCTATTACAGGCGCTTTGTTTTTTATATGCATGTTACGCGATTTCTCCCGCATTTGTGGATCGATTTTATTTTTTTCTTTATTTTTATGTACATGCTCCCGTAGTGGTTCCATGGTCACCAAGTCAGGATCTGATGAGTGGGTCCCAGACAAATCGAGAGCAACCCTGGTTGAAAAGCATATACATAGAAGAGTAATTTGGCAAATTTGTATACACGTGCCAGTTGTAGCATTTCTACAGGCACTTAATATATCATTTCTAAAGCTATTGAAGTACTCGTGCAACTAAAAAGTATAAAATATTTTGTTTCAACAAAAATAAAACCGACTTCTTTCTACATCTTGAAGTTGGTGTCAAGTAAAACATAAAAATGACTATATTTTGCAAATTTCTTGTTGTTATTTTATGTTTCACTTCGCGCCGACTTCAAGAGATTATAGAAAGATGTCGGTTGAATATTTATTATTAGGTTTTTAGTGTGAAGTTGGTTTTGTTGTTGATATAAAAAAATGTTTCCTTACTCAATTCATAAATTAATTTTGTGCCAAAATATAGTATCCAAGACGATCGAGAAATTAATCTAAATAGTTTATTCGTATGCTACTGTTACGAATGCTATTATTATAATACTCTTATTATGAACTGAGAAAGAAAATAGTAATTTTGTCTGTCGCGTGATATTTTAATAAATTTTTCAGCTCAAAGGAATCAGCACTGAGGAGTTTATTAAAAATGAACATCATTCAATGCGAATGCACGACTGCGGCGTATTTGGTTACAGAGGGCTAACAGGTATTTAGTATTGTTTTGAGTATTAAAATATGATTACAATTTTTACACCAAATTTTTGCTTTTTCATGAAATGATTAGAAGTTTATTAACCAGCTTTTAAAATAGGGCCTGTTATACATTAATTGATTAATATGTTTTAAGTATACACAATTTACCTAATTACGCATTGTTTCACATCTTTTAATATAATTGGTTTCATATGGAAAGCCCAATGTGACGAAAAGAGTAATTTGGTTATAAACCAATATTCAGTCTTCCATACCGCTTTCGGCTATGACGGCCTCCCAAATCTAATAATTTTATTGTCTTATATTGCTAGCCATAACGAATTTATTTTTAAATTCTTCGGTCATAGCTCTCACAATATACTTACTTGGATCTCTCTTTTTGAATTTAGTATTTTAAATCTATATATTAAGTATTTTTTAAATGAAGGAATTTCAAAAACACTTGATTTGACTTTTCATTGTCTTAGAAAATCTTTAGAATCATTTCCCATACTAAAAAAAGAAGTTTGGAAATTTAGGTTTCATGGTCTTTTGCTATGGGATTCTTTATTACACTCGAAATTAATCCTTTGCTTGCTCGTCAAAAGTCGTAACAAAAATGAACTTGCTTTCTTGTTGCATAGATAATAAGTCAAACCATATGATTAATGTGGAATATCATACCCTATTGTATGGAAGGATGCTGTAGTCCCGATAACAACTTATTTTTGGCCTGTCAATATAGAATTAATTTTCCTTATAAATTGTGTTTTGCTTAAAAATAAAATGATAACAATTAATCGTAACTAATTATATTTTAACACATGACTAATATTATACTATCGAGTGTCATGGCTGAGTTGTTTCTATAGTCAAAATTACAAAAGCGTATTAAATAGGAAACAATTGATAGATAAACGCTCGGTCAAGGGTGCAAGAGATTTATCATGGATTCTTAGTCGCTATTGGCACAATGGTGGAGTCCCGTGAATTGAGAATTGTAGATTATGAGCTTGAGTACAGTTTTGTCGCAATTCAAAATTAAAATGCACGAATTTCGGGTACAGTTTGTTAAAATTCTTGAATCAAATGACATAAATGTTTACTACTACCGGATTCTTTTATTCAGTGCAAATTATAATAATGCCGTGACGTTCTGTATCATACATGTACCTATTTCTTGACAAATTTTGTTTTAAAAAATAACCCCACAGGCGATTTTTCAAGTGGGCCTTCAGGGTTATATCGTAAACTATGCTAAATAATGAAAAAAGCTCAAAGGCATCTCCAGGCTGATTTTGACCTGATATCATTAAATCTTTGTAAAATCGATTACCCTTTTCAGGAATCGAGTAGGCTGACTTTGAAAAATAAACACATTATGTATTATTATATATACCTAAGTTATTATGTATACCTAATTGTAGTGTGATCAACTGGTCGCCTTCCCATTGGTCGGCCCAGATAGGCTCTTTTCACGGAGCGATCGTCCCTTATTCCATGTGGTGGCTAAGCCAGTGCAAATGTGCCTTGCTCTCGTTTATGATATTGGGCTCATGAATCAGTTCTTCGATTTCCTATTTCCCCCAATAAATTAATATTCGAATCGCACATTATTTTACCCCAATCAGTCAAATCAGCAAATGAGTAAACATTGTTTACGTTCAAAATAGGTGCACTGAAATGACCGGCCCAGTTTGATGTTTATTTAATGTATGGAAATGGCACATATTGTTTAATAACAACACTTTTTTTTGGTTTGCCGTTTAACATTACTTCACAGAAAATGATCTTTACAAGCTACATGATTTGATATAATAAAACAGTTGTTATTTACAATCATTTTCGACAAGGGCAATTGATTTTACAAAAATATAATGAAATCGCTTCAATTTTTGTCAAAATCAGCTTCGAGACTCTTTTGAGTGGTGTTCGCTACTAGCATAGTCTAGGAATTGGCCCTGAAGGCCTACTTGAAAAAAGTCACCTGTAGAGCAATATATTGTTTAAATATTTTGAATGGATATTTAAAATAATATTTTATCCGGTATTAACTTGGAAAAGGTAAGAAAAACATGGTGTTGGGTTATAACGCATTAACTGGTCTTTACATTAAGTGCATTAACTAACAGCATCCATAAATTTACTAACAGAACATTGTACACCGGTATGCCGTTTCATGAAACCTGTTCCTTCAACATTCCATAGGGCGTATCAAGTTCCTGAGATTGCTGTACAGTAAGTGCTTTTACATAAATAGTATATATTTTTATTTTGGGTCTAAAATGTGTTGGCAACTAATCTACTAATGATTTTATTAATCTAATTTATGTAACAATGATGTCATTTAATACTCGTCAAGTTAAGATTGTATTGTAAATTTATGTATTGGTTATATAAATAAGTTATAATATTTTATCATTATTGATTTGCATTGTACATTATGTGTGTTGTGTTGTCCTTCGAGACTTCACTTGCTGGTCCCCGGCGGAAGGACAGCGCTGGTCCTAATTGGTCAACATATGCTTTTACTGTCCAATTTTCGGACTGATTCTGTTTCTGTTATTTTATCTTTTGATCATACTCGTATGTTGTATTTGTCCTTAATAAAAACGTATTTCTTTCTTCATATAAGAATGACCTATACGTTATAGTTTCGTTGTATATCTACAAAGTCGGAGCGATTAAAATTTACTCGGGAGGCTATAGGCAGATGTCGATAAATGAAATCTGGAAGGAAGGTCTTTTGTGAGCCACTGTACAATGTTATATTGAAATTGGAAAAAGATAATTTGATGTTTTACGAACAGTAAATGTTTCTCTACGAACCTCAGTCCTCGGGCTCTGAATTGCACGTGGCCGATTTTTATGTTATTTACATATAATTATATTATTAATTGTACAAGACAAATATTTTCAAAATTACATACATCAAGTTACACAAAAGTTCATGTTTTTATAAGAACATTCAGTTTTGTTTTAACATTTTGGGGGAATACGATTTCTATTTTCGATTATTTACAAAGCGCTATACGTTAGATAATATACTTTATTATCACAGTTTTCGTTTTTAGGGAATCCTCATGTCCCACCATCGACAATTGTAGCTAAGATAATGGACTGTATCCTGCAAGACGATGTATGTCGCGAGGAGGCGCTGATGAAGGCCCGCCACTCAATCGCGGACATGAGAAGCCCGCCGAATATGTATGCACTGCTGGCCTCCCGACTACGACACTACTAAACTAGGTCTTTACAGCATTAGATATGTCGTACCTTGAAAGGCAAACACATGGAATGTAGAGATAAGAAAGATCTGCGTTGTGTAGTAAAAAAGAGTTAAAAGGGTTTTTGACGATAATGAGGAAGAAAAAATAATAATATTGAAACGTATCCTACAGTATTTCCATACACTTGAAAGCCAAATGATACAGAATAAAATATCTAAACCAAAAATGGATACTTATAACCTAGAAAAAGAACAAATATAAACAGTTAATTAATTATCCAATCTATCATAACACTGTGACATTTCTCAGGGGAAAAACAAACAGAGATAAATATACAATTAAATCTAAATATAAACTACATTCCTTTTGAAGATATTAATAATTTTTCTAATGACTGAAATATTTGTTTAGAAGAATTAAAGATGTCTATGTCACTAAGATATTTGTACACTCACGGTATTAAAATGTTCGTCACCCTAAAGTCGACTTTTGCTTGCACGAGTACAAGAATCAGTACTGTCATCATCGTAATAAAGGTTACGTTTGTAAAATACTACTTGCGCCCACCACTTCCTCTGCGTGGAATTTTTGCTTGGAGTGTTAGAAAAATGGTAACCTATATTACTTATAACATCAGCTATCTGCCACTGAAAGTCCCGTCAAAATCCAGATAGACAAAAAAAAATTGATTGTAATGTAGGTACCTACCGTAAATACTTTCATATACATTTAGCCAGAAGCTGTTATTCTGACGTTACAAACTTACACATAATTTTATTTCTTTTTATGTATATCGTGTAACATGCGCACAACAAAATTAAGCGTCTGTAGAAGATGTTATACTGGCGTATCCGATACAAGCTTTTTCTTGGAAAAATGAAGGCTCTCGGCGGGTTTTAATAAGGGTTACTCTCGATTTCTCTGGGATCCACTCATGAGATCCTGACTCGGTGATAATGAAACCGTCTCGGTAGAATACATACTTACGAAAAAAGAAAAAATCTAAATTCATCCACAATTGAAAGAGAAATTCCGTAACATGCATATAAAAAATTAAGCGCTTGTAGAAAATGTAGCTACACGCGTACACAAGCTTTTTTCCAAGAATCATATAAATAATGGTCACTCTCGATTTGCCTGGAGTGCACTCACCAGAAGCTGACTTGGGGACTATGTCATCATCTCAGGAGTATAATCTTATGAGTAAAGAAAAAAATGAAAATTCGGTTTGGAATTGATGGAGATATTGTGTCATGCAGAAGTTTGTTATCAATTTTCGTATGTTTCTTTAATTCCTTGGAATTCAGTCATCAGATTCGGACATGGTGACAGTGGGACCAATTCGATAGAAGATCCTTTCGATTAAAAAGAAATCTGTTCAGAATTGACATATAAATCGAGTAACGAACGTACAAAAAAAACATACAGAGAGATTGAGATCCTTCTCCTTTTTAAAGTCGTTTAAAAATAGAAAATCAAACAACTTTCATCTAAGTAACTTTTAACTTTATTGTCAAATAGTCAATCATAATTTTCTGTGGAACAGTCGGTTCTGTAACTTAATTTGAAACGGAACTATATTGCTCGCGAAACGTTAGATGAATCAAATTGAAAACTGGTGAACTTTTTAATTTCGTCACTGCACAATCACGCAGATATTAATTTTTTCCATAGTTAGCTTTTGGAACAGGGGTAGCAAACAGTCTGCGTGAAAAAGGATTATGAGATAACGCTGGGTAACTTTCTTAAACTGTAGTAAAAAAAATTAAAAGCCTTAAATATTTGATATCTGCCCAATTCACTCCTGTAAAGCTGTAGCTTGCGTCATTTTAAAATAGATGGCAGTAACAACACTTATGTTGAAAAATTTCATCAAGTGACATGTGTTGTCTTTAAATGTGCGACATGTATGTATATTATAAAAAAACTCGAATAATTTAAAATTCTCTCCTAGTCCTAATTAGGATTATTTGGAGGGCGTGAAAATTTAATAGCGACAACTTTAGTAGATACACATGTAAAATCTTGTGAGTCACTGTATTACTAACAGCGTATGCCTGTATTAAACTGGTGATATTTTCAAGTAGGCCCAATCCAAAACTGTACGAAATAGCAACAAACACTCAAAGTAAAAGAGTCTCTAAGCCGATTTTGATGAAAATTAAAGTTGTATCAATAGATATTTGAAAAATCAATTGCCCTTCGCAGGAATCGAATCGGCTGATTGTGAAAAAATAAACACACATGTATTATTATTTCCAATCATAGTATATTGTAAAGATCAATTGATGGAAAATAGAACATTTTGTTCAAAAACAATTCTCTTGGTTCGCCGTTAAACATTCCTTGAAAGAAATTGGTTCTTACAAGCTACACATAGTGTATTGGTATAATATAATACAGATTTTTTCCAAATCAGCCTTTGCGAATTCTGACAAGGATAATATATTTTTCAAAAATCGGAAGTACATTTTTCGTCAAAATTTTCTTGAGTGACTCATATGACTGTTTTTCGGTACTTAGTATAGAAGGATTTAACCCTGAAGGCCCACTTGAAAAATTTGGTATATTATATTTGGTAATTTTTATATTACCAGTAATATAAAAATGGATGTAGTGCGTTGCCAATAAATAGTAGGTACAACAGTTTGAAACAAATTTTTAAGATTTAAGTATATCGTTTTTAAATCAATATAATAAAACACTTCATATCATATGATTGTCGCGTACTTATGAGAACAGTATCTATTAAAGGTGATCGGAATATAGGAAATAGCAGATTTTCAAATAATAAGATAATGCGAATAGAAGTGTTTTTATTATTCCGTTAACTAGTTAGTAGGTCCTTTTAAACTTACTATGATATTGTAGTTTTGTTTTTTTTAATGGTGGTATGGGTGTTTTAAGAATAGGCACATAACATAATTTAATTATTGTTAACCGGCACAATTAGCGGAACAAAAAAGAAAGCGGTACTTATATTACTGAATAATATGGGTTGTATTTAAAATAATAATTACGAACTAAGTCGTAACTAAATTAGCCTCTCTTAATGTGGTATCTGTTGATTCTAAAGTAACTTGTAACCAAAATGAAGAAATATAACGAAGAGCACGTTTTCTATCGCATGTTTTTACCTCGTGCTCTGACTACAGCTTCCGTTCGCGTGTAATGCTGCGGATGATGTTGAACTAGAACAAATTAATGAAAAAGTTTTTTCTTTTTCAAATGAGTAGTAAATATATTAAAAAAAAATGATATATAGTCCTCCTTGACGTATCCGTCAACGGCGAAAAAAATATATAACTACCATTTGAAAAAATAATGCGTTCATTTTTATTTTTACTAACGTTCCGCTAATTTTGCCTGTGTGTGTATTATAGTATTTTATTAATCGGTATGTATAATCTTAAATATTATTTCTGAACTAGATAAATATAAATGTTTTATACTAAACTAGGATATGCGACTTCGTCCATGCCTTTTTTGAAATTTCCGGAACACAAAATACCACAACATTTAAAAAAGAATATTAGCACTAGTTTTAGTAAAACTGTGTCGGAATAAGTTAATTTTTATGCAGGCGAACAAGTACAAAACGCTGCCGGGAAAATCCCGCAGGATTTCCGGGAAAAACATATCACACGTTTTATTACATAAAATTTGCTATCGATCAGTGAAGAAATCACATTGTAATAAAACAAAACTGGCCATTTTAAATCAATCCCAGAAAACTTCCCACGGATTCCCAAGATAAAAAGTAGCGCAGATTTTAAGTCTATTTTGCTATTTATCAGCGAAAACCGCACCACAATCGGCCCAGTAGTTTTTACATGAATGCCGAACAAGAAATATTTAAAAAAAATTATCGTGTTCTCCGTCGTTTAAATAGTCTATACCAGTTGTTTTTTTAATAGCTTCAGTGTATAGACACTGCATGTTTAGAACTTCATAATATTATAGATAAGTATGTCTGTCGTTGCGATCCGATAAAATAGTCTGTAAGTTTCATATTTCTGATAAACATTTGATTAATGTCTACAATTTTTGACTCTATCAATTTCCTATCGTATAAAATTAAGGTTTAAATAACCGTAATATAATTACGGTGTTTTATAGTAGTTGCATTTGCAATATTGCATTCTCTTACGATTCGTGTGAATCTCATATAGATATCTCCTGAGATGTGAATTCATAAATCTCTGTAATATTACATAGACTTTTTTCCTTGATCTACTTTATACATGCTAGCTTGGCCATCTACTCAGAATGGGGAGGATCGCGCTGTGAAAGAGCCTATCTGGGCAACCAGTGGGACGGCGACCAGTGGTAGGCCAGGTATCGCTGGAGGACGTAGTGGAGGCTGATCTGCGCGAGCTTCATGCGATGACTGCAAGAGACAGCGCTGAATAGGAAGGAGTATTCTCGTTTCGGAGGCCAGACTCACTTTGGGTCGGTGAGCCGCAGCAGTAAGTAAGTAAGTACTTTATACATAAATCTTTGATATATTTTTGTTATTAAGAGAATTTATAATATTTAAAATATAAAAAAAATTTTTTTTTAATAGCTAACTATTTCTTAAGTTCATTTTGATTGACATTGATGTTATAATATTTAGATAAACTTTTATCAGATATCGGCTGTGTACAATAATGAAATTACTTAACATAAATATAACATTTTTGAGTGTGTAAAATATTATACAATTTAAAACGTTTGAGGGTAGTGAAATCGATATTTCACTACCAACAACATTTTATAGATCTCGTATAAACAGTTTTATTTATTAGAAATAGTTATTTTTAAAATATGGACAGAAAGGTGTTTTAGAAATTAATATCTTTTAGTCTTGGTATTTTTGATTCAGATAATTTATACTTAGTTGCCAAAGTGTTAAAATAAAACAGAGATATCATTAATATAAGGGTTTAATATAAGATACAGTACAATACATGGGAAAAAAATATATAAGCTAGCAGATATATATTTTTTTATTTTGTAAAGGTTGGAGTCACAATTTATTAAGTACAGGCTTCAATATTTCATCGTACGGAAATGTTCTATTGACAAGTTAGTAAATAAAGAGTGTGTTGATGTTTTCAAACTTTCGAGTCGTAAGACGAAGAACCATTTGAGCCGAATCATTGATGGACCACTGATGTTGTATCGTGTGTATGAAAATCTTCAAACAAAGGCAATATAAAAACGCAGTTGAAGACTACTAAGAGCGATAATTCTAATCTGTTAATGACCGATTCCTATATGGTATAGCAATATTAAATTTTAATATCATAATAAGTACTTATATCTTTTAAAGGGACTGATAATAACTTTCATATCTCAATATAACCAAATTTACACTTATCGTAATAATTATCTTCTATTTAGACTGTTTTGAAGATTGTTTTAAAACAATGGAAAAAACATTAATTAAAACAAGTACTTTAAATTGTCCGTAGTCTGAACGTAGGATGATATTTTTTGTCCTAAGCGTTGTTGTGCAACCTTAGTTACGTCCATTTATATTAATGACGTAATTTATAAGAGTTTATGTATATTCGTCCGCCGATTTATTCATAAATTCCATGAACAATTGTGCCTTTTTCTACTTACCGCCTCGTATCATATCACAGTATTGGCAGACATGGTCATTGCCCATAAAATATTGTTACATGAAGCGAAACTGAAATAATAAAGAATATGAGCAATGATCTGACAGCGTTATTAAATGAGCCCGGGATTTTATAGTATTTCAGCATCGTTTCCATCTACTCGAAACTATAATTTACGAAAATATATTTAAGATTCATTATTATATTCTCCAATGTAAAGTTAACTAAGCTCGTTGTTTTTAAATTAAAAAGTTTGATATTTTCTTAGTTTATGAAACCAGAATAATATTAAATCTACGGATTATATTCATGTCGTTTGAATTGTATTTGATAGGAAATAAACTGTGCATCAAGGCGATGGATATTTTTGAAAATTAAGTTACTTTATTGGATTAATTGCTTTAGAGCTAAAAACTCTAATACAGTTATTTTCTCATTATTATTAAATCTACTTTTTATAATTAATCACAGTTTTAAACTTATTAGATCTAGTCGTTGCCACTTCAGTTTATTTTATGAAAGAATATTGCGTTTTAGTTATATAGACACGTTATAATACGTGACTGTGATGGATTTAATGTTAAAAATCTTTTTTAAATTATCATAAGTCTTGTTACTAGTAGAGTGGAAACTGTAATGTTTGCTCATTTCAAATTATAATTTGTTTTTAAGTACTTAAATTAATATATAGATTTTAATTGTTTTTCTCAATTTTGGGGTTCAAATTAATATTAAGCAATTTCAATAAAAGAATGAATATTCACACGATTGTTTTATTTAACTAATGACTTTTGTTCCCAAGCTTAGAGCTGATAAATGAAAATAAGCAGTCATTTGTCGAATTTAATTTCATTGTAAGCATTATTCAATTAATTAAAGAACCATAAACATGTAAATTTTTATTTTATAGTAATATTATTAACGAGGATACTGATGACAAAAGGTTATTAAGTAATTAATGAATTAATAAAAAGTTAGCGCATTATACCAATCGCCAAATAGCTCTCTTCTTATACAATATTTCCGGATTTCGTCAAATACAAACATAAGTGCTGCTAACGGTAACGCCAAGAACCACCTGTGAAATGAGCTGCAGATTTAACACTATCTAGCAAATGTAGGTACCCGGCGCTGCCAGGGTTATATTTTTTTCTAGAATGCTCGTTCATGAATTGATGCCAACGCGACAGTATTATAAAAATGTAGCTCTGATTTTCCAACTATTTACCACACTCTAATCTAGACTATGAGTGATGGGTTTCAGGGATAATTCTAGCATTATTTATAGTGCCATAAAAACTTAACGTTATGTCAAAAATGTATTTAAAAGTTGAGGGCACAGAAACCCTTACTTGTTTTGGACATCTTAGCTTATATTGCTAACTCTAGACTCAATAATCTTATGAACGCGAATCCATTTGAAAATGATAATACGTTAAAAGTGTTTACTTTAATAATAATTTACTTACCATCTGAACCGGAGAGGGTACGTCCGAAAAAAGGAATTAATTCCTGGCGTATAGCATATTGCAATGGCAAGTATTAATTCAAAAGCTAACCCCATGTTCAAAGTTTTATTCCTCATTCCTGTAGAAAAAAAGTTACTTGTTTTTGACATATCTTTATCGGTCCATCTAGACCCAAGGCTTCGCTTGGTATAAAATGTTAATATTTCTGGTGTTCGCGCCGCTTATTTTAAAATCCTGTCCTATCATATTATTTCCACAACTACCCACTTTCCTAACCGCGTTACCCAATCACTTTTTCCCAGCCATACATCATACGTCTTTACGAGTCAGTCTGCTGTCGACCCTCGTACGACAACCCGCACATCTTTTCCGCCACAACTTGCCTGTAAGTGCAGTCATATCGCGCCGCGTGTGTACAAATAATAATCGAAGACCGCAAGAAGGAGACAAGCCAGGTGGCTTGTCTCCTAATACTGAGCTGCCGCATTGACATCAGGAATTTTTTTAAAGTAGTGGAAAAGATGCTTTATTGAAAACCTTCACATGTGAAAAAAATGTCTAAAAGTAAGCAAATGCAAACAGGACCGCAAGATCAAGTAATTCTGGCAAGACAAGAGCTACTGTCTATATTTCCATACCTATAACTTAAATAAATAGCGAGAACTTGAAGGTATATTTTTTTCATATATTTGTACAATTTAGAATATTTTTCGTTTGTTATGTAATGTACGTGTGGAAAAATCCCGAGCCTCGAAAATCAATAAACAATTTGGAAACTTATTGTTAGCTTGGACATAATATCTTACCAACGTGGAATAGGGAGTTATATCTTGTCTTACAGATCATTCCATTCGTCATTTGCATTATTACGACAGCTACAAAATATGATGCTTGGCACGCTCGTTCTAACTCTTTTCTTTCGTCATAAGTCCACTCCTGACCCAGAGAGTCTTTCAAATCGCTTATTGCCTCATTATCCCATTGCTTCCTTATGCCTAAATGTTATTGGAAACACTATATACTTTCATGTTTATACCTACATATTATATTTTTAGAACATTATTCCAAATACATAATAAAATATCATCATCATTATAATAAAATGCTGGTCGTTAAATGTGACGTAGCAGACACTACATCACATACAAACAAATATAAGGTGTGGAGATCTGAAGATCAGAGTTCAAATGACACCAAATGTCCAATAGTTAAAACTAAGACCTGAGCTTGTGTTTACTTTATTAAGATAAAAAATTGCAGGTATTTAATAAAGGGTACAATTTAAATGCTCACCAAAAATATTTTTTGTCCCTTAGACTAAGCACCAAATAAAATATATTACTTCATATAAATTTAATCCACTCTATACCGAGGTGCCTAAAAAACAACGTTTTACGTTCCAAAATAAATATACACTCATCAGAACAATTGTATGTTTTGTATTTAAATACTTTTTGCTTATCAAAATGGATAAATGCTCATCAAATATTGTTTTACTAAAACACTAACATTCAAACCGAAAATTGCAGTTTAATGTGTTTAGGAATATATTTAAGACTTATTTATAACAACTGAAATTGGTTTTGAGTGGAAGAAATACATATTCAATTAATTAATAAGTTTGAAATTCACGACAACGATCTGGTAATTTTGTCGCCGAGACGTTTTTTTACGTTTCTTGACGGGATTTATCGAAATAGGAGACTGTATGTATCCGAAATATGTGGAGTTTTAAACAGTCGGTTAGGTTAGGTTTTGTGTAGACCAAAGCGCATGAGCCGAGCGAGCGAAGCGAGCGTGCCGCGGCAGCGGCCGGCGAGTGCCAGAACCGATTGTAACCATTCACTATTTATCTTATATATTAGTGAAAAACAGAAGTGAGGTTAGATTGACAAAAACATTAATAACTCAGGAACTATACATTTCCCGCACATAGGAGTTGCAGAAGGGGTGAGGTTTCCTCCCCCCCTCCCCCCTCCCTCGCTCATTTATTATGATTCCGGAGACATATATGTAAACCACACCCTGTTTTAATCAAATTCATATAACAATAAAGAAGCAACATGTGTTTGGAATACGCAATATTATATTTGGTATTAAAAATACCTTCGACCATTTGCTTTTTGCCTCAGCAAAAATTACTAAATTGGAAGTAGAGAAACAAAATATCGGTAACATCTATTTAGCGATCATGTAAAATATTTGGTCTGAAATTAGCTTTAAAGGCGTTTATATATTTTTATGGCATAGCATAAAAAGGAAAATAGCTTCATTTCTACAATACTTCTGGAAACACAATTTGGTGAGCATCTATCCATTCTGGTAGGTATTTCGAATTTATTGGTAGTAAAATAGGTGCATTTCTGGTAGGCGTTTAAACACAAGCCTTTAATAAACGCTCTATTGAATTCTAATTTTGTCTAAAAATGAGGCCCTAATCTTTATTAAGTTATAACTTACATACCTACCCATTTATTCGTTATTTCAGTAAAACTTCTATATGTTTTGCTAGGGTTTAGACGAATAAATTTTTATTGTTTTTTTTACCACATATCGATACCTCGGGGCTCAAAGGCTCTTACCTCCTCGTAACCGCCATTTCGACGAAATTTACTTTTTAATGCAGTCCTACTTAACTTTTTCTCCTCTATCGATCAAGAATCGGATGATAAATCTCAGAGTAATTGGTTTTTTTCATAAAAATGTTCATAAAATAAAAACTACTGGGCCAAAGTATATTTTTAGAGAACTAAATGGCAACTATTTCGCATCGAACTAAAAAAGAATCACGTAAATCGGATCATAAATCTCAGCGTAATCGGTGTACATATGGAACGGAGTGAAAATTTTTACATGAAAAATGTTCATAAAATGAAAACTACTGGGCCAAAGTATATAAAATTTTCAGGGAACTAAATGGCAGCTATTCTATATCAAACTAAAAAATAATCATATAAATCGGATCACAAATCTCAGAGTAATTGGTGTACATATCGAACGGAATGAAAAATTTTTTCATAAAAATATTCATAAAATAAAAACTACTGCGGCAAAGTATATTATATTTTTAGGGGACTAAATGGCGACTATTCCGCATCGAACTAAATAAGAATCACGTAAATCGGATGATAAATCTCAGTGTAATCGGTGTACATACGGAACGGCACGGAAATTTTTCCACAAGAAATGTTCATAAAATGAAAACTACTGGACCAAACTATGTTAAATTTTTAGGGGACCACATGGCAGCTATTCTGCGTCGAACAAAAAAGAATCACGGAAATCGGATCATAAATCTCGGAGTAATCGGTGTACATACATAAAAAAACATACCGATCACATTGAGAACCTCCTTCTTTTTGGAATTCGGTTAAAAATTGAAATTAAATAGGCAAATAAAGGAAGAGTAAGAAACTCTTTCTTTTTCTCTCTTTACTTGTATATTTAATTAACTGAAGAAAACAAAGCAACAGTCTACAAACTGGTAGAATTAGTAGGCAAATTGTCGGTTACGACCATCTCTGATCACACATCCATAGAATTTAGGGATGTAAACGCCCCAAACATATAATTTTCCGGGGCGTATAGGAAAGCTATTTTTGTTACTTTTAAATATATTTGAAATATAATTTAACAGTGTTTTGCATCATAGAATTCTAAGACTTTTGGTTTATTTAGGCCAAGAATCAAAAAAGTTATATCCGAAATAATATTTTATATTTTGTTTTTCGGCTCTCCTGAAAAGTCGAGTTTTGGTGCTTACGCCCTTTGAGCCACGAGGTATCGATATGTCGTAATCATTGGTGTAACAATAATAATAACAAACATTATTTTATTGCTTACATCAATGGTCGTAATGTCAAATATTTACCAAATAGTTCAGCAGGGTAAAATCCATGTTCGGCCATTACTATGAAGTAAGCAAACATCCCTGCCGCAAATTCAAATAAACCTAAATGTCCATAGACGAGTCTAAGCATTCGAGGTGAGACTAGGGGATCTTTTGATCGAGGTGGCCGCGCCATTACGTCAGACTCGGCTTGTTCGTAAGCCAACGATACCGCAGGCCACATATCCGTGCCCAGATCGACGCAGAGTATTGTCATCACACCTAAACATTGGAGTTCGCTAGAGCATGGTAAACAATAATATAATTATTATATAAACCAATTGCCGATAAAATATATCTTATACTAACCTATTGGTAGTGGAATAGAGCAAAGAATGAACATAAAGACAGGAAGTATTTCAGGAACATTAGAAATTAATATGTAGCACACCGATTTTTTTAAGTTATCATAGATCTTTCTCCCCTCTTCTATTCCAGTTACGATTGTCGAAAAATTATCGTCCATTAATATTATATCAGCTGTTTGCTTCGATACCTGCAATTATTTTGTCATCAAGAAGGATGTAATACGATACATATACTTACTTTAAATTCTGTATTCTATACTAACTTGAGATCCAGTTATTCCCATAGAAATACCTATATCAGCACGACGTAACGCCGGCGCGTCGTTCACGCCGTCTCCAGTAACAGCTACAATTCCTTCTTGCCGTTGGCAAGCTTCTACAATCTGAAGTTTCTGTGTAGGGGACGTTCTTGCAAAAACTTGTGAAAAAAGATACTCGTACATTTTGCGGATTTTTTTGCTACTTACAAGTCGTCATACATAATGTTGCTTTGTAAGATGGTTACCTATCTCATAGTACTTTTCAAGAGTCCAATTTAGCAAATCTGGTGTCATGTTTCGTAGCTCCGAGCCGGTAATAACATGGCACTTTGGCGATGTAGCAATACCAACTTCTAAAGCAATTGCTCTAGCTGTAGCTGGATGGTCGCCAGTCACCATTATAACCCGTACCCCAGCTTCCCGGACACGTTTTATCGATAAAGACACCTGTCAATATAAATAAGAACATAATTTTAATCCGTCTTAAGTTAGTCTGCGAAACTATGTGATAGAATTGAGGTAACATAAACGTGTATAATAATATATGGCACTGGAACTATATATTTTATATATATGTTACCAGTTTCAGACCACAAGCAAAGCTATAAGATAGACAAGTATAACAATAGATAGTAAACCCACTACATGGATATGTCGGGAAGACCCAAGTGGTCCATGCATAGTGCATCAATAGAATAGATATTACAAATGCTATTAGATTAATCCAAGAAAAAAAACCAAGCATTGCAAACATAAATATATATAAATATACAGACATGTACAAAAAAAACATTAGAAAGTATGTGTTAAATAAAACAAAAGTTTATTTTAAGTCACCTAAAATTGTATAAAGCCGATATAAAATTAAAAATAAGTAACTGTATTATATACATTTTTAAAATTCCTATATTTTCTCTTTTGGAACAAAATAATAAAGGTACATGACGCAGGTAACCTTGTTTGCCCGGACGAAAACAGCCATTAAAAAAAGTTAGTCTAGAAATAGCATATCTTAAATAAAGATTTACTTCTTCTCTAGGTGGATCCATAAGCCCAAGAATGCCAAGTAATCGCAATCTATCCAATGGAAAGTTTATATTTTCTGTATTGAATTGGAAATTCAATGGAAAGTTTTTCGGATCTAATACGAAGTCAGCAAAAGCCATAATTCTCTCGCCTGTAAACAGTTTTGAATTATTACAATGATTTTGCCAAAATATTAGTTTTGTAGTAATAAATAACTAACCTGTTGAAGCTAATGATTCAGCAGATTTTTCAATTGATTGCTTTATTACGTTTGTTATATTAATAGTTTTATTATGGACAGCTAATGTATAACAGTGACTTAGTACACATTCAGGTGCTCCTTTCATAACTACTATGTATCTGGATAAACTCTTATCCAAATGTATGCTTACCTTTGAAACATAAATAAAAATGATAATTTACTACAATTTGCATGCAATTAGTTTTTAAACAAAAATCTAATTTAGCTTACTTGGTATTTATTAACGGAATTGAATGGTATTTCAGCTACTTTAGGAAAATTTCGTCTGAGGGCTATTGGGTCATCGTATTTGTGCAAAAAATTAAGTATAGCCGTTTCTGATGCATCACCATGGATCCGCCCACCTTTATCGAGATTAGCGTTACTGCATAGAGCTCCACACGTTTTCAATGATGTAAAAGCTAGGAGGCAAATATTGTTAGCTCATCCGAATGTTGAATACTACTTAAATGTTAATTTTCAAAATTAAAAAGAAATTACCTTTGTTCTTGTACACAATTCCTGAAAAATACCATAAGAACTGTACATACTACATTTTGTAATCTGACACTTTTAAGTTTATATAACAACATGTGTCCAAGATTAAAATGAGGTATAAATAAATTCAATTAATTAGTTCATACCTAAAAGTCCGAACTGTCAACGGAGTAGGTCTTATTCCACATCCACATGTGATGAACACACATCTTATTTTCAGTAAGGGTACCAGTTTTGTCCGAGCATATCACTGTGCAAGCTCCTAAAGCCTCTACAGCGTCCAAATTTTTTACTACACAATTTTTCTTTACCATCTGTTGCGCGGTTAAGGTAAGTGATGCTGTTACTGTGGGCTGTAAGCCTGTTATGAATATAATCTAGATCTAAATTACTTTTGTCAGGAAGATGATCTCATATCGCATTGCAGTGAGATTAGCAATTTACAACCCACTTAATACGTTCATGTTTTTTTTGAGATTAGACATAAGTATAACAAAGGAAAATTCTAATTAGAGCAATGGAAAAACCAAATTCCATTTTGTTTTCTCACTGCAACCTTCAACGCTCAAGCTAATATCTCCTACAAGCTGTTTCAATAGAAAAGTGCCTGGCGTAGATTCTTTATCATTCAAAGATTCGAGGGATAGTGTCTAATTATTTGCAATATTTATAATAGAGGAGGGTTTCAATTTGTTGCTTACCTTCAGGAATATTTGCGACGACGATACCGATAACAAACATTGTCGTTTGTATAAAAGGGTAACCGAGAGTTAGAGATGCTGCAGCTATAAATAACCCTAGGCCTAACGCCCAAATTGACATGTATCGCATAAAACGGTTTAATTCACGGGATAATGGTGATGGAGTTGGTTTTAACCTTGCAGCGAGACCTGCTACACGTCCTAAAGCCGTTAGGTCTCCGCAGCATATGACTACTCCTGTAAGGTGAATTTATAAAATAATTAAATTTTATCCGTGCAGGACGGAGAAAGAATACAATTACCTGCGACCGGGCGGCCTGTCGTAAGAGGCGACAAAACAACCCACAGTCAGGTGGTAGGGCATTTGCTTGACTGGATGGCTACCACCCGTGGTCTAAAGTATGTCGCCATAACAACCTTGAGTTGTGTTCCGGCGTTAGTGGCCAGGTTCCAGTCTCCCTTAAGAGAGCAGCAGCGCATTTGTAGTACCTTTGGTTTTGCAAATGTCTATAGGCGATGGTAACCGCTTTTCATCAAGTGGGCCATCTGCCTATCTGGAACTCCTGCTATAAAAAAAATTAAAGCATAACGGTATAAAAGATAATTAGTCAGGTAATGTACTATAAAACACCTAAATGTATTTAGTTGTGTAAATTTCATGTTTTGTACTGGATTAATCAATCAACTTCGGTTGTAAATGTGCACAGATAAATAACACTTTAATGTACAACATTACAGAAAACTTACAAACTAGTATTATTCTAATTGTATACAAAGCTACTTTTAGCGATAAGATGCCCGTCTTATCGCTAAAAGGTGGTCTCTTGCAGACAATGGCTATATATGTGTATTTGTATGTTTACACAAGGTATAGTAATAAAATGCAACTATTTAAACATAATAAACGTATTATTAGTATTATATGCAATATAATACTGTTACGAGATACAGGACTCGCATTAAAATAGATGCCGTTGGAATTACTATAGAGTTTATTAGAACTGTACAAACACGTATAAAACAAGTACAAAATAGAACTGGATGCAACCAGTTCACACAATAATAGTAGCAATAAACAGTAAATATAGTTAAATAAAGATGGATAACTAACACAAACAACGTAAAACAGAAGTAGATAAAAATGTAGTAACAAATAGAATTAGAGATAATCCGAAAATGTAACCAAACTGGTTACAAATGTAATAAATATAAGACAGTAAACTAGAAATAGCAATAAAAACAATAGGTATAAAAAATGTGAATAGATTTAGATAAAAAATGTAATAGATATAAGAGTTTTAAAAAGAAAGAAATAAGTAACCCCTACCCTTCCTTGTGTACCTAGAATTAAGGAAAATAAACAAAGAAAAAAATAAAAAGACCTCTATCTTGAACTATGATGGAGGAGAAGGCAAATCAATAAAAAAAAAACCAGTTCACACAGCACGATTCAATGCAAATCGCTAATCGAAATAATACACGTCTTAATCGTATCGTAATAGTCGATTGACTGCCTCACCCCTCTGTTCGGGCATTGTTTTACACTAACTATATATGTATATACAGTACAAAATAAATTGACCGCGTACTAGTCCACCGTTCGGCACTCGGAAACACCGGTGTCTTTCCGAGAAATAGTAATTTGCACACCTGGGAAGCTTCGGCGCAATGCAATAAAAACAAAGATTAAGTCGTTCGACACTAATTACAACCCTAAAATAAGTACGATAACAATAGATATTTTTAAAGTTTAAACACGAAGTAAATAAAAGAATTCGTTTTTACAACATGCCAGATGTGCGTGTCGGTAGGTAACAATAATACTAATAGAGATTTTGCTTGTCCGACAGCAACAGGTAATGCATTCTAAAGTTCGATATATTCCAAATATGCATACGTATTTGTATAATATATCTATACAATAATAATATTATTACTTGTTCCAACACATTAATATATCTAACTCGTACGGGTCACTTTTACGTAACAAGGATTGTCGCTGATGCAAATAATCACAGACGCATAGGTTTCTCTGTCTACGCAAACGCAGGTATGAGGTGCACAGGGTTTTGATCTGGGAATTAACGGAATTAGATATAATATTTTTGGTCTTACCCATTGCCCAACCTTCAACGCATTGTGTCGAAAAAAATGCTACATTAGGCGACTCTAATATGTTAGCAGTGCCCTCAGTGTTACTTCTTAGAACCGCTATACATTCGCCTGTCAACGAAGAGTTGTCGACCTAGTAAAAATTAAAATAGTGTTTCATATTGAACATTAAAAAAAAATTTAGACAGCATGATATAATTTTTCATTGCCTTAAATCCTTTGCTATCAATTATCCGTATATCCGCAGGCACAATGTCTCCAGCTTTAACATGAACGATATCACCTTTAACTATATCTTGAACACTCGTATTAGTATTCAATATCCCATCACGAATGCAATTTGTGTAAGTTGGTATCATACTGTTGAATGTCCTCATTATCTAGATGAGGAAACATTTAAATTATTATTAAACAGTTAATTTCTCAATATGATATAATTACCCGTGTTTTGTGAGTGTGGTAATTTAATATCTTATATATAAAATTCTCTTGTCAATTTGTTCGTTCCCATACTCCTCCGAAACGGCTTGACCGATTCTCATGAAATTTTATATGCATATTCAGTAGGTCTGAGAATCGGCTACTATCTATTTTTCATACCCACAAGTGATAGGGGTTGTCCACCCCTAATTTTTTTATGATACAGCACTAAAAAAATATATACAACCCTAAATTTTCAACCCTCTACGATCAACCCCTATTTTTTACCGGGCAGGACGACGTCTGCTAGTTTTTATATATTATTCTAAAACATCTGACATTCTCAAGTTAAAACTTAAATATAGAATCGATAAAATTGAAATCACGTAGAACTACGTATTGCTTCAAAGATGCTTCCTAGTTTGACTGGATAATTGTTAAAAGTGTTCAGCCGGGGGCTTAGTTCGCTCCGGCAGTAGAGGGCCTTCGTAGGAGGCCGACGGGCCACCGCCCGCCTGCCAGGGCCTACAGAATAGGTCATGTACACCTGTGGCTTTAGAGTTAAGTTGATGGATGAAAAATCGAGGTGTTTAATAGCTTAGACTTGGTTGGTTGGATGGTTAATTCTCAATCGAATTTCTCTTCGTTACATACTGATCTGTTATTACTTAGGTAATATTGTATTGATTTAATTTTACAATTTTAGATATAATTTTGTAAAATTGTTAAAATAAATCAGTACAATATTACCTAAGTTTTATAGGACTACCTAATACCGAATTAATTCAAATTACCTTTGAACTTTTGTAGTTTTGATAAAAACTAAACAATCCGCAAATAACGTCTACAGCTATTAGAACACTTCCAAGATACAAGTTGTCACCCGTTGGACTTGCTTTTGTAGACAATTCTATCGCATATGCGATAATACATAAGGCAGCTCCCAACCATATAAGCATAGAGAAACCTTAGAAATAGGATTCTGTTGAAGTTATGTGTTAATTTTCTTTCTAAATTTATCATTGTTTTCAATCAATAGGCATCTTTAATCAGATAGTCTGCTTGTAAGAAAGACCAATAATTTGGTAACTAATTATATCATTTATCATGTGATCTGAAAATTGGGAAAACCAGCCCTTACTCGTTAATGGCGTAGCATTTTTGCATAAACGTTGTCAAAACTATAATAACGACAAAGGGTAGCTTTTAACCAGGCAAAATGTGTTGTCTTCGAGGCATAGACAAACCACTCTCAGACTATCGTTGTACAAATAATTCTAGTATAATATTGATCTACATTGAGTCGAGAAAAGCCGCGGGTAAATCTGGTTTAATATCAGAATATTATTATCATAATAATATGAAAGTTGTACTACACGGTCAATTACAAATTACCATAATTTAAATTTAGGGTTATCGTGTGCCTAATCTATCGAAGTATAAATTATAAAATTCTAAAAATGCCGTGCCTGTACATTTAAGCTATTTAAAAAGAAACCAACTGGAATAGAGTATGTAGACGACGAAGAACACGATGAATTTTTTTTAGATTTCTTGTCTGTTTGTTCGGGATTCACGTAAAAACTACTGGGGCGGTTTCGATGCAGTTTTCGCTAATCGACAGCTAATTCTTAGACTTAAAATTTACGTCGGAGTTTTTCTGGGAATGATTTACAATAGCAAAATTTATATAATTCAATGTGTGATATTTGTTATCCCGGGGTCTTTCGGGTATTTTTCAGGGAGCGGTTTGAAGTTGTTCGGGTGCATAAAATTAGGCCATTCCGACAGTTTCCACTAAAACGATAGCATTCTTCTTCAGCTGCGATACTTTGTGTCCCGGGAATCCCGCAAGAAATTATCCGGGTATGGTACAAATTATTTACATTGGATGAATAATAGTTGTTTTCGATACGATTTCACTAGAACGATAGATTAAGTCCTATTTCAAGTGATGCGGTTATAGATAATACTATATATATGTTGCGATACGGTATATTCCTAGAATCCCGCGGAAATTTTCCCGGGACTGTTTAAAAGTGGTTATCTTGTGTAAAAAATACCTGATTCGGATACCATTGATATTAAAACAATATAATATAATTTGGTACTTTTTATATATCCCGGGATTTCCTAAGTTTGAAACCAAGTGATATATGACTTCCTTGTTACAACATCCTTAGTAGAACTGTATGCTTTAAGTAAAATAAGTAAAGTAAAATAACAAAAAACTTATCCCAGGTTTTTATGTTAATCTTCGGAGCTCATGTATATTCGTGTTAAAAAATTCGTTGCCCTGCTGAAAATGCCCTTTGAATTTAAATATTGGCTTAATAACTGTAATCTACGTTACCTGTCAAGCTTGGACGAAGTAACGGGAAATCCTAGTATGAAGATAGAAAATTACCTGTACACAAAGATTTGAACAATTGTTTTGGCCAGCCGAATTGGGTAGCAGGAGTTAACACATTTGGCCCATGATAATTCAAAAGTTCATTGGCTCTATCACTTGATAATCCATTCATGGGGTCCGTATCCAACAACTCATAGAGCTCAGCTACGATCGATAAGATTGATAGGTGATGATAGATAGTGCTTTCTAGAGATGCCACGAATATTCAGTTGCTATTCAGTATTCGGTCGATTACTGTGTTAAGTGTACTATTTGGCCGAACACCGAATACCAAATTGAGAAAACGCACATTATGCTCAAAATTGTATATATTTCTATCAAAAATGTATAGTTAAACTACGTTTTAACAATATTAAATGCGCTTTTAATTCATTTTTATTTTAATAATACGTTTCAGCCAATTTTTAAAATGTCAAAATCTAATAAAAATCGTGCTTATAACCGTTAAAGTATAGTTTTATTTCTGCGTACCTATCATTCGCAACAACATAGGAAAATACTTCATAAATTATTGCAGGGGGTTGCCTGGAAGAGATCGCTTTAAGCGATAAGGCCGCCCTTTGTTCAACATGTATATTGTACTTAGTTTTAAGAACATAGTTTTAATTTTTGGTGAACAATAAAGTGTTTTCATTCATTCATTCGTGCTTCTATATTATAAACCTGCTACGCGTGAATTGTAAGTATCTTACGCCAAACATTTGGCACCTGGACAAATATTCGGCAGAAAGCGTGGCCGAATATCCGGTATTCTTGACATCTCTAGTGCTTTCTATTTTAGTTACTTATACACGTAAAATCTGATGTGGTCCATCTATAGAGCCTTGTATTTGAGCCACCTCTTATCAGGGATCCTTGTGAGCGTTGCCTGAGTGAAAATTATGCCGTCATAGCGACGTTTTGCGGCGAAGATAACGCCCGCGACCGCTATGTGGAACGGCTGAAGGAGCATTTTGATCGTTATCGAGCTACTAGAGGAACGCGTCCTAGATGGGTCGTCCCGAGTCGTCCGACAGCTTCTAGTTTCGTAATAAAAATATAGAATTAATTTCAATCTAAATATTGGTTTTTAGGTTTCTAATTTGTTTTTAACCCACTTCAAAAAAGAAGAGGTTCCTAATAAGGCTGATGTTTTATTTCTGTTATGTAAATTGTTATTGAGATTACAACAATTTTCTGTGCTTTTTCTTTTATTTTTAGACTTTACTTCAAAATGCAGGCATTTAAGTAAATTTTATATATTAATAACCACCTAAACACCAAGAAAGACAATATCCTTCCGAAAATAATTATTCAGCCGATCTACTGCAAACATTTATACTGCGACATGAAGGTATATGTACTAATCCAGATAACTTGCCTAAAAATACCGACATTTACTTACTAATATAAAGAGGCAAAACACAATGTCAGAAACTCACGCTTTCCTTAGTAGACGCATAGACGCTTTCCTTTAGTATCTCATAACGCCCTAAATGCTCCGTCTGTTGTTCTACCAAACTACCGCGGTTGTTATGGTCGTACCGAAAACGTCACTAATGACGTCATCATTTTCGATCATACAGCGCCCACGACCCATGTCAAGAGCTTTTTTTTTTGAGGCGAGGGAAAATGCCTAACCGATTTACGCACTCTCTGGGCCGTCACTAGGAAACGGCACGCATCCATCGGGAGCGATAACGCTAGCAATAGTATGCTTTGTTTGCGCTTCGTCCGCGATGGATTACACAGAGGAGTGTGGAGACAACGAGTGATGCCGCACGGGCGAGCAACCTCAATACCCACTAAAAACCCCCTCCTCCCTGTCGACCCTGCGCTTTTGTTTGTGATGGAAAGACTGAGATATAGAACATAGTTACGCAACAGTCGATCCAGCGCAATAAAGTGCCTGGGGTGTGCCTTGGGAGAACACACCCCACTTCGAGACGGGGGCAGTTTTGAATCCCTTGCTTTACCTAGTAGCTAAGGGCCCCCTCGTTCCGGAACCTAACTCAGGGAGGCAAGTAATGCGCGTACCTGCCTCTCCGGGTGCCGGCTGAAGGCCGACGACCTCGAGAAGAGACCGTAGTACGCACCGATGGACTTCGCTCCCTATCCCTTTCTGCGGCCTCTTTGAGAGACATTACTGCCTTGCAAAAAGTAACCGCAGCATCCCAGTCGTCACTCTGCAACCGTAGCCGAGCGATCCGACGGCTCCTACGTGCGTCTCGAGCTCGAAACGCTGCGGCGTCCATGCAGCGCACTCGACAAGCGTATGAAACGCCGTATCGGGTGCGCCGCACTGGCGGCAATCCGGAGAAGGCAAGCAGCCCACAATGCGAAACAGATACTGGTCGAAACAACCGTGTCCGGTCAGTATCTGTGTCGTCCTGAAGGTTAGGGTTCCGCTGGTGCGGGTGACCCATCTCTCCAGCTGTGGCCTGATTGCATCCACCGTAAAGCCGCCGGCCGGCCGCAGGGTGTTCGAGGTCCCGAGACCAGTCGACGAGGCAGCAAGCGGTTTCCCGCTTCCTGACCGTCTCTATCTCGACTTGACAGAAGGTCAGTCCTCTAGCTAGGGCATCCTGTTGGGTACGACGAACCCTGGACAGGACGTCTGCCTGGAGAGGCCAGGGCAGCTCGCCTGCCAAGAGTGTCGCCGCTGTCCAAGACACTGTGCGATACCCCCGTATGATTCTCACGGCCAGAACCCGCTGCGCGCGGTGCAGCAGGGTTCGGTTGTGGCGGTGAAGCGAATCGAACCAGACGGGCGAACGGTAGAGCGCCATACTCCTCAGGATGCCGGAATAGAGTTTCCGCGTCACACCCTCCGGCCCCCCCACGTTGGGAAGAAGCCTGGAGAGTGCGCCCGCGGAATTCACGAGTTTGGGAACTAGCTGCTCAAAGTGCGCTTTGAACAGCCATTTCCCGTCTAGGACTAGCCCAAGATATTTCATCTTGGGCCCTACTCTGATTGCCACCCCCTGAACTGTAACGGACAGGTCCGGGGGGGATTCCGGAATTTCCTATGGAACATGATGGCCTCCATTTTCGCGGGGGAGACCCCAAGCCCAGCCTAGCTATTCGGTCTACGACAATCGCCAACCCGTCGTTGGCGACGTCCACGGATTCCGCGAATGACGCAGCGCGTGCCGTGAGTAGGGTGACGTCCGTAAAGCAGATCAGCCCTACCCCGGGCCGGACCGTCACCCAAAGGATCCAGTCATAGCCTACGTTCCAAAGAATCGGCCCGAGGACCGACCCCAGTGGAACGCCGCACGCGACACGTCGCCGACCTAACACGTAATTGGCAGACTCACCGCCCTCCCAAAGGATGTGCCGATCTCGCAGGTACTCGCCCAACAGTCTCGTGAGGTACGGGGGGACTCCGTGCGCACGGAGCCCCTCCCTGATCGTCTCATGAGGGAGACTGTTGAAGGCGTTCGCTATGTCTAGCGACACCGCGACGGGAACCTACCTGCGCGAATACAGACTTCGAAGAGGTCCCGCAGCTGGCTGCGTAGTTGTTTTGCAGCCAGGAAAAGGAGTCCACCTGGAATCCCGTCGGGTCCCGGTGCCGTCTTCCTGCCACGGAGCCGGTCCAGGGCAACGTCTAGTTCCCCCTCGGAGATGGAGTGAGGCTCCTCGTCCGTGAGGGTCGGGAATGGGTGGACCCATACTGGGGGGAGTGAAGTTCCCCGGATCCGGGAAGAGCCCATCGATAACCGATCGGAGCACCTCGGGTTCGAGCGTTTCCGTGACCGTGGATGTGCAAGGCCGCAATTTGTTGCGGGCTCCACGGTACGGACGCCCCCAAGGGTCCCGATCGAGCGTCTCGAGGAGCTCGGCCCGAGCCCGGGCTTTCGACTGCAATATTGCAATCGAAAGGGCCATTTTCCAGAGTCCATTTTCCGCAACGACATCCGGAGGACGGCGCGAACTGCCTTTCGCATCTCGCCTAGCTCCTCGGTCCACCAGTGGACCGCTTGCCTACACGAAGGCTGCCGCTTGGAAACGCGAGGCATCGCCGCGTCGCAAACCCTCGTCAGGGTCTTGCGCATGTGCTCTGCCTGCGAATCCAAGTTCGCGAAATCGGCTGGGTAGGCCCAGCTTTCCGTGAGTGCCCACTCCTCGGCCTGCTCCGGATCGAGCTACCCATGTCAAGAGCTGGGTTGAAGTGGGCGTTCACTACAGACCATTAATTAACTCTCTATCTTTTGACATTGAAAAAGGCGCGATTTTCAAATCAGTCAGTGTCATTTGTATATTTCGTACTTTATGAGATCAACCCCATAATCCCTTCCACTAGTTTATGATTGTAACTAGGGTTGTAACGGAGGCCTTCTTAGCGGAGGCGGAGGCAGATGCGGAGGCGACGGGTTTCACCTCCGCGAATGCGGAGGTTAACGGAGGCGGAGGCAGAAGTGGAAGTGGATGTAGAAAAAATAGTCGTTTATAGTTTATTAAAACTATCAATAGTAAAAAATATTTATTTTAAATCAAATACGTATGTACTACGTCTAACGAATCCAAACAATTCGTTAGGTTGATTCCTGTTGCGTATAATTCATTTGACAAATGACGTTTGGACGCACCCCGCCCCACCCCAACCGCATTCCCGCCGCGCACGCGTTGATTCTTGTTCATTAGTGCGCGGCCGGACCGCTGAGTCGCCGCGAGCGTCGCCGCTTGCGTATGATTGGTAAATAAACCTCCGTTATAACTCCGCAAATATTACACGGATGCGGAGGTGGAGGTATGATTTATTGCGGAACTTCCGCAGTAACGGAGGCGGAAGCGAAAATCCGTTACAACCCTAATTGTAACATCCGCAAGCAAGTGCAACGGGAAAAATCGCGGTCGTGAACGTGGTTGTTGTGAGTCCCTTCTGGAACGTAGCCGAAGTAAAGTGCAGCTGCCCTTTGGATTTTGGTTTATTTCGTTAAACATTAATTAACTTCATTGTATGTTAATAAGCTTATATCCATGAGCAACAGTAAATTTCTAAGAAAATTACGTAAAATAGTGTTTGAGATACGTGATATTTTATATGCTTTTGATCTTCGTGGCCAGAATAGCAGAAACGGCTGACAGCCTTCGGCACTTTGGATCTCTTCACTGCATGTAACATGTTCCATGCATTTGACCGATTTTTTAACTCGACACGATCGGCCTAGTGCGCATATTGAGGGGTTCTGTAGAAATGACTTACATCCACGAGCAATTGACTAACGAATCCTAAAAAACAATACTCAATAGAAACTTCTCCAGTCATGTCATCATTTTTACTTGGACGACGATACCTACTTTTTTGAAGTTTCACAAACTTCAATTCTTCAGGATTTTCCACTTCATAGAAAAAGACTACCTGGACATTTTGGAACTAAATATTTATTAGTTTCCAAATGAACACCTACTGATTTAAATAATTTATAGAAATTCTTAACAGTTAGCTGAAACATTATTTTTAAAACCCTGTTGTTTGGTGTCACTTAGACAAACAATTCGGTTGAAACTTGAGTGGAAAGTTATAATTATAGTTCAGAATTTTTCCCGGTATAACCCGCCACGTAGAAAGAACGCTGAGCGGTAGTGGAGGGGATGTGTCTGCGCAGGTGTAGTCATATCCTAAAGTATCACCCCGTCTCGCCCCGTTCATACCACCAATTTGATCGATAAAACGCTTACTGCGCAGGTTCAGAGCCAGCGTTCATTTTACGTGGCGCGAACTTATACCTATTTGATTGAAATATTAAAGGTTATTCTTAAATTTGAATATAGTGTCCACCGCTTATCCGGTCTATTTGACAAATATAGGCAGCTCGCCGCCACATCAGCTTGCTGATTGGAAGTCACCATGATAGTTGATTCTCTTTCACCAGTAGAAAGCTACATTATACCCGAGTTACATAAACTATATATGTTTGTCATTAATATTTTTTGTCAGGAGCTTAAGAATAGACGAGTGTGCATGACAAGAGCTATGAATGTCAAAGAAGCAAGTGAGGTGTGTAAGAATAAGCCCGAATGGCGCTCTGTTGTTCTTGCCTACCCCGCAAGGGACCTGGCGTGAAGTTATGTGTGGTATGTATTCATATTTTTTATTATTTTAATGACGCCAGCGAAGTGGGCTGTTTCAGCTCAGCTCTTGTCTTACAAAAAATAGAATCTAATGGTCTATCGAATGAAGGGCACTTACATAACGGTTTTAGGTGTAAATCAGTTTGTATTTCTTTTTTCAGAAGATTTAATCGAGTACTGCTCAAATCTCTTGATCTAAGTCCTTTTGGCTTTGTAGGCCGGAAAAATTCGGATAAAGAGCTTGTACTTGAAGACTTTGATTTCATTTTCGTTGATGTTTTAAGCAATAATCTAGTTGGTTCATTGATATATTTTTTATATATCAATGAGTTGGTTGCAAAGTTTCATTAAGATCCCTAGTCTCATTTTGGTTACTATTTTAAAAATATGACGTCACACCATTTAAACCATTATATTCCTCGCCAAAGCTTATGGCCTCTCGCGATAAGCGGAGAAACTGCACAATGCTAGTAGTCTAGTCGACAAGTTGAAAATGGTACAAAATAAAGATACTGCTCTTAAAATTATGTGCGATAGCTCATTGGATCCGGAATGACGTGTAGAAAAATGTGCCAAAAGCGTGTATTAGCACATAAAAAATTGCAAAAGTTATAAACAATTAAAAATGAAAAAAAATGGCATTTCGTTTTTTGCCAATATTTAATAAACTATTAATATTTAAGAAATTTCAAAAAAAGATTCTGAAAGAGGAGGAAATTTCCAATAAAAAACTTCTAACTCTCGGAACTCTATCTTCATTATTTATAATTTTAATTTAACGCTGAAAATAGGTCTGCGCGTGACATTTTTAGGATGCGCGCGTGGCGTCAAAAGCGAGTACGGCACATTAATTAATTTATTTAAGGTATTGAATATTTTTTTCTAAATTTGAAAAAGTTATGGTGTGTTCTGAACACTATAATTAATTTATTCCCGTTGAAAATTTTACTTAAAGTTAATTTTTCAACAAGTTAAACAATTGTTAACTAAGGAAATTTTCTCGAACTACGGTCTTAATTGTAAGTGAAAAAAAATGTTTAAATAATAGTCAAAAAATTTTTCGCTTCGTAGAGCCTTTCTTACATACATACTTAACAAGGTCGTGCCATAAAAGTTAAAAAAATATTTATACTTTGTTTATAACAATTTTTTTACTTAAACAAAAACTAAAAAATCCAAGTAATGTTGTTGAGGAGATGGGATAGTGTTGTAGCTTCTTTAAACAAGAGGCACGCACTAGAGTTTGAATTTACCTCGCAGCTGCGCCGTGTGGTAAACTCTGGTATACATATATATAAACGATGAAGACCACGATATAATTTTTTTTAGATACCTTGTCTGTTTGTCTATGTTCGGAATTAACTCACGTTAAAACTACGCGCTGAACTCGATGCGGGTTTTGCTGTCGGAGACAAACGTTTTGGACTTAAAATCTGCGGTACTTTTTATCTTGCAAATCCCGCGAAATTTATCTGGAAATTATTTAAAATGGTCTGATTGAAAAAAAATTAACTCCAATGCGATTTGTTTTATTGATCGATAGCAAATTTTATGCAATAATATTTTTATCCTGAGTATTCCGGGACTCCTCCCGAGGGCGGTTTTTAATTGTTCAGGTGCATGAAAATTAACTTATTCCGACATAGATTTCACTTAAACGAATAACTTATATTATTTTTTAAATGCTGCGATACTTATTGTCCCAGGGATCCCCGGGAATTTTATACGTCAAACTTGACAAAGTCGCGAGCCTATCTTAGTGGTGTATATGAATGTGGAAAACTGAAATGGCAATTTTCTTTATATACATATTTTATATCAAAATATAAAAACCGAAACATTCCAATAGGTTATGGATAAAAGTTGTCAATAAATTTAACACTACTAAGAAATAAATAATTAGGCCCTAAAATAACACCTTATATGCTATGTAGCTCCTTGTAAGGTCATAAGTATGTATGGTTCATACAGTCTCTGAAGCTGCAACTTTTATAAATAATAGAAAATATCTCAAGACTATTCACTTCCCAATTAGAATATAATTACCACATTAAAACTTATTTATTCTTGCTTTATTTCTAAACACTTCTTTCATAATTTGCTTTTTTTGTCTAAAACTATTCTAGCTGCATTTAAATATCCACTTGTTGCCCAAATTTTGTTTAATTCTTCCATTTCTCTCTCATAAGCTTGTAACAAATCATTTTTGACTGCTTTTCTTATTAATTTTTTTGTGGTTGATATCGAATGAATGGGTAGTTTAGAAACTTCTAATATTCTGTTCCACACATGAGTTTGAAGTTCCTCGGGTTTATAAATGTAATTAATTAACCCACATTCCAATGCCTCTTTAGCAGACATTCTGTAGTTACATATTAACATTTCTGTTGCCTGAAAAACAAATTAAGGACATTATATTTTTCTTACTTTTACTTTGTTATATAAACTTTTGTAAAAAATTAAACCAATGTTTGTAGAAGATGGAATGTACGTTGCTGTAATATTCTGTGACTTATCAAAAGCCTTCGACGTCGCAAACCATGACGTCTTGTCTACAAAATTACGGCATTATGGTATAGACGGCTATGCTCACAGATTATTAATGAATTTGATGCAAGGAAGACAGCAGGTGGTGATTGGTAATAGAGGAAAAACATCCTCTGACCCATTGGAGACAAAGATGGGAGTGGCACAAGGGTCTTCAGTGTCTAATATTTTATTCCAATTGCTACTGAATGATTTGCCTGAGGCCGTGCCATTGGCAGAAGTATTTTTGTACGCTGACGATGTGGCAGCGATCGTAACCGCACCTGAAATTGACCGTTTGGAACAGAGACTCAATACAGTGGCAGCCCAATTATATAGTTGGTTCCAAGTCAATGGGTTAGCGCTAAATCTCACCAAAACACACTTTATTCACTTCCAACTGTCTGGCAGTGGACAGCATGAATTGTCAGTAGATATAAATGGAAAAAAAAATAGACCAACTCGAAAATACAGCATTTCTTGGTTTCCAGCTGAATAGAAGGCTACAGTGGGAAAACCACATACATAAATTATGCTCGAAAATAGGGAGTGCATGCTACGCACTGCGCCGATTGTCGCGCGTGTTAACTACTGAC
This sequence comes from Dendrolimus punctatus, assembly GCA_012273795.1. Lineage (NCBI taxonomy): Eukaryota > Metazoa > Arthropoda > Insecta > Lepidoptera > Lasiocampidae > Dendrolimus > Dendrolimus punctatus. The sequence continues at coordinate 9,174,647 of CM022540.1, read as the reverse complement.
GCGGTTCGGTCATGCTATTTCGCTACGGTGCATTCATTCCTACAATACGGTACCGAGCTGTGGGCGCGCGCTGCCGACTGGGAGCGCGCCTTTCGCATGCAGAAAAGGGCCGTGCGTGCTATTTTAGGTTTACCTAATAGGGAATCAGCCAGACCCCATTTCAAAACGTTACGAATTCTCACCCTACCGTGTATATTGGTACTTCAAGTAGCCCTATATGTCAGAGTCAATGAGTCCATGTATGCAAAGCATAGCGACATACATTCACATCGGACTCGGAATAGAGATAGGATTGCACCGATGCAGAGGCGATTAGAAAAATCTAACACGCTAACACATGTTATGGGTCCGACTATATATAATAAACTACCGGACAAAATCACACTTTCCGGCAGTTTAAACGCATTCACTTGTCGCTAAGAAGTGGCTAATCGAGCACACCTTCTATAGCTTGAAGAATTATGGATTACAAAGATGACGACAAACAATTAACTAAAGATTTGTAATAATATATAACCTGACGTGTAACAAGTACGAATAAATGAGTTTATGAGTTATGATGTCCTCAATGCACTCCTAAACCACTGATCAGATTATGATGATAGTTTAAATTAACTTAACTAATTGGTCCAAGCAGGTGACGCTGCAATCTGTTTCCCGAATTTAGACAATTTTGTGTGTTTGAGTTGATCTCGGGATGGTTTAGATTTACAATTGAACCAGGTAAGAGGTGCTGCAATCGGGTTTCAGGATTTAGGTGTATTATTTTTGTGTTTGTTCAAGTGGGCCAATTGGACCCAATAGGTGATGCCGCTACACTGTTCCTAAATGGTACAACTGATTTTCATGAAATTAGGCTTGTTCAAGTGGATTTCAGAATGGTTTAGAATTAACAACTGGTCCTGGTAGATGTTGTAAAATGGTCCTAGTTTTTATTTTTTAAGGGCAGGACAGGACAGATAGCATGTCTGCCGGGGAACAGATAATATATTATAATAATAGTTAATAAAACTAAACTAACTAAAACTTATTATACATAACTTACTTATTAAGCTTATAATTTTTATAAAGGAAACCTAAAGAGTTATTACATTATTCAACAATGAGAATTATGACAATGAGGATTATATCGTGTAACAAGAATTTTCTATACAAAGGTACCATTTACCTTTCTATCTCCAATAAGTCTAGGAAAAGTAAATGTAGAACATCCTTCAGCAATAATTCCCAGTTTGGAAAATGGTGTATAAAAATAAGACTGAAACAAATTGGTAAACATTTAAAATTCACTGAATTAATTCATGTTAATATATATACATACATACATAACTTAACACCAGGTCCCTTGTGGGGTAGGCATAAACATGTTACTGTATACATACTACAACTATATACATGTTAATATATACATATGAGTAATTCTATTTGTCTATTTTCGTAGGCTTCAGAGTAAACAAATTACTATGAAATATACTATGGGTAAATCTATAGACGTTTGATATCCAAATTTTTAGTAGCAGGGTTGTGAAGTAAGTAGAGTGGAGGTGGTGGAGGAAGGTGTACTTACCCTATGGTCCAGAGAATTAGAAATATTTTTTTTTAATAAACCCACATATTTTTTTCACTAATATTGCACTTATATGTCCAAAGTCAAACAATCCTTTAAACACAGCAGAGCACATTACAAAAGTAACCATGAAAATATTTAAAAGGGTGACCAAGAAATAAGAAATAGTAAATGATATGATTCTGTCACTCGTCAGCCACTACTGTGGCACGCTCGCCCTGCTCGCTCGGTTCATGCACTTTAGTCTGAAGCTAACCTAACCTAAATCACTGGATGTGACCTTTCACCACTCATTAAAATAATATTAGTAAAGATAAGGAGTAAGGTATAGATATATGGCAGATATATTCATTATTTGACATATAAAGTTAACTTTGGGTGGTTATTAAAAAAGTAACCATGAAGTCAAAGGCTAAGACGGGTGCTTCGCTTTGCTTCACACCTGCCTTAGCCTTCTGACCTATATTAAAAAAGTTCAGATCTGTTCACAATTTATAATTGTAACATATAAATATACTATCCTTAAACATTATGTTTACAAAAATTAATATTTCAAGAACTTTGGACCCTAAGAATTGCCTATAGGGTAAGTATAGTTTCCCCCTAACCACTGACCCACTATTTAAAATTCGTGTACCGGATATCCGAGTAGCAGCCACCACTTTTATTGAAACATGTTATGTAGGTTTTTACATACTAGAAACAAGTAGAAGATATTAGTTCTAAAAATGAATATTAATAATGTACATAACTGAATTTTATGTTAGTGAAGGCACATGAAAAATCTTTGGTAAGTAATTAAAAACTTACTTCTTCTGTGGCAAAAACTAGATCGCACAGAGCAAGAGTAGTAGCAGCAATACCTATCGCTGGGCCATTAACTATAGCAACAAGTAACTTTGGAAATGTTATAAAAGCTTTAATGAAATCACTCAAAGCATTGAATTTGTCAACAGTTGGTAACTCCTTGCCGGAGGAAAAATCATTTCCACTGCTATAGAAGTTGCCGGTTCCAGTAAGTACCGTTACTGATATGTTATCATCATGTGCAACAGTGTTCAAAATATCACTAACACGGCGATACATATAATAATCGATTGCATTTTTCCTGTTCGGTTTATTGTATCTTATAATTTTTATACTTCCTTCATTTGATTCTACAATTGTTTTTAATTCTGTATAATCCATTTTATATAATTGAGCCTAATTTCTTAAAAAAGTTTCCTCTTTATTTCTGATGTATGTATCTCCAATTTCAATATATTATATTATTAATGTACTCTGCGGTAAATAGCTTGTCCCAATGTACTTTTTGGCTTGTTCTAATTGAAAATTGTTATAACTTATAATAATAACATATAAAAATAACAATTTGTTATTTAATTTATGAAAAAAATTATAATAATCTGACAGTGACAATCTGACAATTGACAGTAAATAATGTTGACACAAACACCCAGAAAAAGGGTTTTTTTAGTACAATTACATAATAGCATTCAATTTGTGGCAAATGATGGGGATCACCAAATTTGGCCCCCCAAGAATTATCTTTTTTTCTATATATTTATGATAGGCATATCATATTTTAAGCGTATAGTTGACGCATGTGCAGTACACATATTTTGCATACATATATCAGACTAATTACAGCCAGCTTAAAGCAGCTAAGCCTTTAGGAAGGCTTAAGGGCTTAGCTGCCAAGCCATCAACCTAATAATAACTAAACCTAAATAAAAACATTTTAGATGTCACAAATTGACATAATCAAAATTATATTTCTTTAACACATAGAGGAAGGAAGTAGCAAAGAAGTAGGAATGTTAAGTGTATTTTACCGTATAATAAGACAACGGCAGTTTAATAATTTGTTCAAGGTTCACAATAAGTACACCTCAGGCTTACAATTGTTAAAAGTAAGGAATTTCAATACGAGTAATATGTTCAAGTCAGCTGTTCAGAATCTTCAAGAAGTTACTCAAGACAAAGTTCAAGAGTTTTTAGATTCGTTTGATACTGTTTTAACAGATTGCGATGGTATGTATTGCTCTATTCTTTTAAACTCATGTTTATTTTCTCAAAAATGATCGTAAAAATGATTGCTCGCTTTGGAAAGTTTCATCCAAAACGGAACTTAAATGTTTTACAGTTCATACGCAATGAAAGTTTTCATAAAAAGCTCTATAATGGCCGGTTTCTATATCTTACTATTCATTCACTTACCTTACCATCAGTTGAATTTTGATGTTACTTCTATGGAACTTATGTCAAATTTTAACCTATCCTCCTAGCGCCCACGGTCCTTAAAAAAGTAACTTCAATGAAATAGTGATTAAAGCCCAACACTAAATCCAATTTCGTCAAATTAATGCCCAGGGTACTATTCTAAGTACCCCAACTTTAACCATTGTTACTAATTTTAAGTTACCACCTTTTTAAAATGTGATATCTCTGAACGTATGTTCGAGGTTTTTGCTTGTGGATGACCAAGCACCAGTGCCAAAAACACAAAAGAAATTTGTCTTTCTTGACTTAATTTAATTTATTCATGAAATCTCTACGATTTGTGTTCATATGCTTATCAAAAATTGTTGCTCATGTACTATATTTGCTGTTTACATCAAAACTTTATATGGGTCTGAGATATAGTGAAAATGATCATAATTCAAACTTTAAGATCTTTTAATAGGCCTTTGGTTATATAATGACTATTATGATTGTTTCGAATGTTTTAAATAAATAATAATAAAATAATTATTTCTCTTAATTTTAAAGGATTATTTGTTATTAAATTGGTTTTTAAAGTTAAATTTTATTTTAATCGTTTTGAAGATAGTTGAAAAAAAAATTATGTGATAAAGTTTCTTGTTTGTAATCTAGTGCTTTTGACCCAAAGGCCTACCAAAAGGTAATCTATTTTTACACTTTTTTTGCTTTTCCTCATTCACCTGATGTAAGGAAAAAAATATCATACTTGTGCGATTACTGTAAGATAAAAATTTTAAAGTTCAAAGTCGCCATTGAAACCTTTTTTAAGGACTTTGGGCTTTTACTTTATGAAAGCGTTGCACAACCCGGGCGTCAGGAGGCTATAGTAAGGCAAATTAATGGTTGGTAAGATATAGAAACCGGCTATAAATAAGCATTCAGTAAAAAATAAATAACTCAAAACTACTTTTCAGGTTTTGTTTTAACCAAACTGTTACCTCACAGGTAACTAGAGGTCTAATGCTGTTTCACCCACACTCTGTCCCACTCCCGTGGCATTTAGTGTCATGTTATATAGCACTCTCTGTTAACATAGCTTTCCAACAGTAAAAGAATTTTTAAAATCGGTTTAGTAGATCCAGAGATTAACCCCTACAATGTCACAAACTCACTAACTTTACCTTTTTATAATATTACTATAGATTATAATTTGCTGTTTCTAACTTCCATATTTGCCAACTTTAGGTCAATTAGCCTATAACCTATACTAATTAATCTATTGGTATCAATTTAAGAGGCGTTGGACCCAAAATCAACAAAAATCAAGTCAAGAAGGTATACGAAAAATAAGTTTTAGTTTTTAATATTTTTTCAGGTGTTTTGTGGATTGATAACAATGCCATTCCTGGATCAGCAGACACAATGAACTATTACAGAAAATTAGGCAAAAAGATTTTTTATGTTACCAACAATTCAACAAAAATCCGTAGTGATTTTGCAAGTAAAGCACAAGACTTGGGTTTTGTAGCAAATGCTGTACGTTACAAGTTTTCTTAGTGATCCTATATTTGAAATGATATGAAAGGAGTATAGGGGAGTTGTTCAATTTTATTTGTTTTGTGATTTCAGGAAGACATTTTATCAACAGCATATCTAGTAGCCCATTACCTAAAAGGTATTGGTTTTAGCAAAAAGGTCTACCTCTTGGGTTCAAATGGAATAGGCGAGGAGTTACAGGCTGTTGGAATAAGTTACATAGGAGTTGGAGTAAGTCAAATTTTCTGCTTTCAAGATTTACAATACTATTTATGGAAATTGTGCTAATTCATACAGCACATAAAAATTGACTTTGATAAGTTTAAATAATTTATATATGTACATAGTGTTTATTGCGTATTTAGTAAATTGGGATTGTTCACTTTTTTTCAGTCTAGCTATTTGAAAAACCATTTTGAGGAATAGTATCCCTAATCATTTCTGTCTAGTTAAAATTCCAAAAAACGTAAGATCTTGTATTTTGTAAGAAATGCATTTGACCTTTATTTGACCTCACTAAATCCAATCAGGTGGGCCGTCTGCCTGTTTGCCTGATTCAGGTGTAAAAAACAATCTAGCTGTACATTATTTGATTTCAGTTCTGTAACATGGATTTTCCCTAAAGTCCATTTTTAAAATTTAACGATAACTATAGAAAATAATAATGGTTGAACACGAAAAATTATAAGCCTAGCAACAAAAAACACTAAAATGATCAAGATACGTAATGGGACTGTGAGACAGTGACATTTAAATAGTGACACAGATTACTATGATTATAAATGGATAAAACTTACTTTCATTATTTTTGTTTTCTAGGCAAAGAAATAAATGTAAACTTGTCCCTTATGAAGTCATCCGAGAAATAATTTTAAAATCGAATATAAAAAAACTAACGCTTAAAATACAAAAATATTCAAATTAATATCTTAAAATACTCTATTTTACGTAATAAAAATATAAAATCAGAGGGTAATTTTTTGTGAACAATCCCCATTAAATTTTTTTTAAATAACTGATATATGCCTGTGACTTACTAAACCGATAACTTACAAGCTATCGTTTTAGTAAAAACTATGTTGAAATAAGTTAATTTTCATGCACCACAAACAAACAACAACAAAACGCTCCTGGAAAATTCCCTAAACAGGCTAAAGAGGATCGAAACAATCCAAAAAGTAAAAAAAAATATTAAAAATCCAGTCACTGTTTGATCTTTGGTACTTAGTAGTTGGAGTAATAGCCACTATCGGGTTTCCGGGATTATTTTCGCATAATTCTATCCTTCAATCTATCCTATTTTCTGGGATGAAAACTATCCTTTTTCTATACTTGGTATTGAAACCTCTAAATATTATAAACGCGAAAGAATGGATTTATGGATTATAGATGTAAGTTTGTTACTCATTCACCCAAAAACTACGGAATGGATTTTGCTGAAACTTTACAGTAATATAGCTTACACATCAGAATAACACATAGCCTATAATCTATAAAGATATAGTGTGTGTATAACGATTTTCATCACCACGCAGGGTGAAACCGCAGGCGCAGCTAGTATTATATATATCAAATTTCAGCAAAAACGGTTCATTAGCTTTTTCAGTGAAAGTATAAGACAAACAGAACAAGTTACTTATGCATTCATAATATTAACAAAGACTTTTTAGTATATACAATACATAACATTCTCCTATATCTACTATACATAATTAAATACATTGTAGCCAGATCATGTGAAGCCTGATTTCAAATCAATGAAGCCATCAGACTTGGATCCTGATGTTGGCGCCGTAGTAGTTGGCTTTGATGAACATGTTAGCTACCCAAAGCTAATGAAAGCAGCCTCTTATTTGGCCTCTGAAGAATGTCTCTTTATTGCTACTAATACTGATGAGAGGTTCCCTAGAGCCGATTCAATAGTTGTACCTGGCACTGGCACATTAGTGAGAGCTGTGGAGACGTGTTCTGAGAGGCAAGCAACAGTGTTAGGCAAGCCACATGCGTATGTCAGGAAGTTCCTTGAATCCTGCGGTCTGAACCCTGCCAGGACTTTAATGATTGGCGACAGGTATATATTTATCCTTATTGACACATGTAACATCATATTATTATAGAATTGCAAAGTGAAAAAAGCATTTGTAAAATATCAATGTTTTCAGGAGAGCACACAAAAGAAAAATTGACCCATTTTGTTAATTATAAATCTTTAGTCAAAATTAATGACTATTTTATTATAGGCATTAAAAATAGGTTTCTTGTGTTTTCTTGATCATTATAAATGTAATTGCAGATAGCTTTTTTACTTTGCACCTGTGGATATATCAGTTTCTCTACGTAACCTTTAAGGGGGGGGGGGGACGCTAATATGGCGCACAGCGTTTAGCGGATTTTAAACGGCTAATGAGGTAAATGATATTTTTAAACTTTTTAAAAAAAATGTTTTCTAATCATATTTTTAAATTGCTACGTGAATACAATACGGGGATCTTTGCATATACTGCGGGTGGTCGAGGGTATAAAATATTGTGACATTGCACAGGAAAATTAGACCCAGTGAATTTTTAAGTCAGTTGGTGGGTTTTACACATCCATGTTCTTGGTGTGCAGCTGTCCTCATAAGGTTATCCTTAGCATCCGTAATACAGTGAATTTAAAAATATATCAACAAGTTACACTGTAAAAACTCACTGCATGCTTGCCTTCTATCAGAATTAAAACTCATATTGTTGGAATGATATGTAGATTTATTAGATTTCATTCATTAATTATATATTGATTCAATTGGTTATACATACATCTATTTTCAGGTGTACCACTGACATTGAACTTGGCATTCGTTGTGGATTTCAAACACTACTAGTATTGTCTGGAGTTACATCAAGCAAGGATTTGGACCAAATCCGATATGAGAAAAAGCCACCTCTACCTGATGTGGTTTTACCTAAATTAGGCGACTTGCTCTCTCTAGTACCTTCATAGTTTAGTTTAATGACAACAGATTGTTGCTATATGTCAATTTTAAAATACTGCACAATGACTTGACTTTGTTCTTAGGATTTTGTTACCGATAACACCCTGTAAACAGTAATTTATTAAATTTAGTGTCTTTAAATTATGCTTAAAGCCCATTTAATGTGCTGTGTTTCTGACAACCTGTTTTATTAAGAGTCCCAGTAAAACTAACTTCTATATAGTAGTCATAGAAAATTAGATTTAAAGATTTATTTATCAAAGATAATAAAATTGAGTGATTAAATTTAATTTAAAATATTAAAATGCAAAGAAGATTTTTGTGTTTATTAATGGAGTATATGTTTTAAACATATTTATTGATATTTATGTGATGTTATGCTTACATTTATTTTTAATTCATAAGAGATAATAGTAATTTATAATTTTTCTGTCACATTTTTGTGTATGTGAATGTGTTACTGTTAAAGCTCGAACTAAGGTAAATCTTAGAGTTACCAACGCAAATTGATAAATACATTTTTTAAATTTGTACAGATTTGGGAATAAAACAATGAACATGTTTTAATTATTTCTTTGAATTACCTATAAGTTGAATGACATATTTTAAAAATATTATTACGATTCATTAACGGGGAAAAATGGGTTGCGAGACGCTGTCGAAGTTTGCATTGAGCAGTATTAGGTTTCATGTCTATCAAATACCACGAGCTGTGTCGCGAAGGCTAACTGCCAGATCCTAGTCGGTATGTAATCGCTAATTATGTGTCTTTAATGGGTGAAAATAGTAACAGGCAGGTTTTCTAATTGGACAAGTACATTAACAATCTGACCGTTAAACTTGAAGTTAAAATTTTGTTGCGATTCATTTTGTTCAGTTGAAGTTTTCCACTTGTCCGTTGCCATTCGTTTTCCATTATCCGTTGTGATTCGTTTTTCCACTTGTCCGTTGTGATTCGTTTTTCCACTTGTCCGTTGCGATTCGTTTTTCCATTATCCGTTGCGATTCGTTTTTCCACTTGTCCGTTGAAGTTTTTCACTTCTAATAGGTATGTGTCCCAGCACACATTTCGATTTTTTAATCTGTCCCGTATAATACATTAAATATGTGTTATTTTGAATCGTTTTGTTTTCAATACATATATACATTGCATTATTTATTGCTGAAGCACAGCAGAGAGGCTGACGGCCTAACTGTGATGGAAAATGGTTACTGTCGCCTATGGACATTAGCAAGACCAGTTGTGCTGCCGGCCTCGAAGGAGAAACTGGAACCTTGGCCAGGTTCCAGTTTGATCTGATGACGGAACTCAAAGTTGTTATGGCGGCATGCTCTCTAGACCAAGCGTGGTAGCCATTCAGTAGGGCAAATGCCCTGCCATCTGACTGTGGGTTGTTTTGTCGCCCCTTATGGTAGGCCACCCGGCCACAGGTATTGTAACTCTTCTTCCGTTCCTGAACGGAGAATATGTTATAGTATAAATACACAAATAATCTAAGGCGTTCTAATATTTTTGAAGTGATGACTTCTTATGGGAGGGTAAACCGCTTCGTTACGTAACGCGTTACGGCGCCAGTGTGGCTTCCCTTTCACTCACGTATACAGTAGCCGTAGGCAGGCTCATTTATGAATAAATAATCCTTCCATACATTATCTTATTAATATACATAAAATTTAAATAATAAACCTAAGCTTTTCTCAAGTTAAACAATTTCAATATTAAATAGTTCAACATAGATTAGTTTAAGTTATCACTACTGTCGGGTGTCCCGAGACGAACACGTTATTTTTTACTCAATCGAATAGTTATTGAAATGCAACAACCTTTCAGTAATAACACTAAAATTAAAGATAAGGCGCCTTTGTTGATGTCATTCAAAGTTACTTTCGTTTCTTAGTGTCAAATCGGGCTTCTAATTTCGTGATTACTATAGTTTGTTAAAGGTCTTATGGGTCGCTATTGGCAATCAAGTTATATGCAGTCCACGCCACTGTAAAACACAACTAAGAATTCCTTCTGATATACTGCACAGTAAAACAATTATAAGTCCCTTTTTAAAAAAACCCCTTGTCATACATAGCGCAAAAGGAAAATCGTGGAGGGCAGTTCCGTCGATGTTCTAGAGCACCGTTGCGATGTTGAGCGTGGGAGTTCAAGGAAACTGCGTTGAACACCCCGTCGCTGCCGAACGGTGTGGTTGTAAAAGTCAGGTGTTGGCACCAGATCAGCCTGTTAGTATGGGATCGACGATACGAACGGCGCGACGCTGGATGGAGTCGAGGGGGGTCTGTCTGGTAAGCTGGTGCTCCGGCCCATAGATATGAGCAGTACTCCATATGCAGTCTGATTGCGCTTCGTACAGCGCACTTCGTTGCTGCGGGGTTAAGTACTGCTTGGAACGGTGTAGCACACCAAGACATTTAGAGGCAAACTTACCGTGTGCCGCTGCTCCGTCGAATAAGCAAGCGCTCACATTGCTGATGCACCGACAAAATTCGGTCTTACCGCGTCTCTGAGGTAATTGATGGTGATTTAGTGGGTAATTGTTGTGCTAAAAGTTTGAAAAATAATAATGGTTACAGAACAGTTTGACTTTTACCATGAAGGGTTGGTAAATCTAAGGATTTATCAAAAATCCTATAATTTACGATAATTTGGGATTTTACAGTAACATATTTTTACGTAAATATTGCATTAAATGCACTTTTATCTTTTTAGCTTGCAAATGAAATAGTGGAATACCTAATATTACAAAATCTTTTTAGATTATTATCCAAAAAGATTTTATATTTAACTTTCTGTGGCTTACTTAACAATAGTGGGCGCGATGTCATAAACGGCGCGATGTTTGCTTGCACAGATAAATTGTTCGCGCTTGCTTGTTTTATGTTGCACTAATGTCGCCAATATCAATGTAACAAATGAACAGTGTACATTAATATAATAGGAGAATAAATGGATCTTTACAAAACATAGAACATGTTATATCAGAGACAAACATAGAAGAAGAATACTGCATTAAGTAGAAATGGTTAATATCTGCTCTTTAACGTGTTGCTTGACAATTTTTTTAATTTGATTATTTAGATACTCAAGTTTATTAATTGGAATATCTAGAGCACTAATATTAGTGATGATATTTAGCCTCATGACAATAATTAAATATCACTAGTGAATACAAAAATCGGAATTAATATAGATTTTATTGTAATTTTACCTACGTAATAGCTATGGACACTGATTGCTTTAGAGCACTTTCAAACTAGCGTTTTTTTTACGCGTTACGTTCGTTTCGGTATACACGCGCATCAAAAATCCGAACGCGCCTACACGCGCTTCACGAATCGAGCTTAATATAACGCTTATTTATGCTCGTATAAACCGATAGTCTGAAAAGGCTCTTACATTCTTTTATGAGTTATGACACTTATATCATCACTAGTGACTGTATAAAAATCTCTATTAATATTATAAATGCGAAAGTAACGCTGTCTGACACGCTTTCACGGAAAAACTTCTGGCCCGATTGGGCAGAAATTCAGTATATATTTTTTGATTCCCAAGATGAACAACATTAGATATTTTCATCTTTTCATCCCGGATTTACACAAAGGTTATACCAGAAACTAGGACAAGTTTTTTTATGATTTTCCATTTTCGTCATTTCGATCATTTTGATCATGTTGGTCATATTCAACTTTTTTGACTTGATATTTATGTAATTTACATACAGATAGATAGACGGGGCGGGGCATAGATAAATAAAACTAGAACAGGTTGAAATAAAGATGAAAGCTTGTATGGGAGACGGATCATTGCTCAAGTTTATAGATACAAAAAAATATCATCTATAAAAAAGGGATAGTAAGTCGATCTGTCTGTCTGTTAAGCCTTCACGGAAAAACTACTTGAAGTACTGGATCACCTTTGCTCTAAGTTGTTCAAATGTAGTTTTAATACCGAAAATGGACAGGAATACTTTTCATGCCGGGAGATTCTAACATAGAAATTTAGTACAATGTAACCTTCACTAACGCCTGCTCTTTAAACTAGAGATACACCCTTGAGGTTGATGCCTGCGCAGCCGCGGGTTAGGTAATTCTAGTTGTTATAATAAACAATTGTTACAATAACATTATAGATAATAATAATAATAATATGTACCTACCTATCGCCAATAAATATTGTAGATAGATTTTTCGTTTTCTTTTGTATGAAGATGTGGGTAAAGCACGAAAAAGCTATATGTATTTCTTGTTATTGCTATAATAACTTCCAACGTTTTCATTTCCCTACTTTACAAATAGGAGGCCGTGTATGAGTGGAAATTGGACATGAAAAGGATTCCGCTATAAATTCAATGTGAATATATAATATATATAGTCAGTTCAAATTTTGAAATAGTTTTGTACACATATAATATTTTATTTTCATGGCGATATTGACTGGAAGACTAGTAAAAAAGTGTAAACGAAAATGACAATCGGCTAATAAGTAAGGCTTCGGTTTCTACCAAAATGGCTACGGAACCCTAAAATAACTACATTGGCTTCCAAAGTCGGAAAAAGAATACAACTAACTGTAACTGTTTAAATGGAAAATAGTCTTAACTAGAATAGAGGAACCAGAATAACTAGGAGCAAACAGTTAAATCAGCTGAGTTACTATTTATCATCTAAAGAAAAGTCGTAGGCTCACCATAGAGTTTGTACGAGCCTAAAATCTTATAAAGTCAAAAGTTTGTACAAGCAAAGCAATTGGAATTCTACGACTGATCCGTGTGCAATTCTGAGTTTGATTTGTGACTTTTTTATAGTTGAATGAGGCCGGTTGAAATTCAGCAGGCTGGCTAAGAATATATCGTTGTTTGTCTATTGCATTTCTCTTTGTAAAGCGGGGAGGAGGCATGAGCGCATGCGTGCAGCGGCGGTGGCGGCGTACGGAACCCACTCATCTCGGCTTGTCAACATTATACGCTTGCCGTTCGCGCCCATTTCGCGTTCGCGCCAGTATCAACGCAACCGGAGACGCGCGTCGTCGCAAACAGTATTTGCACGCACCCTGATCAAAGTGATCTCATTAATTCATATCCTGACAAATTGATGTGAGTCCTTATTTAAGTACTGTTAAAACTATCTATAAATAGAATTTATTGTTATTTTTTTTCTTGGTTTAATAAGGGCGATACTCGTAATATTAACGTACGTTGCTGAGATTTCGTCCTGGACATTCATTATAGGAAAAGTCACGGAAAAGCTCCTGTTTGCATGACAGAAAGCAATCGCAAGAGATTTGGGCTACGTGTAAAAAGTGAAATTTGTAGTATAGTTCTGTATTTATATTTGTATCCAAAACAAAGGCATGAAGGGTGATTTAGTAAGTTCCCCAGAGTAAGGCACACCCTAATCATACAATATTCCTTTACCTAACCTCTTAAACTAATAAAATTGATGTGCCCGTGGTTTTAAAATAAATGTCAAATATAAAGTGAAGATTTATTTATACGATTCCGGTTATTGCTCATTGATGCAAAAAGTGATGACAGGATCCAGTGTCATGGAAAACTAATTTATTTTGTGGATTTCAATTAGTACTTTATTTTTATATTAATAAATAAATTTATAACGACAAGTCGATGGCGCTAAGAACTTGACAATATTTTAATTTTAAAAGCAGATTAACCATTGCATATAATAGTGATATTCCTGACGATAATACGTGTTATCTAAAGTATTACCAACTCAATTTTCATCGTGCAATTTTGTGATAAGATTTAGTCACGGTAGCAGGTTTAGCCTTCGTCACAAAACACGAAAATAACACGTCTGAAAATACTTTCATAGCAATCTTTGTATCCTGTAAGCCGTCTAGGTTTTGGTACTTGGTAGACAAAAATGTTGCCCTAATCAATTAGTCTCTTGTATGAGACATTGAATGAATATTATGAATGAATATTATTTACAAATACGATGACTTCAAGGGTAAAAATTCGTAGCGTCTCTTTGAGTTTTGAAATGTGTGTTAAATAGAATATTATGCGAAAGAAATCAAGATACTACCTACGGCTTAAAAAGCATTTTTAACAAATAATATTTACACAAGATTCGATGGGAAAAATGGATGGAATAGCTCCAAAAATAATTTTAATAAAAATTAGTTTGAGCCAGTGAACGATATTCGTTGAGTGGTGTCCGATATATTAAGCATTTACGATTAAATGCTTTTTATGGATTCGGGATATCCTGTGACATAAAGAAAACAAAGGCCCTTTGTCACGTGCAGTGAACCCTTTATAGGGGTGGGGTAGATACACGGCTAAGCCCGAGATGGCCAACTAAGCCGCGGAAGTAGCCAGCGGAAGGCCCGCGAAGGCCACCGAACACCGCAGATTGGCCAACGAGAGCTGCTGAGAAGCCATCGCCATGTGGAGAAGACTCCAGCAGCTCCAAACCCAATCACCGGTGGGTAGTTGCCCACTGAGTTGCAGCCGGGGTAAAAGAGGTATTATAATAATACCTCGAGCCTTACAAACCGAGGAAGACTCTGGATGAGATACACGGCGCATTTATTTATTATGAACAAATCCGAACTTTTTTAATACGACGATACCACGAAGGCTAATAATAACGCCGTAGCCTTCGTGGTTATTTTTTTTTATAACCACCCAAAATTAATTTTATATCTCAAGAAATAAATGTGCTGTATATCTATACCCCTATTAGGCCCTTCATAGTTTCTGGACTGCCATGCATTTGCTCGATTTTATTTCATACAAAGTCAGTTACTGCAAGAAGAAGAAGCTAATTGTGAGAGGCTAGATGACATTTAGCACGGACTATATCTACGTTGGAATGTTTTTACAAGTTTAAGCTCGTTACACACTCATTTAGGCACGTTTGTAGGATAGCTCGACTGTTAAGTGATGTCATCAGCGTAGAAACGGGTTTTTATCTTAATTTTTCAAACACGTACAATCTAGAATCGAATCGTTTGAAAAAATGTTTATCAAAAATAACACGTATATAAAGCTTTTAGGTAATTATCATATTTTATTCTAAAAATGCAGTAAGTTAGGTTGGGCATGTTTAAAATAGGTATCTGTTACAATTTTTACGTATGTATATTATGTTATTTATGTGAATGAATTGAACACCTGCCATACCTAGTTTTGATAAAGAAACCATTAACCTAAAAACATCTGTATTTTACCCAATTACCTTCCTACTTAGGTAGGTTTGATGTTACTCTCAGCTATTATAATTTTTAAATGATGTTTTTTTCTGTACTGTACATTATGTACTTAACATTTAAATTAAATATTCCTTAAGTTCTATAAGCGCGGCTTTTAAAGTTGTAATAAGACGAAAAAAAGACGTACCTACAAAAATTTCAATTAAGTATCGTGTTCATAATTGGTTTTCAAAGATCATGCTATGTAATGTTCCGCATTTACTTCCTGTCAGTACGGCATTCCTTATCATCGTCATATCAATAGTGTCCCGTATATTTGCTTCCTATCGTTTCTTTTACACCTCTCACTGTCTTGTACATTCATTGTGAGAGTTTTGGCAAGCGTATCATCTCACAATGACAAGAGTACCAGCATTTCTTGTTTTTAGGTCCTTTACTAGGACCTGTCTATTAGAATTCTACTGCCTGCCTCTACGAATCCACCGCAGTGTATTATAAGTAGTAGGATCTCCTTGTGTCGCTCAAGCATAGACGTCTTTACGTAAAAAACAAGGTATAGCGTATATTTACTTTAATCTGGTGTGAATAGATAGAATAAACAATAGTCTAGGTTGTATTGATTTTGCTTTGTATGTATAATAAAAACAAAATAAGTCACTTCATCACTTGTATGTCCTTCGATTGTCAAGCAATATATCAGCATTGATAGCTTAGTCATGAGAGTCGTCATAACTTATAAGTTTTAGTATCCATTGTATCATTCTATGCCTACATAGGTATTTAGATGTAGTTACTGCGAATTCTCCCTACTCTTTTTAATTTATGGATCGTATAAATTGGGTTAAGTATGTATATTAATCCCCTGGCCTAAAAAGAGGGGTGTTAATAATATTTAGTTTATTTTTTGCTTGTGGTTACTTATATAGCCTATTATTTGATTGATCCATAGTTAATCAAGTTACGGGGGTTCATAGCTGGGACTGATAAAGATCAGTTGAGCTATTCCAGGAACCTCGACAAAAGACAGAATTGTCTATGTTATATCTACTACGACACCTTTTGAATGTTAGTATATAATTCATGGGAGAACTGAAAACTATGATATAATTGACTTGACCTGACAGCAAATGCACCTTGTAAGGAAAAACTACATTTCTAAATAAAAAAGGGAATATTAATAACTATCTAGGTACTCAATTACATGCTTTTTTAGGCTGAAAGTAAATTAAATACAATTAAAAATAAACATACAACACCTAATAGATTTAAAGCACGTAGCATATTTGGAACTTATAAAAAAATTAGCTCAATAAATAGATTATGTGAACGGCAATTTGCAGAGGAAAGTTAATAACTAAGAAGCCTAGGAGGTTGTTGACATTAAATGTATCTAGTTTTTCGCATATCTGTTTCACTTTCAAGATTTCCCTCCTTATGCAGTAGCAATATTTGAGCGAGTTTTTCGTTCTCTTTAGTTGAGATTATGCTCGAAGAAATAGGTAAAAGTTTTTGTTTAAGGAATTTTTCGTTGTTTGCCATTTATTACAGAACGGTATTGCACGTGACGATGGTAGGCGTCCTCAGAATGACTCTAATTTCTTGGCGATGTAGTAAGCCTCTCGTCTGGGATGCGACCTGCGGCGTTGGCCGCATCCCATTGACCCAACACGTCTAGATCAGCTGGTTGGGAGGTGGAAATAGCTCAGTCACTCAAGCGGCGCAAACTTGCAACCCTTGTGGAGAGTCCTTAGACCATGAGCCTTTACAGAGATCTATCGAAAGGACCCATTGACCTTCAAGTGATCAAAGAGCTGGCGCCTACCTCAGAGAACGGATCAGTATGGCAATCCATCGAGGAAACGTAGCCAGCTTTGTGGACACCTTACCCATAAAAGACGCCATAAAAGACGGTGACCTAGGCTCAGTATTTTACTTATAAACTTGAGGGATTAAAGATAGAATACAATATCACTAAGTTACTTAAGTTTTATTTTATTGTATTAGTTATTATTATTATATTATATAATACTTATAGCTATTGTTATTTCCAGGTATTTGTTAGAACTTATTTTTTTATCAAACTTCAAATTCTAATTTAGCATTCGAAAGATAGAGCGTTTTAAGAGTTCAGTAAGAGCTAAATGGCAAAAAGGAAACACTTATACATACATCTTGCGTCTGTCTATGTAATAATTCTAATAATACCTACCAAACTAGCTACAAATTCTATTTTTATGATCGTTTTGTTACCAATAAAAATAATTCACCCAAATTTTCTGGTTTTTTAAACCAATTTTTTTGCCCCTTTTTATTTTTTTTCATAGTAAAATTACAAATTAATACGTGGAGATTTTTTTACTCATATTTAGGAGCAAATGTCTTAAAGAATGTGTTTGTTATAATTCCCGGATAAAAACCGATTTCTCATATTTTAATAGGTCGTACCATGGGCCATTATTTAAAAGTAATAAAGAAACACAGATCGATGTTGTAGACATAAATTATTGTGACTCTACTCACGTCTGGATATCTGCATCATTGTATTGTTTGGGAGCACGTCTATAAGTAGTGAACTTGAATACAAATGAAATGGTATAGATAAAGAGTTATAAAATAACAATTAATATGTTATTAACCGCTTTAGATTATCTATTCAAATTCTCCCAAAAGTGAATCTTCTTAAATTTTCCATGACAGAAACCACAGTACTTACCGATTCTTATATACTCAGGGGATTGGAAACTGGGGGACTTAATATTTTTTTGTCAGTCTTTCATCGTTTTGGCAGACATGAGTCACGGACAAATGGATTAATAGCAATGGGGTATGACGTAACCGGGTTTATGGAGTTGAATGTGCGTTACATTAGATTAGCCTATTTTTACAGTAAGATCAGACGGAAATAAATAATAATTACATCTGTTTGTTTAGCAAAATTTCTTATTGGAATAAACTTATTGTTATTACATAATTAGGACTTTGTTTGGTATATTTATTTCTTCATAAGTAATAGCAATGGTTTTCAAATTGACAGGAAAGGTACCTACACAGTATCAATCAAATTATCATTAGACTAGTGTCTGGTTACCTTCGGAGTGTCTGCTTTGCACTGTTGCAAACTTTGCAAAGTAGTTATAGTCATAGAGCAAACAAAACCGCAGCACGCATCTTATGCCGGGCCTCTACGGGAAAACTTCATTGCTTTGTGAGTTATATACAGTATTAGAAAAATAGTATTTAAATCTGCTATTCTGCTCCTTGGTGGTCAAAATCAGATTCTAAACGACGATAATACGACTAATGATACAAATTCTATAACAATGTTACTTAACAAATATGTAAAAGCAGGCGTTAAAATATGTCGACGAATTCAATTTATGTGAGCTCTTTGTAAATATTGCTATTTGTGTTTAAAGACTACATTCAGAAACGAATACATGGTTCGTCCTTGTAGCTATGAATGGTGTCTACGCATTGCGACTTTTGTTCAAGCTGACAAAACAACATAAAATTGGTTTTTGGCATTACAAGAATAAATGTTCCGGGAATAATAATTTTAATGAGTGTATTTTGTTTGTGCGACTTATGAAAGAGCTTGTTACGTGGTTAAAACTAATACCGTTGTAGCTACAATAGTGTAGTTCTAAAATAACATATCAGATTTCATAAATTCTTTTAAACGAGGGACAGTGTACCTGCTACGAATAAGGACCTATCGACTATTATTTAATGTAATACTGGCACACCGAAAACCGATAACGGTTCGTTAGAGGCGAATGACATTTTCGTTTCCAATTTTATTTTACTGTAGTAAGTACTTGTAATGGGCTGGGAGAATGTTGTAAATGTTACCTCTCGATTGCACTATCCACAGCCGCAAAAGAAATGTGGCCATAGAAGTCGGCGGCGCGACTATCAAATACCTTTTGCCTAAGGCAATGTACCTAAGCGTTTAAGCAATGTTAGATAGTTTCTTAAGGTACTTAATTCAGAAATAAAACTTAATGCTGGGGCTTCATCTGAGATAGTGTTACGGATATAGGCCGTTTCTTTTTATTTGTAAATAACATTGTATATTGACAGATGACGTATTTATATATACAAATGTGGCTATATTAAATAAGACGCATTTTGCCACAGTCAATATCTTTAATATTAATATAGGTGAGGCTACTATATTATAATATAGAATGAGCGTTCTACTGCTAGGTCTCAATCAGGGTTTCCCCAGGGGTGCCGCCCTGGTCTCTTCTCCGACCAGGTAGCGGTACAAGGGGATGCGTCCCGGGGCCCGAGCGGCCATTGTCACATTCCCCCTTCGCTCCGTGACAGTGGTGTCCCACCTTTCCGCCTCCAATTCCAATGACTGCCCTTCCTTACCAAACCTCCTCCCCAAACGCCCCTCCTTTCCGATGCGACCGCCAGCGTCGAGGTGTTCTCCGCTGGCTGTCAAGGACGGCGGTGGTGATGTCCACCCCACCACCGCCCTCCTGACAGGCGACCTATCCTCCCCGACCCCGTCTGCCAACGCTGCTGTGTGCGCGAGGCGACGGGAAAAGGGGAGGAAGGAGAGGGGGGAGGGGTGTTGGCGCAGGAGCAATCCTTCGCAGCCTCCCCCTCCCCCCATCGCGAAGCCCCCCCCGCCGCTGACGCTGCTTAGAGCACGAGGCGGCGGAGGGGGAGAAAGGAGAGGGAGGGGTGATGGCGCAGGAGAAATCCTTCGCGGCCTCCCCCTCCCTCCTATCGCGAGGCCCCCCCCGCCGCTGACGCTGCCGATTGCGCGAGGCGGTGGGGGGCGGGGTGGAAGAAGAGGGGGAGGGGTGTTGGCGCAGGAGCAATCCTTCGCAGCCTCCCCCTCCCCCCATCGCGAAGCCCCCCCCCCCGCCGCTGACGCTGCTACGAGCGCGAGGCGGCGGAGGGGGAGAAAGGAGAGGGAGGGGTGATGGCGCAGGAGAAATCCTCCGCAGCCTCCCCCTCCCCCCCCATCGCGAAGACACTCCCCCCCGCCGCTGACGCTGCTGAGTGCGCGAGGCGGCGGGGGGAGGAGGAAGGAGAGGGAGGGGTGATGGCGCAGGAGTATTCCTTGCAGCCTCCCCCTCCCGGCGGCAGCGGGCGTCGAGGTCTGGGGGATCAACATAGACCTCCGCCCGCACTAGTGCCGCGAGAGGGCGCGAGAGGTAGCCGCGCGTCCCTCTCAGGGCCGGGGACCACCATCTCCCCCGGCCCGCACACAGGAGAGGCCGCCTCTGTTTACGAGGCGGCCGGCCGCTGCCGGGGTTGCGGGTTAAGCTCACGCATGTACCGCGACCCCGGCGCTAGGCGGAAGGAAGGCTCCCATGGGGTTTTAGTGGGTATACCGGCAGCCGGTCGTATTGAACCGGCGTCGGGGAGCCCCCACACACCGGTCGCGCATGATCCCCCGCGCGGCTGACGGTGCGGCAACGCATTTCCTATGTAAAAAAAAAAAAAAAAAAAAAAAAAAGGTCTCAATCAGGGTTACGCATGTTTTTCAATGCTAGGTTTCATACGTCGGTAATTTCGGTGTGTAAGTTTCTTCATGATGGTTTTTCTTTACCGCCAAAAGTTGGTAAATACAACATGAACTTTAAGCCATGCTGGGGCTTCATCTGCTTTAGTGTCAAATATTTAGGCTGTGAACGAATGCGTTTTGTTTAAAGCGTTAAAAATAACGCCGTTAATGCATAGCCACCTAGCCATTCCTCCGTATTGGAACGGAGAAAGAATACAATTTCCTGCGGCCGGGCGGTTTGTAGTAAGAGGCGACAAAACAACCCAAAGCCAGGTGCGAGACTATTTGTCCGACGGGATGGATGGCTTCCATCTCTGGTCACGAGAATTCCGGCATAACAACCTAGAGTTATGTTCCAGCATCAGTAGCCAGGTTTCAGGCCTTAAAAGAGCGGCAGCGCATTTGTAGCACCCTTGGTGTTACATGTCTATAGGCGATGGTAACTGCTTTCCATCAGGCGGGCCGTCTGCCTGTCTGCTGAACTCAGTAATAAAAAAGCCACAGTAGTGTATATACATACATTATCTGTCAGTATTTAATATCGCATCTCCAATTGCGCATTACACCCTACACGCATTCAACATCGGTGTGAAACGGCCTATATATATACTTTTAATTTTATCCCAGATGAAGCCGCACTATTTAAAAAAATGCCTAAGCGCCTACATGTTTCACAGCCAGAATTGGAGATGTGGGTTATCACTAAGTTATATAAAGCATTGATGGGGTCATATAGGGTCTTTTCGAAATTCTTCAAATTAGAGCACAATTACAAATCTTCTTGTAAAAAACAAATGTCAAGACCATTCAAATCTTGAATCTTCATTGCTATAATAAATATTGATGTTCAATGAGTCATCTGCCAACCAGCCTGGAAGTAGTATTCGCGAAATATATTCGAAACCTTGATCCGTGGGGTCACATCGTTTGATCTAGCTCTCGTTTGTAACGACCGGAGCACCCACAACTTCAATGCAGAGGTGTAATTGTATTGTCTAGTATTGCGCCCCCACATGTACCTACAATTGATATTTATTTTTTTAATTCACTGTGACTTCTGGATTAGAAAAGTGGTCAAGGTTGAGATAAAGACAATGATGTAAGCTGTTTCCTTATTTGAAAAATGGTTTTTTATTGTTCTAGAATTGCATCGTAGGAGTAGTTGGTATGGTTTTATACTCGGTTTAGTTCCAAATGCGTAGGTATTGTAAGACTTCAGTTAAACTGTAAAGTATATCTAAACTAACATACTTTAAAATTTTGTTTGTATTATCTCTATCGAAAATATACATTGATCACTATAGCTGTACAAAGATTTTTATAAGTGGAAATATACAAAAATTGGTCATTCGTTATCTAATCATTATGACTACTAGTGTTAATTGATTCGTTTGTGAGGGTTATTTAACTATTCATTTAGACGAAACTGTTGAGTGTAATATAGTTTGATAGCGATTTATTCAACAAGAAAAGTACTAAAATAATTTCTTATCGTGAGTTATATTGAATTTTAATAACCGGTTCGTATAATTGGGTTGCTGAAAATTATGTCAGGAAGTAAGAATTTATAGAGCTACATATATTTAAAAATATCTTCTTTAAAATACGTAGGTGGGCAAATTCTCCTTGTTTGCGAACGATTGTCCAATCCGAAGCATTGGCGATAACCAGGTTTTTTAAAATTAGTGTTAACTGATTCATGTTTGCCTGCAATAACTGATTAACCCTCATTATTTTTATCAAAAAGCACTTGAAACGGATTTTTTTAAAGTTGTACACGAAAAAATCTGTTGTGGCCAAATGATGCAGGCAAACCCATTAGAAAAGAATTGAATTCTATTCGTACACTGATTTTATTTAAAGCATAAACGTACGCTTTTTGAGGCATATCTGCCTACTTAATGAGGTGAAACGGTATAATCCATTAATGCTTAACTAGAAATATAAATATTTTTCCAGTGCTTGGTACTAGTTGGTAATCTCAGCTGATGTTAAAAACAAGTTCGCGGCAAATAATTTTCGGTGTCGGCAAGGTCAGTGATGTAATTGCCGCTTTTAGCGTTAAACGTGAGCCACTATAGATCTAACTATATCCAGCTACTACGATATGCTGTAGCTGTAATACGTTGATAGCAGTGTGTTTGGTAACTTTTGTATGACATCACCTTTGTCCGTCGTTTATATGCAAGATACGTTGTCCAACTATATAACAAATTCATTAGGTTCTTTTAACTAAGATACCCAGACAAAGTAATGTATATTGTAGAAGACGAATATTAAGTGTCCGAAAAGGTCGAAGGATCTTGAAGTAATAAATGCTGTGAGCTGTAACAACAGTCAAGGGCCGTAAGTCGATTAACCTGATTGAAAATGTCATAGACTGATTTGAATAACGACACTTTAATCAATATTTAGTGCCATATGTTTAGTAGATTACCTGTCAAGTTTCATCCATATCCATAAAACCCAATAGTCGGAGAAAAATGACTGACATAAAAATCGACGGATGGACGGACCTGACATGATGGTTTTTGCCAAACAGCTAGGGAACCTTAAAAATTTAATTTATAAATTAATTCCTATTTTTGATTGTTAATGTAAGGGGTGGTAGTCCTGGTAGCATAATGCCTGGCGCAGGCGTCCCCGATTCAAAGAACGCCGATTCGAATCCAGGCTAGAACGCATGCACCACTATTTTTATGACTTAATGTGCATATTGTTACAATCACCAAGTGCTAACAACGGTGAAGGAAAACATGGCGATAAAACGTGCACATCGAGATAACCGATGTCTCAAACCTACGAAATCGCCTTGGACAAACGGGACGGGTATACTGTCTGTTCCCCTACAATGGGAGATCCGAGTCCAGCAGTGGGTCGTTTATGGGCTGTTATTATTATTATAATTATACATGTTTCTCAAGACCACGGGTCATAAGCACGGCCCAGACTTTTGTAATGCTTGCGTGGGGGGGGGGGGACATGGGAAGGTCAACACGTAGAGGCCCCTTAGATAAATGTGGCGTCATACTTACAGGCGATTATACCTGTCAACATCATATAAATATGCACCCAAGGACAAGCCCCGGCCATAGTAGAGCGTATTGTAGGGAATGAGAACATAAAGTCCTGGCTATTGGGATGAACTGCTACTGGAACTACGGATCAGGGACTATGGGAACTATGGCGTCTGCCCGTCGCAATTTTCAAGGAGCATGGGAAAAATGGGCAGATGGTGACTTGTCACTCACTGCATGGGTCTCTAAAATGCCGTTCTACTACAATTTGTTATTGTAATTTGGCGGGTGGGCCAAATTGGGGTACAAACTGATTTTGACACCTCGGTGCTCAATACGCTTAAGATGGCCCAGATAACAGCTTAGGCACCGAACGAACGTTAATAGGCCAAACAATCGAATCTCTGAGTTTAGGTCTTTAAAAAAGCTAGATAGGTTTTATCAGGAATTATTTGAGAAAAGATGTTATGAATTACGGAGTTTAGCTTGTTCTATTTGTTACATTGCCGATTTACGTTAAATATTGCTAAAATAATGTATTACCTAATAGGGGTAGCTGTCATATATATTTTTATTTAATTTCTTACAAAATTCTTCCATTGTCTAGTAATAGTGTAGTTTAATTTTTATTCCATTAATGCCGCCCTAGTTTCCTGGCGGATACACCTGCGTCTTATTCCAATGAAGTAGGGTCAAATACACGCCAGTGAGCGTGTACCGTATAGGTAGCTTTTTTGACGGTGAATGCCTATTATTATAATGTTACACGCCGACAAAAGTAAATGCACACCTGCAGTTTATTAACTTTCGGTATTTGGACTTCTTTTATTTACTTTGTGTTTAAAATTTGTAATTAGAAAAACATCCTATTGTGTATTGTAATAGTCATTAGCCAGGTGTGATTCGTGGAAATTATTGTTAGGCAGTTAAACGACGATTACGATACGAGCAAGACGTGTGCATTCGATACGCTATATAGTGACGGACTTTGCGCGTGTTATTGAATCGTGTATTATGTTTGTACTGGTTGTGTCCAGTTATATCTGTACCTGTGTTATACGTGTTTGTAGAGTTCTAATAAATTCTATAATTCCAACGGCATTTTAAATCGAGTCCCATAACTCGTAACAATATGCATAGGTAAGTTTACGATATGCACATTATGTCAAATTTATACTAATTATAAAAAATAGATTTGTATGTTAGTAACGAAAAACTCAAAAACTATTGAATCGATTTCAAAACCTACTTCACCAGTCGAATGTGAAATTATCGCTGATTAATATAGGCAATATAAAATAAGGGATTCCTACTAAAACTTTTATAATGTAAACCATCATCTAATAGAAATAAAAAGTCAATTTAATAGAAAGAAAAAATAGTCGGGTTCTATTTTTATTTTTTCATGGCAGGATAACGTCTGCCGAGACCGTATACACACCGAATCGTATAACATATGCATATTGCATAATGTGCCCCAGGTATTGTTGGTGCTACACTGACATAGTGGAGGCTGGCCTGCGTGAGCTCAGGAGACGACACTGGATAGACAGGAGTGAAGTATTTTCGTTTCCAAGGACGGATTAATTTTATGGAGCCGCAGCTCTTTGTTCGTGTATATTGTTATCTGACGGCCAAGGAAAACATCGTGAGAAAACCTTCACAGAGAAATTACCATAACCGCCTTGGACAAGTGTGAAGCGAGCTGATATTATATTAAAAGATCATAATTGGTTAATTTAAAGACCGCTATTGTGTCATATCCAGCTGCGTAAAATAAGCATATTTTTATGCAGTCTCAAATCTTATCAGTCTCCTTCACATTTCAAGGTACATTAATTATCGTTATCAATCTGTTTATCAGACGAACGAAACAATAATAAAAAAACTGTTATTATCATTAAATCCATGTTTTCAGAGTAATTAAGAATGTCGGAAGAAGCGCACGCAGCGGATGTGGAGCACGTCACACAGGAGGTGAAGGACGTCAAGTTGGAAAATGGGACTGCGCCGGGTGCGACCAACGGAACGCCAACCAAAGGCGAACACAATGCTATTCCTTTTAAAGTAAGTTATTTATTTAGGTAGAGGACCACCACACCATATCTCATCATCTTTTAAAATATTACGAAATACATTGTTTTAAATATTGTTTAAGCAATAATGAATATGTTGCTTGCTACGTTAAAGTATGTCCTTAGAACTTTGCTCGTACAAAATCTAGAAGGCTCAGTCTTTGTAGACAAGTGGTATTGGTATAATACGCAAGTATTATGTGCTAATGCCACTTATAGAGGGTCTGGCCAGGTGTAGAAAGTGACGTATAATACTAAGCGTACCTGACGTACACTTATTGTTGTTGTAACGATTATTCCCATACATTTTCATTCTATTCGTTTAGCGCTAAAGCCTCTCTATAGAGCCAGTTAATTTTACATTATCTACGCTTTTTACTAAAGCTTTTCAAGCGATTTAGTTACGTTAACTTTGACTCTATATTCCATAGGAACTCACGCGTGTATTGATGAAGTATCTAATGCTCGCTATTGTGTATCGGTCTTAGATTATAATTTATAAGTACCTAGGTATTTATGTATACCAAACTTATAAAAATAAGGTTTATGTTAAACGTAGTTAAAATATAATAAGTATACAAATACCTATACCTATCTTCCTATAAACAACACTCAATACAAATGTATCTTAAAAACGAACACACAAAAAGGCAATCATACAAGGAAGTATCAAGTAATAATTACTATATAAAGTTAAATGAATATTTAACCGTCGTTTATGTAAATTAACATATGTTACCATATTATTGGTACAATTTTGCAGCTGCATATTTATGTTACATACCTATAACAGCAAATATGACGTATTTCAGATAATTTTGAAGGTCGCCTATATGATACAATGTTTTGTGTATTGAGATAAAGCAAATGTATACGTATGAGAAATGTTTTATTCATATTATCAGCTGTTGTCTTCGGCCAATCGCAGTCCACTGCTTGACGTAGGCCTCCCGTAGTTTACGTTAAATATTCCATTTCTCCTCTTTTGTTATCCAGCCTCTACTAACAGGAGTACAGGACATTGGTGCCCGGTTCGGAGAGCATCCATAACTACGTGTACCAAGCCGTCGTCTTTACTCCAAAACATGTTTGCTACTAAATTGAATACTGATTTTTTTTCAATTTCAGGACGCATTCAAAGCATTTTCAAAGTTCGGCGACCCTAAATCAGATGGCAAACTAATCACGCTTTCACAAAGTGATAAATGGATGAAGCAAGCTAAAGTAATTGACGGAAAGAAAATTAGCACAACTGACACTGCAATTCATTTTAAAAAACTAAAAATAATCAAAGTTGGTATTGAAGATTACCAAAAGTACTTGGAGGAACTTGCCAAGAGCAAAAAAATAGACATTGATGAAATCAAAAGGAAACTTACCACTTGTGGACAACCTGGTGTGTCATCTCATGTAAGTAACAAAATTACTTTTACTTACTGTTAAAGGAGAAGAAGCGGCGCAACAAACTCCCCAGCAACATTTGTTTAATCTTATATATTGCATCGCAATCGCAAAATGTGTTGGTAAGCGCATAACTTGAGAACGACTTTACCGATTTTGATGAAATTTTGTGTGTGCGTTTGAGTGGGTCCCGGGATGGTTTATTTCCACAATTGGAGCCGGTAGGTGGCGCTGAGATCGGGTTCTAGAATCCTCCTAATCACTGGGAGTGATTTTGGTGATTTTGTTTTTGTGAATTTGAATGGGTTCCCGGATGGTTTAGATTCGCAATTAGAACCGTTAGGTGGCGCTGAGATCGGATTCTAGAATCCTCCTAATCCGACCGATTATGGTGATTTTGTTTTTGTGTCATGAAACAAAATTTTTTAGGAATTCAGAAAATATGGCGGTACGAAGTTCGCAGGGTGAGCTAGTTCAAAATAATAATTATTATTCGTCTTTTTTAATGTCATTTATACTAATACAAGGTTCAATAAAGTAATTTAAATGACTATTGAAAAAGCTTGGTCGCATTCAAAGAGTATATTGATATATGGAGAGTCGCATTACATTCGGTACGGTCATCAAAAAAAATAGAACTGTGCCCCTTAACTAAGATTAAAAATTTATCTGTTCATGTCGTGTGCAAGCGAAATTATAGTACCTACCTATATAAATAGAAACTTAAACCACATTTGTTACGTATAGTTAGTGTATCTGTCAGTGGACTATATTGCAAGAAGTGCGAATTTGTAATGTAAATAGTCAGATTAGTAAACCGTCGATAAATAGTGAACGGATCATAAAACTCACAATATAACATACTCGTATATGTATATATAGATTTACGTTATTGGTTCGTACTTCGATGTTTTTTTTGTCAAATTTATATGTAGAAATATATTTCTTTTAACTTTTTTGTTTCGAAACCGATTTTGTATTTGGCAATGGATTCAGTAAAACTTCTTATTGCTACTGAACTTTGGGTTCCGAATATATGTAAAAAAACCCATTAAAATCTCATAGAAATGGTGTATAGTTTTTGCGGTTTTATAGACATAAGTTTTTGTTTCTGAACAAATTTTGATTATTCCTTTTCAATGGACGGTACTGCTTCAGGATAGTTTCATATTCATTTTATAGGATAAATTTACTACTGTACGGAATAGTAAAAAATAAACGTAATAATGAAAAAAAAATCTAGGAAAAGAAACCCGACTTCAAGAGTAATAAAAAAAAACTAATATTCTTTACATGTTGAATTCGACGGTAAGTATATGTCCGTGTACAAGGTGTAAACAATTTAAATCTCACTAGGTTTATTATAAACTAGCGGCCCGGCCGGTTTCAACCGCGCTCTGTTCCGCTCCCGTGGTATATAGCGTCATGTTATACATATAGCCTATGACACTCCCTGTTAACGTAGCTTTCCAACAGTAAAAGAATTTTTAAAATCGGTATAGTAAATCCCACGATTACCCTCTATAACGTCACAAACTTTACGTCTTTATAATATTAGTATAGACTAGCGGATTTAATGATGATATACCTATGATTTAAATCCTTAACCCTTCCACGTATCTGCAGGTAACAAAGTCGCCAGCGGCAGCAGCGGCAGTGGATCGTCTTACAGACACGACCAAGTACACTGGTTCTCACAAGCAACGCTTTGACGACAGCGGTAAGGGGAAGGGCATCGCCGGAAGGAAGGACTTGGTAGACGGCTCCGGCTACGTCTCCGGCTACCAGCACAAAGATTCATACGACAAGGCCCACTAATCACTTCGGCCTCAGTCCTCTTGCAATCTAGGCACTCCTCAATTATAATACCAATGTTAAGAATTGCAATCAACTTATCGCCATATTTTATGAATGAACTAAAATGCCACAGAAAACCTCAAATGTGGTTGAGATTGTAACTTTGTATGAACGGCAACTATTTTTTCAAAATGTTTGTTAGTATACATTATTCTAATAACAAAATCTGAATATCGTGATGAAAACTATATATGAAAATGATCCATGTGTGAAACCTGCCAATCAGTTTACGACAACCGTGGCGGGTTTACTTTCCATTCTTTGGTTCCCCTAATAATGGAGAGATCATTGTTTTACCAGTTTATGAAATTGCTGCAATTCCGCGCAGCTTATAAATAAAATTAATTTTAAATAACGCAGCTTTTATGTACAAAACTGTTTTATCTATTAATATCCTCGGTGACGGAAACAGGTTATCTGCCGTACTCAGAGTCGGCTAACAGCTCGATTATCTTTTAGTACCAGATATAGTTTTTTTACACTTTTATTGAAGCGTGTACTTCAGTCAGTTATTCACACAAGTAATTATTTAATAAGTTGTTAACTTTTTAAGTAACAAAAATGAAAATTTCTATATCAAAAATTAACAAAATATTTTAATTGTTATTTGATTTAAAGTCCTTTGTGAAGGGGAAGTCTATTAGCTACAAATATAAGCTCAATCATGCAACATTTTTAGTTTACGATGTTAATAATGTATAAAAATATAAAACTGCACGTCATGTACGATTAAGCATTCCTTATTGAGTCCATAGTAATGTGTTTCTCTTATTACAATTTGAATTAAGGTCCTTTTAACATTTTTGGATTAATCTAGTCGTAAATAAAATAAAACGTATTTTCATTTGGTTACTTTTGTTGACGTTTTAATGTTAAATATAGTAAGTTGTTGTTTAAGTATATCTTTGCACATTTGAATGTTATTAACTTGTCATATCTTAATAATTATGTATTAAACATAAGCAAGTCCTGCTCTTTTCGTGGAATATGCTATCTATAAAACTAATATTCTACATAAAACTCGAAATTTTTATAATAGATAGCACTTATAAAAAACCTTTCCTTTAGAAATTAGTTACTTTTTTTACGTTAATAGATTATTTAGTTTTGTAAAATGTCATATAATATAATAAACAAAAACAAGACATTTTTGTAAACATAAAGGAGCACCTTTACAGAGTAAATTAAGCATTGTGGAGACATGTTGATTTTGCAAATAGTGAGACATACTCTAGCCCGGTCGACCGATGATCTAAGGAAAGTGGCCGGGGTTGGATGAAGAAAGCGAACACTGAGATATGTGGCGTAAACTTGGGGAGCCTACATCCAGCATTGGATATCGGTTGTCTGGCAACACCATTAATTGAATCAGCCAATTGAGAAATGAACAAGACTGCGAACTTCAGTTTCGAGTGTAGCAGTAAAACCCTCTCAAAGAAATATTTAGTTAGTCCATGTTACAGGAGGGGGCGGTTCGATGAAATCTGATATTGTGTGAAAACGGGTGGGAGGGGTTTCCTAAATTTCGTGACGTCACATTTTAAAATCTAATATATTTGAGCTAATCACGGAACTGCTGTTTTAATTTAATAATTTCTTGATGTAAAGTGCAAAATATGTTATGTCAAAAAGTCATGACATTCATGCGACGTATTTTGTAGATGGCCTCTACAGAGACCAAAAATTACTTATTTTTTACCGGGATTTAAAAAGAGAAATAGGTAGATTAACTACCAATTTGGATTAACTTCTCAAGTTATGGCAGGTTTCTAGATGTTAGTATTCATACGCTTGGTTTACCATTGGTAGAAATTTTACATGATTTGTGTAGAGCTTATGTCAAATTTTAACCACTAATAAGGCAAATGACTGTTTAGCAAGTTACACGAACTGGCCATTATAGTATGTAGGCATATTAACTTATTTTTCCGATCACAGAGTTAGTGACACAGATTCTAATAACAATTACATTCAGTCGTAGTCATCCTCCGAAAAATTGATTAATTTTCTCTAAAAATTGCTAATGCCAACATTCGAAAAGTTCGTATAAAAGTTAAATTGTGCTCATCTACTGTCATTAAATTTTACATTTAAATTGTGACCATGATATTTAAATCTATTTTTACACTTTTATTCTCAAGGTGAAAGTTGTTTTTCGTTAATATATGTAATTATATTTATTTTAATATAAATAATCATAAAATAAATCCATATAATTTAGTAATAATGTGTTTTTTTTATGAATAAGAACCTTGGCATGTCAATCAAAAATCCCATATAATCTCAACTTCTAAGCATATAATACCTCTGGATGACAATAAAATGAAAGCACCTAAACGATTACATCTATAAGAACCTATGAACGCCAGATTTACGACATTATGATAGAGCTGGAAATTTTACATGAAAGTATAAAACGTATTTGTTTTATATTTATACTTCTACTTAGTATGGTGCAGATCCCTGATGGGCGAGTTCATTAAATTATAATTTATAATCTGAATTTTATATTTTCTTACTTGGGCAACTATTAACGTTGTTTCTGAACTAGCTAGATATTGACAATGTCTGGTTAGCATCTTGTCATATATAGTTGAAAGTTGGCTGTGCCTGTAAGCGTTGAGGCAATATACATACCTATACCTACTTATAAAATGAGACAAGTCCACGTACAACGAAGGGTTCCGTAGAGGTGATGAACGAGACCTTTGTATTTTGAAGTTAGCTGCCAAACAATAATCTAAAATAGTTTAGATCTTAAGAATCAACGCATACTTGTTAAAATAAATTTTCGTTGACAGTATTTTTCAAGCTTTACTACACTGAATTTTTTTTTATTTTTCACTACATACTTCAAAATTGCACACACTCGATCACTCGCATATGCACACACACACACAACACCAAAAGGAGAATTGTAGAATATTTCTATTGGGTGAGGTTCCAAACATTTTTGAAGATTAAAGTACTCGGACATCAAATCGTGAATCTTAATCATATATATTGACGGAAATAAAAAATTAAACAAGTGTCATCGAAAGGTACAATTTATTTGACTTATACCTACAAATATATGTGTAAAGCACTAACATTTACGAACATATTATAATCATTAATAATGATTTTTATAATTATATAATAGTAATAATTACAATAACATAAGCACTAATATAATTTAACACACAGAATGCAACGTTTAGCTTTGAGTCTTATATTTTCACAGTGATTTGTTACTGCATGCTATTTATCTATCTGTCCAATTCTTTATCTATGATAAATACGGAAATTTATTTCTTCAAGTGGACCTTCAGAAACAAAATACAAGGAATATTGAGTAATGTTCAATTGAGAAATCTGGCCCGATTTTGATAGAAAAGAATTGCAAAATCCGATTATTGAAAATAACCTAGAATATAAATAATGAATTAAATATACAACACTTGTGTGATTGTAACATCTGTTAATGTCGCTAGTGAATATCAAATTCTACGTAGCGACATACGTAACCTATAGGGAACTTGCTTGTCATCTTTGCACAAATAGAGTCGAAGACAACCAAAAATAGTGATTTTTAATTACTTCTTTCTGTATTGTTTTTTTGTAGAAACAATCTGTAAACAAAATTTTGTAATGGTACGGATATATGGAAACAGGAATTAATTGCTTTAGGTTACGTATGTCACTCCATTAGGATCTATTAATATAAAACTAGGCAATATTTTTTATTTTATTTCTATTTAGTGATATAGAAAAAAACTGAAAATCTAAAACAAACAAAGAAAAATATAAAAAAATGTAAATTTTAATTCCTTTGATTTGGGAATCCTGCTCGGTAGTGGTTATCTTGAGAAAATGATAGTTTTTTAACAATTCTCTCGATTTTGTGTTTAGAATGAGAAGATATAGTATGGCACGCGAACTAGGTCACGTGCTATGCCTGATAAACTAAAATATGACAATAATTATTATCTTCGTATACCAATAAAGTCATTATACTATATATATTATTTTTCGTGAATTCCGTGATAATTACACATTGACAATGACTAATTTATCAGTACTCATGTAAGTGTTACCCTCAACTAAATTATCAATTTATAACTTAACTACAATCATATAAAAGCAACACGATTCAACTGCTTTATTCAATCTTTAATTATTTTTAGTAATTGGACGAATGAAATGTTAACGTAATAATTTTACGGTTTCATAGTCGTTTTGGTAAAAACGGAATCCTTCTAAATGTGTTGTGTCCGTCCGTCTGTTTATGTATGTTAGTTAAGTTACAGCCATTTTTCTCTGAAACTACTTTGTTTTTATATACCGCTAAACAAACAATAAAAATCTTGGTTATGCTGATATTAGAGGGATCAACTAAATTGAATCAAATTGGGTGAAAAGCATAGTGGTTAAGGATACGACGTTATTCAATGACATTGAATATGTCAAGTTTCTGTTTATATAGAGTAGTTTATATATCACGTT
The DNA here is from genome assembly GCA_012273795.1 of Dendrolimus punctatus. Lineage (NCBI taxonomy): Eukaryota > Metazoa > Arthropoda > Insecta > Lepidoptera > Lasiocampidae > Dendrolimus > Dendrolimus punctatus. The sequence continues at coordinate 9,140,808 of CM022540.1, read as the reverse complement.
GGTTCATTAATCCAAGTTGAAAGAATGCAATAAGCAGTCATCTAGAGTTTTTGTTGGGAAGTCTTACCGATTATTCTTCTTAAAACTGCTACAAGAAGTTGCAAAACCGTGTTCATAAAGTAACGCGCAGACATAATTTTTAACTTTTAAGTTTATTTTGTAACATTGTGTGCAATAAAGTGTATTCTATTCTGAGACATTCAAAAAATGTTTTCACGCACTTTTTGTGCTACGAGATTTAAAATACGAAGTCTTTATAGTGGTATACCCTAGGAAAATATCCAACCGAAACTGGTTAAGACAAAATCCTCTGTGAAGTTAATGAGATTCTATTTTCGAGGCGACTGTTTTTAAGGCTTTTAAGCAGTGTATGTAATTTCTACGGAATTTTTAATTATACATGGACTGCCACGCAATAAGTCAACTTGTCATATTTTATTTCATCAGTATTGAAAAATAAGTAGAAAATTGAATAAATATTTGCAGCGGTTATAGCGTTCACAATTTATATTTTTCTTTAATAACTCAAACAATTATAAAATCGTATAGTCCGCGCCAAATTTTATGACCGTGGTTACTAACAGATGGTTGCGCAATAAATTTACAATTTCAGCAACTTGTGCCACAAATTTGGCGTGGACTATCATAAAAACGTTACATAAAATAAAATGACAACCCTGTTCAAAACATATTTATCTAATATTCAACCGTTTTACCTCTCTCCTAATAGCTAAAAGATTAACACATAATTATTTAATCTCGTTTTATTTATAATTTTAATATATTATAAATTTTATAGAGTATTTTAATTATTTCTAACAGACATAATATCCTCGTATTCACAAATTAACAATTAATGAGTGTACAAACATAAAAATTTATATAGCTTGCGCTATGGAAGAAGAATGCTAGGTATGACTTCAGTGTGCCTTAATGGTTGACTTCGCGTTGTACGTTAGATATCGATTCTTCTTCCCAGTGCGCATATTTATGTAATTTTTAAATTAAACTGGAAACTAACATTTTTTAATTGATTTAGTCTAAAATGTTGGTTACATGTCTAATCGTCCTACCATTCTTCTAACAAGAACCCTCTTTAGATTAGTAAGATAATTATGCACAATACAGTTGTTGATTGTCTATGAAAAATCGTCTATTACGCAATTAGCACGGATTTTTTTTTGAGGCGGGGGAACTGCATTTCGCACACTACGGGGTCCTTTACTAAGGATTAGACCAAAGCGACGAGAGGCGACATCCACGAATGGAGCACCAGAGTCACATCGCCGGGTAGTGTGAAGACTCGAAAATCCACTCAAATACTCCATTAAAACCACCCTCCTCCCATGTGCCCCGTGCTTATGGCAGGAAGAGCGTGAGACTTAGAACGTAGTTACGCCCACGCTGCAGTTCACACGGATGTGCTATGAGCAGCCATAAACTTTGGCACGGGCCAAACTTCATAACCTATGTAGACTGCTGGACGTTATGCAGAAATTAATTTTTGTCCAAATACTGTACGATCTTTTCTGTTTTTGATTACCGTAGGTATTAATGATTTTATTTTCTAAATAAATTAAATTGTCATGATTAAATTTGTTGTGACTTATACATACCTTTGAGACTGATATGTCAAAAATTTAAAGACTTCCGTGTCTACGAATGGAGCTTTACCTTCTTTTTAAGAGTCACAGAGACGTGTATTGTCTTTGAATTGTTCAATTTTTAGTTGAATCTCTGACGAAAGCAATTATGCCGTCACAATCGATTTGCATACTAAATAGCATTTTTTAATAATGAAGAATAACTGACAGGCGGTCTGTCCACTGGGGGAAAGTGGTCACCTATAAGCATTTGCAGCACCAGGGCTGTTTAAAGTGTGCAAGAGAGTCGAATGGTCATAAAAACCTTTGCAATCAGAAATGTAGGACCTGAAAGAATTGTGGATGCATCAATGCCAAAGATGATGACTGACTAGGAGCCTTACTCATGGTATAGATAGTAAATTGGTACGAAACACAGAAATATCATTATTTAATAAAGGTTTGCGTTTGACCACGATCACATTCAATGCCGGACAATGATGCGGTCGACGATGGAGCACGCTTGCCTAGATAGTGCCTATTTACACGAGACTTGAAGATACCCAGATTGTACTTTTCGGGAAACAGACTGGTAGTGCATTCCAAAGCTCTGCCATACGTAGAAGGAACATGAAGGCGAAACGTTTAGTACGCATTAGTAGCGTTTCCACTGTTAAACTATGGCGTAGACCAGAGCGCCTTGTCTGAAGGTGGAATGGTGTATGGGGAATCAAGTCGAACATTTCAACCGCCGAACCGAACAGTTCACATTTTTTTCTGAAGGCCAATCGTATTTAGACTGTTTGCGAGTATGTCTGCGATAACGGTATTGGCGTATCATTGACTCAAATCCAGGAGATTAAACTAGGCATAAGGTACTCCAGCCCGTATATGTGAGCAGTAAGTACTCCATATACGACCTTACAACCTTTGTAAAACACAAGCCATTACTACTGGATCAGTTTAATCAAAAGTACTTGTTGTAAAGTTTACGCGTTTTCAATTAACACAATTTACAAATTTGTCTCTATTTGAACAATTTGTCTCTGCTGCCATGGTCAGACTGCAACAGCGTTTAATCCAATGATTTGATAGTATGATGATATAATGAGATTCTATACAATAGCAAAATACCAATTCATAACATGGGTAGTTGATTTGGTTTTTTTTATACATTCGCACATTACTAATAAAAAAAAGTTATAATATTGGCTTAATGGAATGAACTTTATAATAGCGCATTTAATATTACTATTGATGAGAAATTGTAGGAATAACAATCCCATTACTTAAATGTGTTGCCTTGAGGGTTTGTTCAATTCGTTCACTCGATGTCACTATATTGATAGTAACTCTAGTGACATATCTATAAATTCTGATACTTTGTATAAATAAGAATCTAAAAATAAACTTACGAAGAAATTTAACTCATTTGGTCTAAAAATACATTTATAGAGATATAAGAAAGCTAGAAAAGAATTTTTATGGAGCCCTCTGGCCTACAGTATGTGGGGTTTGAGGGCTTTATCACTTGCGTTTTGTATATGGAGGGTAGACGTAAGGAGGAATCTCAAAAACAAAATATTCGTTAAAAGCCATTACATTAGGGCCCTCACTCAGTCTCTCAATGATTATAGACAGAGTGAAGTTAATCAGATATAGACTGAAATGCTTACAAGAGAGCTATTTGCAACCAACGCATAATCCAGTCCAGTTAGTACTAGTCATTCTGGTTGATTTTTAAACTATAATTTATATTCACCACTAGGCACATTTTCAATTTTAGCCCCATATAATATTATACACCATACCTCCACCCTCCATAGTTTTTACTGGGTGATTGACAGTCCTACTCTTAAATATATTACATTTAATAGTGTGCACTATACGATTTACACAGGGTCAATACGCTAGTTGCGTTACTTTAGTAATTCATAGAAATAGCAAACATTAATTAAAGTTAATTAGACAAATACAGATTTAAGCAAAGATTGCTACATTGTTTAAACTAGAAAATTGAATTTTATGAAGTTGTGTGATACAAATGACTCTAATAATTACAATTATAAAGAGCAGCTGCATTCTGTTTATCATGTTGTACCAAACCAAACTCAAATTGATTATATTGTAAACTTTAATTCATGGAATTTGAGAATCTACCTAAGTTTATCATAATATATTTTCTAGTCATAAAAGAGTATATTTTACATACGATTTGGTATAATAATGACCATGTAGTAATCATCTCAAAGCAGAATTAATTATAGAACCTGCAATAAATGATGGTGTGAGTGTGAAATTTTTTCTCAATAATTCTATGTATATTGCACAACTTTGTGATGACTATTTGTAGGCGCGAATTCTAGAACAATACCAACGAGCAACACTTGAGATCATAGTTCGCCTAAATCAAAAAGTATTTTCGAATACAAGACTAATCAAATGCCGGGCAACATTTAATCAATTCACTTTGTCCTCAGACTATCTAGAATATAGATATTATTGTCAATTTTATATAGTCACTATGACATTGGTAAAATCAGTGTGGAAGGTACTGGCGTCATCTACAAATAAGAATAGATACTTACTTTCATCTCAAGTGTAGATTAACTAATGAGTAATGAGTATTTGTATTAGAATAGGGAGTTTACCGCTAATTACAATTTTCATAATTTAATATTATAATAGCAAAATAAAAGTTTTCGTAACAGAAAACGATTGTATATTAATAAACTTGATGGCCTTGCGATCTAGTAATCTAAGCGATGGTGCTTCTAGTCTACTAGAGCGCACGGATTTGATTTATTAGTATTGTTATTTGTCTTTCATAAAATACGGCTTTGAGTAAAAGAGTAAAATGAGAAATTGACTAGCAACTATTTAGTAGGTTAGTAGCGGATTAATCCCTGATCTGGAGTGCGGCAGTCATGCCAGGTTTTGCATGACCTAGTCTTACAATCCTTTTTTGCCTTATCACTACTTAGTTAGGCATTACTTGTATGGAGTTTATGTAAAATTTAACCAGTATTAGGCAAAAGGATAGATATTAAGATATAGAGAACTTCTATAAATCTTTTAAATGTGGCCAATTCTACATGACCACGGCCACTGGAAAATGGCCGAAACGTCGGGATAAAACTAAAATGCCTCGCTTAAAACTGATAAAACCTAGATCAATCACGTGTCCTAGCCGAGACAACTTATAAATATATTATGGCCAATATACCAAATTGTTTGTGAAATAATTCATAAAAGTTACATATCACAATGTCAGTTGGCAACGCTGGCTTACATGGGCCCCTCGATCGTACTCACCTTCATGGCGAAGAAGTAGATGGCGCGGATGGCGAGCGCGAGCGCGATGAGGAAGGGGCCGACGTAGGCCACGTAGATGCCGCCGCCGCGGCTCTTGGCCGCCGAGAGCGTGCCGAGCGTGACGCCGAGCGCCAGGCACAGGAAGATGAGCGCGAGCACCGCGAAGATGGTGCCGCGCATGCGCGCCATGCCCGGCCCCACCGACGACACCTTGCGGCAGTGCGGGCACCGCACCGGCGCGTTCTTCAGCAGCTGATACTGAAGTATTGCGTTGGCAATTAAGTCAATGCGGATTTCCAAGTAAGAATAAAAATTCAATATGTTTGCTTAAAAATATTTTTTATTGCAAGAGTTCAGCAGACAGGCAGAGGGCCCACTAGATGGAAAGCGGTTACCATCGCCTATGGACATTTGCAACACCAAAGGTGCTACAAATGCGCTGCTGCGCTCTTAAGGGAGACTGGAACCTGGTCACTAATGCTGGAACACAACTCAAGGTTGTTATGGCGACAAATGGGCAAATGCCCTACCACCTGGCTGTGGGTTGTTTTGTCGCCTCTTACGACAGGCCACCCGGCCCGCAGGAAATTGTATTCTTTCTCCGTTCCTGCACGGATAAAATGTATTTTATGTTCCGGGAATCCCGCGGGAAGACGAAGTCGCAGACATATTCTTGTACCATATAAAGTTAGATGCATAGAAAAATTGTTAAAATTGATAAAATCTAATGTCGTAAACAACTAAGTTCACGCTGGTAAAATCACCGAGTTTAATGACTTCACAAACAAAGGACAAACTACTTAAAAACTATGTCAACGAGATAATATTCTATCGCCTGATATACATAATTTATTTAAAAACATGATAATTATGAGATCTTTGTTTAAAACATAAAAAAATATAAATGATTAAATTGTAATCCACACAATATCCATTCTAGTTAATATATAAATGAAAAATTGAGATTGATTTTTACCTTTCTTGGTAATCAGTCAAATTTATGAATATCTTTTGGAGATTGAAGATGCGAGAATTTTTTAAACCCGTTAAAGGAATAAAAATTCTGCTCAATCAACACTCGAAATTTACACAAATAAAGCCATGACAAAAACGTAAAAAGTTCATAAATCAAACAGATAAACTAAGCGTTGGGCTAATTCATATTGATAGTTAATATAAAACTTTAAAGTAACTCTATTTGCTAACTTTTTACAATCAAACTGCTGAACGGATCACACTATTTATTTTGACAGTGAAGATAGCTGTGTCCTATTGAATGACAGACAACCTTTCATATAAAACAATCTTGGAAGGAGTGAAATAGGGGATTAAAACTTGCGTGGAGAACACATAATTCTTTAATTCTGTAATATACCAAGCATCATATATGCTTATGGCGAGAAATAAAAAACAACCTTCAGTGTAAGGGACTAAAATTATATAATATTATTTAGGTGTACTCCCTGTTCGGCGTGTAAATAAGAAATGCATAACAAGTAGCGGATAACAGGTTAATGTATATATTTTGTTTGCTAGTATTAATTTTTAATTAAGTAAATTGGCGTTAAAGTTTGAGTTTTTATCTCTATGTGGACTAATTCTCATCATAAACTTTGTTTCACGATACTTCGGCCGCTAGTAGAAGGCGATCGTACTACATGAACAATGTGGACGTATGTTTTTGGTTCAATTTTTATTAAACAAAATGTTGAGCACAATCAGTGTATCGAAATTGGAAGGACACAAGGGAACTCCCCGGATCTCCTTCAAACGGTTAGACGGCACAGTTCTTCTATGTTATTATATCTTTTTTTTTTTTTTACAAGGGGAAATCCATTTGCGGACCCCCCGCCGGGGGAGACTTCGGCGGGGGAGTGTGGGACTCGCCGGTTTATAGGAGCCGGAATACCCACTAAAACCCCTTGGTGCCACCTGACGCCATGTGCCAGGGTCGCGGGATATGCGCGAGCTTTACTTCCGCGACCCCGGCTGGCGTGGGTCCACCCCTGTTGTTGGGCAGGCCTCTCCGTACTCAATTGAGAGGGGCGCGCGCGGGCACCCACGCGCCCCTCCTCGGCGGCTTTCAGTGCGGGTGGCGGTCTTATGGCCTCCCCTGGCCGCCACCCGCGCCGCGTGTTCACGGCGGCCGGAGGTTGGAATTTCTCCGGCGCCGGGACCGGTTACTACGGCGGGAGAGGAGCACGGTTGCTCGCTCTCTCTCCCGCTCCGCCGCCTCCTTTGCGGACATGACGGCCTCGCAAAAGGAGGCGACGGCGTCCCACTCGGTTTGGCCCCCGACCATGGCTTGAACCACGGCCGGGAGCGACAGATCTGGTCCAATGTTTGCGCCGAGGACACGGCGCTCCTCGTCCCAGGCCGGACACTCCTGCAGAGTATGCAGCACCGTGTCCTCGACGCTGGCACTACAGTGGTGGCACCCTGACGATGACTCACGCCCGATCTGACACAGGTACCGGCCGAAGCAGCCGTGCCCGGTCAGTACATGCGTCTGGCGAAACGTCAGGGTGCCGTGTCTTCGGTCTATCCAGTTTGGCAGGACGGGCCTGACCGCCTCTATTGTCCTGTGACCGGCGCTGGGGTGCGTAAGTCGGTCTCTCCATTCCATCATGAGATCCTGCCGGAACTCCGCCCGTTTACCTTCGATTTCCCTAGGCGCGGGACGGAAGTCCCGGCTGAGGGCGTCCTTACGCCAGTCGTGCACGGCTGCAAGGACGCGCGCCTCTAGGTCCCACGGTGGGGATCCGGCTAGGAGGGAGGCCGCCTCAAAGGAGATCGTACGATACCCCTTGATGGCCCTGACGGCCAGCGCGCGCTGCGGGCGTCGCAGCAACGCGACGTTTTTGGCCGTCAGGGTCTCCGCCCATATCGGGGCCCCGTATAGGGCCATGGATCATACGACCCCCTGAGTTTTCGACACGGAGCGCCCGGCCCCCCCATATTGGGCACGAGCCGTGAAAGGGCGCCAGCTGCCCCCATGAGTCTGGGGGCCAGCCGCTCGAAGTGTGCCGAAAACTCCCATCGGCTGTCGAGGACGAGTCCGAGATACTTCATCGTCGCCCCGACGCCGATGGTGGTGCCTCCCACTGTGATGCTCAGGCCCGGAGGCGGCTTGTTCCGAGGCCCATGGAACACCACGGCCTCGGATTTGTGCAGAGCCACCTCCAGACCAAGACGCCGGATCCTGTCAACGACATGCGCGACCCCAGCAGTGGCCAGTAGGCCCGCCTGCCGGTGGGTCCGTCCACGGGCCGCGACCAACGTGTCATCAGCATAACACGTGACGCTGACACCGTGGAGGACCGCACTGCGTATTGCCCAGTCATAGGCGATGTTCCACAGGAGCGGGCCCAGCACCGACCCCTGTGGAACACCGCACGACATCTCTCGCCGACTAGCTGGCTAGCTGACCCGGGAACACGACGGCCCTCACCGAGAGGTAGTCCCCGATGACTCTGCGGAGGTAGGTCGGCACCCCGTGCTATCGGAGTGCCTCCTTTATGCAGCTCCAGGGCAGGGAGTTGAAGGCGTTGGCGATGTCGAGGGACACCGCCAACAGCACCCCACCCTGGGAGATCGCCTCCTCCGCCTGGCTCTTCACACATTTTATGGCGTCCACAGTGGAGCGCCCCTGGCGGAAACCGAACTGGTTCTCCGCCAGGTCCGGCCCCTGTTCTCCGAGGTGCCGGACGAGGCGGTTTGCGAGCCCTCGCTCCAGCAGTTTGGCCACCTCGTCCAGCATGTTATTATATCTTCTGGCAACTATTATTAAGTCTGATAAATATTTATAATATTTGTAGCACTACACAATTTTACTTAAAGTATTTTGTAATAATTATTTCACTTAATTTCGAGTTACGCACAGAGCATAATTGGACTACCTCCTTTCTTTCCGTCGATTTCTTCTCGTCCAGTGAGCAAGGTGTATTCGGCTCAAATATAGGGAATTATGTAGGAGAGAAAGGGATGGACAATTACACGTCATGCACTCAGGCAATGTTATTTAATATGCTACTACAATTGTACATGTCTAATTTATTACTTGTGGATTTTGCCTTTAATATTAATTTAGTTGGCGAATACTATAAATGGCGTAAACAACGTATAATATTGTAGTGACGAGCGATTTACGAAAACAAGTTTTTTTTGTTTATGTATTAATTACTGATTCGAGATTTAATTAAAATTCATATCACCACGGCAATTTACGGTAAACTAAATTAGTTTAGCAAATCACAAACGCATTCTTAGAGCGGCTGGTATTTATCTCTTTTAATCATCTCTGCTTTCTTAATTACTAACAAAATTGGATTAGAAACAGAATTTAGATTTTTGTTAGTAGAAAGTTACACTGCTGCCTATGCGTCTCAGCTCGCATAAATCGCGGATCCATATTCCACACAAATTATCTAATTTACTGAGAAGAAACCGTCCATGGATGAAAAATAATTATCATTTGTTTCATCACTATTTTCTAAAGTGTATATATATATATATATATATATATATATATCCAGGGCTTCATAATAAATGGGCGTACAGACCAAAGTGTAGTTTTACACAAAGGACAAAATTGTGAACAAAGCAAAACTAGTTGATTGAATAAAGCTGATATATGGAATATACAAAATATTATTATTGGAATTTCAACGTGCATACTGGTAAGACTTTCAAAATTGTAACATGCATAGTTTGTAGTAAACAAAAAAAATGACATTTTTGCATATAATATATAACCTACATGTTATGAAGCCCTTGATATCATATAATTCAATATACCCTGTCTGTACATTGAAGCTATTTGCTTCCGGGAGCGGTTTGTAGTTATTCGGGTGTGTAATAGTAGCTTACTCTGAGTTTTCACTAAAATTATTATAGATGTGACGTATTAACCGAATTTATCACATATATTAACGCTTGATTTCATTAGAGAAGTAGTTTTTTATGTAACTAATCAGTTTTTGTTTACTTTGCTGATATTTGAAATAAAAAGCAGAGTGCTAACTTCGGGGAAAGGCCTATTTAGGCACTCATAACTATTAGTAGCCTCGCTACTCTCTTACGCCACACCGTCTCGTTCCTAAATATGTCACTTTTACTTCTCGTGTAACAATCTACTATTAAAATACAGGTAATTGAATTATATAAAGTATACATTTTCTAGATATGGACCTCATGGGAATATTTTTGATTTTTTTTCTGTAGGTAGCTTTTCATTATAAAGAATAGGATTCAGCTCTTTCATTTTTAATGCACTCACCTGTTTAAAATTAGACAGGTAAAATTGTGATATTTACCAAAAATGTATCTTGGCAATGTGCACAAATGACCCTGCACATTCCCGGCAGAGTAGGCACTGGCGGCGTGACTGGCGATGGCGCCAGGTTAATAATCCTCTTACAGTCGGCGCGGGGGCATGCGATACGCTGCGACGACGACTTGCAAATGAGCAAGCAATTGCATGGGCAGCGCACGTACTTCTTGCCAGGTGGCGCGTTCCTTATTGGCTGTAACATATAACCACAGAAACCTATAACAATGGTCACATTTCATCTAAATTTCAGCTATCAAAAATCAAAACCGAACAAATAGTCTGCTAGAAATTTTACAGTAGCACAAAAAACATAACCCAAACTTTGATGATGTGACATATCAAAATTATATTAGACTAGCTTCTGCCCGCGGCTTTGTCCACGTGGAATAACAAAATAGAAGGTAAGCTAAAAAAACCCGATTTTGAAACATTCTTCATTGGTACTCCGCTCCTATTGATCTTATCGCGATGATATATAGCTAATGGGTTATTTACCACTGAAAGAATTTTCAAATCAGTGGTTCCTGAGATTAGCGCGTTCAAGCATACATTCAGGTTGTTCTGCTTTCTATGTTAAGGCTTTTGTTGTTTCTAACATAGAGGTTATGTTAAATCATGTTCCTCTTTTATGAGCTAGAAATGAACCAAGGATAAATGCCTGTATTTTGTTTTATGGGAGTAAATAAATTAATAAACAAACAAATTGAGAAAACATGGCAAAGGGCTCATAGAATTTGAAAAATATATAGCCTATAACCATCTACGATTAATTCCATGTCAAATGGTTGTGGTTTCATGCTGATCGGTCCAGTAGTTTTCGAGTTTACCTCGGACAAAGAAAACAAACTTTGCTTATATATATATATATATCTAGATAGATTATTGGGAATAATTCAGCAGCAGGTTCAAACATCCATATTTATATAGTGTCTATTATTTATTTTGTGAGTATAATACTTACTTATGAATAAATAGTTTTTGTACCTTATGTTTCTCATAGGTCTAAGATCATTATTAAAAATAATGGGCAATGCATATCACTCTAGTTCAGAGAAGTGTTTTGTAAAGATGCTAAATTTAGTATATGTGACATAGTGCCATAGTTTATGTGGGGTAAATAAAAATCTTTCAGGTCAATGTGTTGGGCCATGCATATTAAAGGATTCAATAGAGATGAGATATGATTAAGAATCATAAAAAACATTGAATAGAAAATAGCCCATTTCTCAAAATCTGCTGGATTGATTTTAATGAAATACTTTTATATATGTATCACAAAAGATGAACATTTAAGGAAGTACTAATTAAATTATTGGCTCTGAGTATATAAGAAAATCTTTTACTGCCCTTTAGTAAGCTTAAAAGTTAAGTTTTACTCATTATTTATAATATTATAAATATTTACATTCCATACATATTTATGAAACTTTAGAACTTGTATTTATAACAGATATTGATGATATTGATACATGGTTACTTATTATATAGTTTACTTCCTGGTCATTACATTAATGTGTTCCAAACTAGTTAGTTAACTAATGTTAAGATTTGCATAATCAATCCTGCTTGATTACCTTTTAAAGTTCTTACAAATTTATAGTAAAATAACAACCTCAGGCAACATAATCATAGAGCTCATTACAACTAATATAACTATAAACTGGTTTTGATTTATTTATGAACTGTTAACTTTGTGATTTCTGTATTTGAATATGCAGATAAATATGATGTTGCACACTTATTTTCGTTTATAAATTCTAACCACATATATACTGAATTGATTTTTAGGATTTGCACACATGTGGCTGCCTGAACCATTTTTCTTGAAAGTTACTGTAGAAAGATGAACTTTAAAGACTGTTAGATCTATGGTCTATAGCAAGATGAACTTCAAGTGCTGTCAGACAATGGTGTAACAAAATTTTAACATTAAATGAAGGACTGGCTATGCATTGTAACCAACTGGTGAAAAATATACTTTTCATAGAGGGCTTTATTAGACAGGTCTTAAAATTATTAAATAATATTTCTTTAATATTTAAAAATATTCACTTTAGCTTTCAAAGTCCCGATTTTGATATAGAAAGGAAAAGAAACAAATAACATCCATAGTCAAATATTAATAAAATTGTATTAACATGATGAATAGTAATATGCATAAATGATAAAATATAATTCATTACTACTTATGAATTATATTTTATTATTTATGTATTCATTAATATAAATAGTTGTGACTAAAGTATGGTATGTAGCAGATCACTGCTAGCAGGGAGCATGCCCAGGAGGCTGGCTGCATTGCCACCCTGTATGACACTACTTATTTGTTGGGCAAAATATGAGCCAGCTATCTGATCATGGGTATTGTCAGAGTTATGAATGATTTTAAAGAAACTCTTTGCTGATGGACCCCACTGGCCAATGTTTCAACCCTAAACTGCACAAATATGTAAACTTTTATGAAGGCTCCATGTTTGCACCATTTGATGTCTTAAATTATTAGTATAATATTAATAAAATAGATGTATTCTTCTATACTATAATAGGATTTACTAGACATCATTTTTTCAAAGAGAATTTAAAAGTATTTTTATTTGAAGAATAAAGATATTAACTTCTTTATCATACACAAAAAGTTACATACAAGATTATGGAATAGTGGACATGTACAAAGGTGAGCTTAACCCTAAAGAGTTTTCTTCCAGCAAACCTACAAGTCTAGCGTTCTCACTAGAGCAGCAGGAGCAAAAGGCAAAGTTGTAAACACTAAAGATATTTCACAATTTAACTGTATAGCATATAATATAAACAGATTAACAAATATAAATTATATACAAGTATATAATTTATATTTGTTAATATATAAGTGAAGTATAGATATATAAGGATTATTTAAAATACATAGTGCTCTTTGACTTTTATTAGACTGCTCTTTGATGAACTATAACAGATTGTATGTGGCAGGCCATTCCATAAGCAAAATTTTGTGTAACCTTAATATAATTTTTTGGTGTCGTACATACAATGCTCTTTTGCATTAGCACTCTTACACATCTGTTCTGTCTTACACAGATGCAGGCAGGGCTATCATTATTGCATCTATTTGTTTAAAAACAAAATAGTAGATATTAATAATAACTATTACAAACACTTTGTTTGAATAAAATTTATTGGTAGTTTTTAAATTAAGGATATTTTTGATTATTTTCTTTGGGTTTTATAGCAAAATTAAAAGAATGGATTTTGTCAACACTAAAGAATTCTTCACTATGTGAGAGTTGACAAATACATTGTAGAAATAGTAGAAATGGAACATTAAAAGATAAATTTCTTGAGTGCAAGTACATATTTAAAGATACATAAATAATTTACTTGAACACTGTAAATAATACTATGTGGAAGAAGTAATAAAATAGTCTAAAAAAGACAACATACCGTGGCTTCATTACATTCTGAACATTTAACAACATGTTGCTCCCTCTTCCCTGTTATGTCGATCATCGCCTGGCACACCCGACATGTTACCATGGGCATTCCCGCTTGCTGGTAGGGCGGAGGGAGCTCGTCAGGCCCAATTGGAGATATTGTGCTCACGTTCACCTCTTCTGTTAATTGAATGGGTTTGAATGATGATGTGCACAAACAAGTAGCAACTACGCAATTATAGCAATGTAAGTTATTGTTACTCTAGGACCAGCTCAGGGAGCACGAAAACCATGGAATTGTTTAGCAACAAAAACTATCTTTGTTGGTTGAATCATCATCTGTCAAAGCATATATAAAATCTAGCTCACCGTCCCTCAGCAACGGCTGATTTTCGCTCTGGCCGTCACCCATGGTCAATAGTTTTAAACTTATTAAGACAATATGCAAATTGTTTTCAATAATAAAAACGAATTATTATTAAGATAAATAAATTAATCGTTCTTTGACACAGCAACAAGCGACCAAACCAAAACTTGATTTCTTTGTTTTTTAAATATTTATGGCTTAGATAGATAGTGAAAGTAACCATATAATATAAATGTAAAATTTTACTTAATTTTTTATTTATTTTTTTAGTTTCTATATATTAAAAGAAATAATGAATTATTGATAATTTAGTATTAAAATTATTAGGGACTTATATTATATTTGGTTTGAAAAGCTCACATATCATGTCACTTATAAAAAGTGTAAAGCTGTGTGCATATTATACGTTGCGGCTGACGGACGTGGCTCCGGGGCGTGACCAAAGAGTATATTGAATATATGGGCGTGACTTACATCGTATCTGGATAGGAAAATTACATTGAAGTGTGCACATTATAAGTCGTAAGTCGCGGACGTGTCTTTGAGCTATCGGACGTTCTAAGAGTCTTATTAGTCAATCACAGAAATGTGATCATAGAAGTACGAATAATATTTATATGCAGAACCTATGGCAGTGTAATAATAACTAAATGTGATTCATATTCTCTATAATCATAGTTTTTGTAAGAAATGTGAACTTTATAGTCAAATGTGACAGCCTACAATACAACTGCGCTACTATACGAAGATTTATACATAAACTTGGCTGTATGACCTAAGAATCCTTTGCCTGCCTTTGTGGCGAATAAATAAACAACAACATCTTACCAGTGCTGCCACTTTAGCCACTTTATAGCTAGATCTAGCCACATTATCGAAATAGTTAGCTACAAAGAAAAAAAATTGGTAGCTAAATTTTTTAGCCACCATTTCTAGCTACTTTTATAAAAGCTAGCTATTGAAGTTAACACTGTTTGAATCAATTTGTAATGTAATAAAATGTTCGTAGGTGCATTCAGACTGTTAACTTTAATGAAAAGTTTTGGTTTTAACCCAAAAATTGTCGATGTGTAATCTTGTCAGATTTGGGGATTCCTTTCAATTCAAGGGGAACTTCCGGGGGCCTCGAATTAAAATGTAGGTTGGTTCATTGCGTGCGGTATAACGGCCATTGAGTGCATTGCGTATTGAGCTACTTTGCGATTTGCGTTTACTTAGAATTGTTATTTAGCGTGAATTTTCTGTTTGCATCATGGAAATGCCTTTTAATTGCATTGTCTTTAGAACTAAACGTGTATTCCAAATTTAAGGTCAATCGGACACTGAGAAGTGGGTTAAATTTAGCTTGCAAGATTTGACCCACACTAACTAAAACAGCAAGATAAACAAAAGCTTGTAATAAAAGGAAAACACTTAGATTATCCTACGTTTTTTATATATTTATTTATTTTATTTTTCGTTTAGCCACTTTTGGCATCAATTTCTTCCAATCTAGCAACATTCTATCTTATGTTTAGCAACTTTTTCTTTGGGTAAGGTGGCAACCATATATAATATACTCAATGTACTCTTTGTTGGCAACACTGCATCTTACTGTCAAATGTCACTGATTAATTTAGCTGTCAAGTTCTTTGCTTTGCAAGAGGAAAAGTTAGGTTATTTATACAACATTAATATATGTTTTACATGTGTGTCTTAAAATGTATAAATATTGTGTATCTAATTAAAAATAAATTTTAATTATTATATAATATAAAAAATGGCTAGCAAAATACATAGGATACGTTATTACAACCCTACACCTCAGCCAATCAATTGTATATCATTCAATAAAATCAACAAACTTGTTGCAATTGCGAGGTGAGTTATTGTGAGCTGAGCTGTAATTTATTTAATTGGTCCAAACATACAGCCAATATAATATATCTAATTATTTTTTGTTCCAGAGGAGATGGATCTATTGAATTATGGAATTTAAATTATGCACCGTATTTGCTGAAAATAATTCCTGGTATTGAAAAGGGATCAGTTGAAGCACTTGGATGGGTTGAGGACCGTTTGTTGTCTACTGGTTTAGGCGGAGCCTTGGTGGAATGGGACCTGGATAGAATTTCTGTCAAGAATACAGTGCTTCTCACAGGATATGCCGCATGGTGCTTAGATGTCAGTTTTGATAACACATTAGCTGCTGTAGGAACAGAACAGGGATATCTTAATTTGTATACAGTAACAGAAGGAGATATAGTCTACAAAAAACTATTTGACAAACAAGAGGGAAGGATATTGTGTTGTAAATTTAACAAAGCTGGAAATATTATTATTACAGGTAAATAATGCTGTATGAATTTTACCATACACTTAAAGGTAAATAAATCTATAGCTGTTTGATTCACGAATTTTATGAAGCAGGGTGATGGAATGAAATGGGGCATACTTACCTCTACTACAACCTGTATGGTCTGAAGTTCTTCACTTTTTTTAAATAAACATAACATCACTTATTTTTTCACTAATTGCACTAATAAAGTTAACAATCCTTTTAAAGTCTAAAAGAAAGCTAGTAATCAACCAACAAACAAAAAAAAAAACAGTTTAAGTCGTCAAAAATGAGAGAAAAAACATTATAAATTGTGTATAAATTAAATGTGAATAGTTTTCATATGGCTCCAGTACTTGCTGTCTACTGGCACACTAGCTTAGCTCGTACACTTTGATCGGAAGCTAACCTAAATCACTGTTCTAGTCACTGGTCGTGAACTTTCACCACCCATCACAATGTTACTGTTATACAATACATGAGTATATTTCTAAAGTTATAATTTGTATATTTCGTACTTAAATATAAATAATAAGTAAATAGTCACACTTTATTATTTTCAAAATTACCAGATCATTGTCATGAAATTTAAAATGGCCATAATTAAAAACCTTTTTTCGCCACTCAAAACCCGTTTTAGTTGTTATAAATAACTCTTAAATATATTCTAAAACACATTCACCATTAAATTCATTGGGCTTATATCTATACTCAACCCCCTTTGCTTGTAAGTTTGTCAAAGTCACCACCTTTTATTATAGACACAGGTTTTTAACTTTATAACTAAATTAATAATATTTGACTTAAAAATAGTTCTTTTATTCAGGTTCAGTAAATACAATAAGAGTATGGAATGTAAACACTGGTCATGCAATTACCAGAATTTCAGTTAGCAGACGTGACAAGGAAGTAATTGTGTGGTGTCTAGCTGTACTATCCGACAATATCATAGTATCAGGTGATAGTTTGGGTCGGCTCACATTCTGGGATGGCAATCTTGGTGATCAGGTTAGAATCTACTATTATTTTCTATCTGATACTAATATTATTTGTAAGTGCTGTTACAAATATTGCAGTTTGTCTCTAGTATCTTGTAGAAATTGACATCAGTGTCATCAACATTTATACCTTGTGTGTGACAAAATATGTCAAGTAGGGATGGGGGGTCTTAAAGAACATGAGATATTTGCAGCTCACATTAGCAAAAAACAAGAAAGTGGGATAATTCTAGTTTCTATTTATATACAAGAGGGTGCTAAAAGTCTGATACAGCAGTTGTTGGAGAGATGTTGAAAGGTAAAATTTCACATGACATACTTTATGGACAGAGCCCCTTATTCTAAAAAGAGAAATGAGCTAAGATTTAGCAGCTGACAATAAGGAGTACTTGCTTGCTCTATTTTCACCAAACAGAGAAATAAGTCTTTTCAATCTAGGTGGATGTATAGCCAACTTTAATTCAGATACCAGTTTTGTAGTACAGGCAATTTTTAATAGGACCACCATGAATGCAGATTGCATGCATGTCTACCTAAACAAGCATATTAATATTTAATTATTTCAGGTAGAATCATACACAACCCACAAAACTGATATATTGTCTATAGCAGTTTCCGAAGATGAAACAAAATTATTTTGCAGTGGTGTAGATCCTATTATAATTAATTTTATAAAAGTGGGTAAAAATAATGATGTTCAACCAAGTGGTCAGTGGGTGAAGCATGTACAGAGAAATATACATGAACATGATGTTAGGTAAGTGCTTTCAGTAATACAAAGGTTTTAGTGGTTTAAAAATAAAAACAAAATTAACTACATCAAACACCTCATTTTGTTACATCATACAGTTTTATATATTACTAGCTGACCCATGCCCACTTCGCTAGGCATCAGAAAAAAAAAAAGAATACTTATTATTAATCACAATCAAATATACCCTATGTCACTCAGGAATCATGTAGATTTCCACTGGTTAAAGAATTTTAAAAATCGGTTTAGTAGATCCAAAGATTCCCCCCTACAACATCACAAACTTTACTCTTTATACTATTAGTATAAACACTTATTGCAGTGTCTATACAGGATCTACATATTCACAAAATTAAGGTGACAAATGTTCTAAAAGCTTGTATTTGATTTGTTTAGAGATTTATTTATTACTTTTCCAGTTTTTACTGGATATGTAGCTACTTTTTTGTTGTAAAACTAAAAAATTGCAGTAATTTATTTGCAGTTACATCGGAATAATAAAAATCGAAATCACGCTTGAAACATAGTTTTATTATGTGTACTTATGTGATTAATTATTTATAATTATTTTTCATTACAAAAACCATTAAAACTTAAGAAAATATCACATAAGTATAGTCTGAATTGATATTTAAAGTTTTTAATGTATTTATTTTATTTGCGACCTCCACTCCTCTTATTGGTGGCAGCTGATTCCTGTTCTCGTCAGTCAATGTCATAATTTTTCATGTGCCTTTTTACCAAAGATATTCTCCCCATCTTTGTATCCTACCATATTATGTTGTTCATGAAGAATGAACAGTTTACTTAATCCTATTATATATTCTTCAACATATATTCTTCTTAGTCTCTTTTTATTTGTATTACTTTCTTTCCAATTTTATTATTTATTGTTGCTGGCACAAGAAAGTAATAACTTAAAATAGGAGTTTAATGTATTATCTTCTCTTTGCAGAGGACTTATAATAAATGATGATCAGCTCATATCTGTTGGGATTGATGGGTATTTGACACTTTCAAGTTACCCTCCAAAATGGGTTATGAGAGTGCCACCTATATTAGCCCACTGCTCCTCAGTATGTGAACAGAAAGGTTTACTTCTGTTAAGGTAATAATTTTCTAATAACCTGTGCTTCTATATGAAATTGTATGTTTGAACAGACATAATTAAAATGCTATTAGATTTTGTAATTTAAAAAAATTATTACTTTATGACTTCAAGAGTGTCATAGTCATGATATATATAACTCTTGAAATAAGTTTTTGATGTAATGAATAAATTATTATGGGATTCCTGAAGCCGTTGAACTTCCAATACTAATATTGAATTCTGTATATAATTGGACAATCAGAAATACATCCTTTCATGATAAGCGGTTTATTCTTAAAACCTATGAAGAAGTTAACCAATAATTAAAGTAATTTTCATATTGTTATATGTATGTAATACTATGTTGATTTATGTCATTTAACTGTCAACAGATATAACAATCATTTAGAAGTTTGGAAATTAGGGTCATATGCAACTAGTGAGAATGGTCAGGTTGTTATAGACAGTATAACAAATAAGAAACTGGAAAACAATGAAGAGAATAAATTAGAAAATGATACAGTTGTTGCAGTTATAACAAAAGCAACAGCACAGAATACACAGAAAAAGTGCTTGAAACTAACAGAGAAACCTGTCAAATTGGTATCAGTACAGAGTAAAGGCAAAAAGCAAATATGTTGTTGTGAATTATCACCTAGCGGGGAACTAATTGTTTATGCTACAAATAGTGATATTAGAATACTGAAGCTGGAAGCGGTATGTATGATGAAAGAATATAGAAACCCATTCATGTATACCCAATAACATATAGTCAAGGTGGCGAGGTTTATCAGTAGGGGAACTCCATACACTTCACGTTATTTCCATGTTTGGATAGTTAGGATGACAACAAATTAATCACTGAAGCTAAGACTCCATTGAATTCTGTCGTCAAATTTTAGTTGGTGTTAAATTCCTTCTTAAAAAGTTTTTTTTTAAATCTTTATTTAGAAAGGGCTTTGCTACTTAGCGGCCATGTCACCCCGTAAAGTACCCAAATCCTAAATAACATTTCTAATATAATGTCTAATTAATTTGTATTAAAAATAGAGTCATATAGTTTGCAAAACATCTTGGCATTTCTCGAAAAAAACGAGAGGTGTATACTCTCACTTACCCTATTGACGACGGACTTCCCCATCTTGAGCTTAACATGTTTTTGCATATTAACGATGTTTATTTTATTACTATTTATTTGTATTTAGATTTATTACAATGACAATAAATTAATATTATACAATAAAAGAAAACTCAAATTAGTTATATTGTATTCTATCCGTAGTCCCTCAAGACTATAACTAGAATACTGAGCCTAGGTCACCGTTTACTCTGTGTAATCTATGGAGGAAACTGTCGAGCTAAGGTAATATTTATGCACCCGAACAACCTCGAATCGCTCCCGGAAAAATTCCCGCGGGATTCCCAGGATTAAAAGGAGCGTCGAATCTAAGTCTAAGAATTAGCTGTCGATCAGCGAAACCGGATCGAAATCGGCTCAGTACTTTTTACGTGAATCCTGAACAAACAGACAGGAAATAAAAAAATATGTATTGTTTTCTCCATCGTTTATACGAGTATAGTATATTCTACTTTCTTTTCTTGCGTTTCCATGTACAGATACGTCATGTATAGTATTTTGTAACATTATAAATAGATGTCAATTTTTAAGCGTTGGTGACGTCACGGCCCCGTTGTGGTTAACAAAAAAAAATGGTTCTTTTTTTCATCATGCCCAATTCCAAGGCAGTAAAAGGGATGTGGGCGGATCTTGAGTATATAAAAACAATTTAATTGTTACTTGGAAATTCGTTACATTCATATACACAGAATTGCCGTGTCTTTGACCTGGCCTCTAATTAACCAAAGACACCAGTTTTCATACAACTGATACTACGGAGGTTTTGTGATTATTGTATTATTTTTGCAGGATGAAGATCAAACAAATATATCCCTTTCGAAAGTCATGATAAATGGTGTGACTACCCCTTGTGATCATATAGCGTTTGCAGAAGACTCTCGTTCAATGGTAGTGCATTCATATGGCAAATTACAAGTCTTACAAGTGGATCCTGAAGCAGGCGCCACTGTCACACAAATTATTAATTTAGAGAAATGTAAGTGTTTTCATAGTGTTACAATTATGTATTTTGTAATGAATACAAATTTTGATATAGACAAATCCATAAAAAAAAATATAATATACAAATACTGTTCATATATTACATCAAATAGATAAAATAAAAAATAAAAGGGTCTTCATTACGTTATGCTTATTTCCGCGACAGAGGCAGGAAAAGGCGAGAAAAGTGGGCAGCGCGAATATGTAAACACAACATTTGATCTGCCACTGTCGATACCCTCGTCGGTTTGTCTTATGAGGTAAAAAGTGAGCAATGAGAACGCGATTACGTGCTCACATACGGCTCTTATCTTCTGTATAAAACAAGTATAACGATCTATTAAGATGAATAATATCACCCACCATCTTATAACTATTTAAAAATACTGATACCAGTCAAGCGAGAAGTGAGATAGGATATGCAAGTAAACACAGACTATCTGTTATGCTGCTACAATTGTGTTTTAATAATTATTTTCGGCAGTGCGAGTTGCAGTGGCTGAATACAAATGTAGCATAAGTCTTATTACATATTTTTTTTGTTACAGATTTCAAAACAAAATCCATTTTACATCTATCAATATCTAAAAAGACAGAGAGTGGAAAAACATATTTAGTGGTTGCTGATATTAAAGGAAGTATTGAAGTTTGGATATTAAATGTTAAGAAGTTTGAGCATTTTATCAGTTTGCCAAAATACCACTGTGTTCCATCTGCGATTGCAGTAGATCCTAAATGTCAAACTCTCATTATTAGTTATGTTGACCAAAAGGTAATTTTTCTATGATTATACTAAATTTCATTTTTTTAAATACATTCCATTTAAAAAAATTGGATATAAAAATATAATAATAGAAATAGTATATGATAGAATTGTGCGATCTCATTAAAATTATTATAATTTTAGTAATATATGTGGAAGTAGGATTAGTAGCTATTACTAGGGACAAAAATGTATATGCCGAACAGGCAAAAATATAATTATGGTCTCTGTAACAATTGATGTTGTGTTTCAAAATTTTCAATGTTTTCGAGGTAATTAAATAACTTTGAAAATAAATAAGTAAGTATGAAAGACATAACCGACTTCAGGAAAAATATAAAAGTAAATAAAAAAAAACGAAATAAAAATATAATTTATTTATGTTATCTTACGGTTTTCCGACAATGAATATTGTGTACGATCATATATTTTATAGTCATATGTTTATGAAAAATACAAGTTATACAATTTGTGGTTGGCTATAGTAAAATTAACCAATTTAGTATTTATTTATTGTTTTTTTTTATTCAATAAATATTTACAGCTAATAGAGTACGACCTGGTAAATAAAAAATTCACGAGTTGGCCTGGTAAGGCACTGCCAGAGGAATGGTCGTCGAGGCGAGCGCCTGTTTTGGCAATAACACCACACCCTGCCCGCGAAGCAGTCGTCTTCAGAGATCAAACATCCCTTTGGATATTAGATAGAAGTTTACAGGTAATAATATATACGCTATCTTATATTAAAAATGTGCTATCTATGCCAGACTTTTTGTTCGCGCGAGATTCATATTTCCCGAACTATGCATGATATCGAAATGAAAATGTGTAACATCTATAAATTGTAAAAATGCCGTGCCTCTACATTTAAGCTATAGAAAAACTGAGATATACTACATGAACGATTGACAACGCAGTACATTACAAAAAAATATCTTGTTTTAGATAAAACTGTTTGAATTCATCAAATTTTTAATGAAATCTTTAATTAATAAAACTACGTTTTAACGGCTTTAAGCGCGGTAATTTATTTGATTTTGCTTTATCCGACGTTTCGGCGCTTTTCAGTGGCCCTGGTCTATGGGAGCCTAATATAATTTACCTTTAAATAAAGTAAATAATAACCATAAACAAAATTAAAACTAAATAATTAAAATGAACAAGTTGGCGGTAGGCTAAATAAAACTTTAACAATACTCGTTGGACAAATGTCATCCTGAAAAGCAGCCGAAAAGTCGGATAAACCAAAATCAAATAAATTACCGCGATGAAAACCGTTAAAACGTAGTTTTATTATGTAAATAAGTCGCGAAAACTTAAGAAAATATTAAATCTTTAGCTGTTTACAACCAAACTTCTAGAACGGTTCTTATATTATGTAGCATCTTATAAATAGTAGCGTTCACTTCAATTTTTGCATATATTTTGACATATTATTATTTATACGCCTGTTCGTTTTGATTGGGATGCTTAGATAGTTGATCTAATGTGCATATCGTTAAAATAAACACATTTTGACGAATGTTCTCATAGTTTAAGTGAATTGATAATGACATTCTTTTATGACAAATAAAGTTTTTTAAACCGATGAATCGTGTATTGTGGTGATCAGATTAAATCACGCTAAACCGCTATAGCCTATTTGGAAATCCGCCGATCCTCCGCCGTTCCTCTAAATATGTGTCAGCTTATGGCCAGTTCCTATATCTTACTATATTCATTCACTTGCCTTACCATCGATAGAATTTTGACATTATTTGTATGGAGCATATGTCAAATTCTAACCGACAGCAAGGAAAATGTAAATTTGGTAAAATATAGGACCAATCCGTAGTGTAACCATGTCATTCTAGTTTCGTGGGATAGAATTTTTGCAGTAGATGAACATTCCACAAGCAGTTGTTGTTGTTTTATTAATGCTTATATTATTACAACTCCCGTGTGCTAAAAATCTACGGGAGGATACTTACACATTGATATTACAGATGATTTACGGCCATTATGCGTGTTATACAGGTAGTCTAGGTGGAATATTTTTGCTCATCAAAGGTATGAATTGTTTACAGACATCCCATAAACCGAGTCCTAAGAAAAAGCCGGGCGTTAAAAGTGTGGGCTTCAAGGTTGTGCCAATCAAGGTAAGAAAGATTATAATATTAAGGGTAAACGCCAGTCCATTTCATATTTGTATGGCTTTAATTTAAATATCATAAATATTTACATGTAACGGGTAGTGGCTCTATGTTATTTATATAAAAACTTAATTAGGTTTTTATAGATATTTTAGAATATGCCTGAGACTTCGTCCACGCTTGAAATTCCCGAGGCACAAAGTACCGCAGCATTTAAAAAAGAATGTAAGCTATTGTTTCAGTGAAAACTGTGTCGGAAAAAGCTTTTGAGAGATGTTAGTGAATAACAAAAATGCGATTGCAGCGTCATCTATTCTAAGGAAACGACGTAATTTATTGGGATATGTATCCTTAGTGTTAACTGGGATTATATGCCAGTACTATGCCGAGGCTCGTTCATATACGTTCAGTAGCTTTTAAAAAAGATGCGATCGCAGCGCCATATTTTTCGCTATCTATCCCACGAAAACGACGTTATTTATCGGGATAATAAGTATCCTAAGTTAGCCCCGGGCCAGTAGCCAGCTCTATGTTGAGTTCCATTAGAATCCGTTCAGTAGTTTTCACGTGATGCTCTGACAGACTGATAGACAGACTGTATTTTCGGAATCGGCTGGTCCCAATTATCCACCCTGTCATTTTTCTTATTTTTAAACGCACTGTACAAACTCAAACCTTTTACAGATTTATTATAGTATAGATTACTCATTTGGTAGTATGTCTACTTTTTTTTACTAAAAAAACTTCTGTGTTGCTTGTGTAATTAGCTAAGTAGTAAACCAGCCTTACTGTTCTTAGTGAAAGATAAGAAAGTGAAAACATGCATTGAAAGAAACAGATAATCTCTTAGTAAATATAGCGAACACAAAAGGTATCATTTTTATTTAACAAAGAATATTAATTCTATAGGTTGTCGTTGTTTGTCTGATTGCAGTGCTGCGGTTATTGTCTTTATCACCAGCTTTAATTAGTAAATGCCTACATATTTTATTTCTTTGTTTTTAGTATTCGGCCGGTTTTCACTGGCTGAACAGGGACGAAGCAGTCTCGGTGGAAGTACTTCCTCAGAATATCGTCGCACAACTACCTGCAATTGCAGTCGGCAAAAGGCACAATCAAATGTATGCTTAAAGGGATTTTCATATGAATAAAATATTTTTATTACACTCAATATATTTTATTTCACCCACTGTTACAAAGTACACCTTTAACTTATACTATTCTGCGTGCGTATTTATAGCATGAAAGAAACATATTAGAATGTTTTTCTAATAATGATAAACCCTTGAACATATTGTTGTCCTATTTATTGTTTAACTTGAAAATAAAAACGATTTTTGATTGCGGTGAAGTATCTTACATAATGTAACAAGGACCGTTGGTAGTGTTTCTATTAGATGACCACCACTGTATATGCTAGAATATGCCTGTGACATCGTTCACGCTTGACTGGAAATTCCCGCGGGATTCCCAGATTAAGAAATATCGCACATTTACTGTCGATTAGTAAAATATCACATTGGAATTCGTATTTTTTAATTGCCTATTTTCAATCAATCCCAAAAAAACCTCGTAGGATTCCCAGAATAAAGAGTAGCGCAGCTTAGGTATGTATAAAAATTAGTTGCTGATCAGTAAAAACCGCATCGAAATCGACCCAGTAGATTTTACGTGAATCCTGAAGAAACAGACAAGATATAAAAAAAATTGTACCGTGTTCTCTATCGTTAATATAGTCTATTCCAGTTAGTTTTTAATAGCTTCAATGTACAGACACGGCATTATTAGAATTTTATATTACTATAGATAGATGACATATTGACTTTTATACCGTTAATCTTTGGGTGTAGAGACAAGGAGGACAATCTTATATGGGCTGAAAACTGAAAGTCTAGTGGTGAGTATTATAATAGTTCAATTATCTACCAAAATGGCCCTAGTACTCAACAAGACTATATGTTAGCTAACTTCGCTCCATCTATAATCAATAAAATAAAAAGTATACTGAGTTTACACTTTAGCCACTTCTATTTGTGGCTGGTTCCTATATCTTACTATACATTCCCTTACAATCGGTTGAATTTGTACATTACTTGTACGAAGCTTATGTCAAATTTTAAGCGATGCTTTGGCAAATGAACAGTCTATAAAATATAGGAACCGGCCATTAATGCCTTTGGACGAACATTATTTTTATCATGGAGATTGTGCTCAGTGTCTCTGCACTCCATAACTTTATAGTTTCACTTTGACGGATGTATATCCGTACTTCAGTGAAGACTGGTATTAAATTATAAAGTATGAATGAATGAAAACTCTTTATTGTTCACTATAACTTAAACCTAGACATTTAATATAAATATATTTCCATTAGAACAATGAGCGGCTTTATCGCTTATAGCGATTTCTTCCAGGCAACCCGGTGTCCAAGGAAACATTGCAAAAAAAATCAAAAGTAAAACTTGATTTAGTTCCAGCTTAGAATTCTACCAAACAACGCGCTGAACCAAGAGTGAGAGGAGTCGAGAAATTCAGTCAACTGCCAGTATATATTTATTATGGCGCCATGCGTATTTTTACTCAATATTATGCTCTAAGACGTGTTCTATGCTCCAACTGAAAGGAGTTCGTGTAACTTGCTTTGGTTGAGCCCACATTTCATCTGTCACCTCGCATCTTGCTGGTGGCAACTTATAGGATATCGGATGACCTTCAACACTCCTGCAACAGACGATATTAGCTGATTTTATGAGGACAGTCAAATACAGGCAAAATGTCACAGAGACCCTTCGTAACGAACAATTTTATATGGAAGTTTTAAAACTATTTTCCTCAAATTCAAGTAGTTGAAAGTCAAATTAATAGAGCTAACTCTTATAATCTTAAAAGTTATCGTACGCCTCTAGTGATTTTAATTCTAAGGAACTAAAACGTTTAAAGAGTAATAAAATATTTTTATACTTATCAAGATTAGTTATACCTAAATATTACAAAATATATTAATGTCCGCTTTTTTATATGAACGTTTAATAGAAATTCATTACAAAATACCATAAGTATACTCGATTTAGGATGCGACTTCGGTGCCAAAGTCATCGTTATCATTTAACGTTAAATCCCAGATACGTTCGGAGCCTGGCATACATAGCCTACTTTCCTACATTGTGTCACTCAATGTCGCAAAGTTCACTACATTCTCTGTCGTGAGACTATGCCACGTTTATCAACCCGCACGATGCATAATCAGCATTGCTTAAGCCTACTTCATTTTAAGGGAACTCATATTACAAAACATATTGATTATTACACGTTTGTGAAGATCTTTAATCTATCTTCGATACCATAATAAATCTGTAAATGGTTCGAGTTTGTACAAAGTATTTAAAAGTGTGAAAAAAATCTGGGGCGAATAATCAAACCAGGAGATTCCGAAAATGCAATTTTTAGAATTCCCGCTTGCCTGTCTATTAGAGCATCACGTCAAAACTACTCAACAGATTTAAATGAAACTTGACAAAGGCCTGGCTTTGGGGGGGGGGGGGGGGGGGGTTTATTTATGATACTTTTCATCGATATCTGTCATCCGATTCCAATAGCGGAAAAGATGGTGCTGCGATGGCATCTTTTTTGGAAAGTACTCAACGTATATATGAATAAAACTCGATATGCTGCTGTTTTTTCAATTCACTAACGAATACCTACATTGTCATCAATATTGTATTACTTCAAATCAGGTTGGCTTCGACTCGCCTCTGTTTTGCTGGTGATTGTGTACAGTGCTTTTCAAACTTTTAGGGTACGCGGCCCCTTCACAAGGTGAAAAATTTTGGCGACCCCCTTGCTCCATAGGCTGACAAAAAGTTAGTAATTTAAATGACTACGTTTATGTCTTTCCCTATTTTGTTACCTATATTAATTATTACGGCCTATACTCTGCAAAAAGCTGCTGAGCTTACAAAGTACCTAAGTATGAGTATGGACTTAAATTGCTTTTCCCTTTTGCTGGAGACACCCTGAGCAAGTTCTGCGACCCCCCGGGGGTCGTTACCCAGAGGTTAAAAAACACCGGTGTACACTATATAGATTTAGTTTCTTTTTTATTAGTAGGTACTTGTAAAAAACCGAATGTTTTTGTATAAGTAAAATAAAGCTACTGCCTAACTTGTCTCTCTAATAGGTGAAGAATGTTCTAAATCATACCCCAAAAAAATTAGTGTTTGTTTATACGGATCATAGATTTGTCCGCGTTTCAGCGGCGGTCGGGTTGGATAATCTCGATCTGTAATAACAAGCCTCCCATAACGTTCCAATGGACACTGCGCACGACGGCCGATCATACCTGTCAACAGATAAGCGGTTTAACATGTAGGTATGAACTTGTCAATCTCATAAGGGATTACATTAATTCAACCATATCGAAGGATGAAAGTATAATAAAAATGTTCGCTTCGCCTGACACAGCAAGTTGCTGAAGAAACATTCTATCTATGATTCTATTATTTAATAATTACGTAGTCGTATACAGTAAGTCGTGGCAGATTAGTGGCTAATGTACTCCATTGTAATTGTAATGTACTTCATTCCAATAACGTCGACTTGAATCCTGGCTTAAGAGGATACACTCTTAAGCATTGTTCTGATAATAATATAATGTGACTAACCGTGCTAACGTTATAACAAAACATTCTGAGTAAAGTTGCATATCAAGATTGTCAATGTGTGAAACCTCCTAATCCCCCTTACCTCTTTGTCCGTTCCTCTGAAATGCCGATATCCGAGTCTAGCAGTGAGATGTTTGTTACCTGATTAATTTATTTCTACACATTTAAGTACTCTAAACACGAACAAGAGAAATAAATCTTGCCAAACAAAATATGCTTAAGACATAAGATTATAAATAAGCTTATGACATAAGATTACAAATTAATAAAATAAATATTGTTTTTTTTTGTTTTCGCGATTACTACACATAATAAAACTACGTTTTAGCAGTTCAAGCTCAGTATTTAATTTGATTTTTATTACGACATTTCGAACACCTCTCAGTAGCCGTGATAACGGAAGAAAAATTTGATTACCTGAAGAAGTACTAGGCAGTGGTGTTGGAGAAGGTACTACATCAACAGGATACTTTTTGGGCTCCGGCTGGCAGTTCACTGAATGTACAGCTGCTCGGTATGCATTAAGTGACATACCTGACAACAATAGTATTTTTACACCTTATTCGTCTAACTCTATACATATCTGTACTTTTATAAACTGATGGACTCATAAACTGCATCAAAGTTCAGGATTACTTTGAAATGATTTTTTTAAATAAGTATGCAAACTTTTTAGATTTAATTATATAAATATGGAGAGACTGGCTCTTAATCTCAAAAAAAAGAAAATTTTAAAATAGAACTGCAGTAAAACAAATGAATATAGCCGGGAAAAGAAAATTTACTCGTAGTATCAGATTTGCGTGTTATTTATAGCAAAGTTTTAAATTGATTCTCATTGATTTTTTATTCTTTTGTCAATTGAATTATTGTTACCAGCAGAATTGTTGGGTTAGTTTTTTAACTCACCGAGAGTTTTTGAACCATAATATGGATACTTCGTTCGAACAAGCGGCTCAAATTGTAGCATTAGTGTGGGAGGGCTTGGATCAACGAACGATTGGTAGAAATTTAAATTTAAACCAGTCTACGGTTTCTAGAATATACAGAAGGTTTGTGGAGACAGGTTCTTACAGAAGGAGACGTGGTACAGGCAGGACTCGAGCAACCACCGGTCATGATGACCGATTTATTGTTACAACTTCCCTGCGAAATCGTTTCCTCACGTCTGTTAACATCAAAACAGAGCTTAATGAAGTGCGTGGAGTAAACGTGAGTGCACGAACAATAAGAAGAAGGTTAAAGGAAGCGGAAACCCCTTTTAGACCAGCGAATGGTCCAAAGTTGTCTGTAGCTCACAGACAAGCTCGCTTAAGATTTGCGCGTGTTGTTCGTTGTTCACGTAGTGTGTAGGACATGTTTATATGGTGCAGATGGTCGCAGAAGAGTCTATCGTCGACGTGGGGAGCGATATTCTCAAAGTTGCATTGAGGAGCGTGTTCCTTTTGGAGGCGGTTCGTGTATGGTCTGGGGTGGCATATCGATGAACGGGCGAACAGAACTTGTGTTCATAGACATGGTCCGTCAAAACGGTAATAGAGGGGGTTTGACTGCACATCGCTACATAACAGAGATCTTAGAAGATCACGTGGTGCCTTACATGGAATTCATAGGCGAAAATTTTACTTTAATGCAGGATAATGCCCGGCCGCACGCTGCTGCACAAGTTCGACAATATTGCGAAGAGGTTGGGATACGTACAAGAATTGGCCAGCACGCAGCCCGGATCTTAATCCCATTGAGCATGTTTGGGACAATTTAAAAAGAGCTGTATATGCGAGAAACCCTTTGCCCACGACAGTGGCAGCACTAAGAACAGCACTTTCAGAAGAATGGGACAATATTCCGCAAGATCTTTTAATAACCCTAATAAAATCTATGCGGAACCGATTAGAATCCGTAATAAGGGCACGTGGAGGTAATACACCTTATTAAAACATAAATAAACCTTTGCATAAAGTTTGTGTCTATTGTTAAAACCAATTTTTTAATTAAACCAATTTTCCTTAAATTTCTGTTTTTTCTTCAAAAAAGTCTTAAGGTCCTTTCCAGTACACAAACTTAAACTTTAGGATATGAACCTACGCTGTTTTAAAGTTCACGAACCAATCTAGAGGTTTCAATTTAAATCTGTATAGAAAGTTTGCATACTTGGTTAAAATATTTATTTCAAAGTCGTCTATTACTTTGATGCAGTTTATGAGTCCGTCAGTGTACTATATAAAACAAAGTCACTTTCAGCGTCTGTCTGTCTTTCTGTATATATATATATATATATATATATATATATATATATATAATATAAAGATCCTTAAGCCTTATAATAATGTCGTTAAGAAACGATTAGGCATGTCTTAAGCAAGGAATCAGGGTCAGACCCTAACCAATGAATTTTTTTTTATAAGACTAGACTGAATGACTAACGTAGGTTGTATCCAAAATACTCGACTCCTCTTTAGGAGTTTATGGGTAAAATTTTCACTAATCAGTTGCTGAGCAATTTCTTTAAATTTAAGAAACTATTATAATGATTATGATATATTTATTTATAAATGACACGGTACAATGGACAAGATCTTATATTATGTATTAGAGAACGTCATATGATTACCTATTCATTGGGCGGCCAAATATTTGAATTTAATTCAAATAAATATATTGAAATTTTGAATGAAAATTTACTTTATGATTAAGTCATACAGTCAGTCAATAAGTTAAACATTATTAGATTAAAGATTATACAAGTAGTGTATATATACATATTTTTTTTATGTAAGTAAAACAGAGCTACCTCCGAAGGTTTGAGCCGGGGCGATTTAGCCTCAGGCGTCCAGAAACGCTTGTTCATAATTATAATTATTGTACCCTGCGGCTTCATACAAGAAAACTGGTTGAACTGAACTCCAGATCTATGTTAAACTTCTGGGTACAACCACATAGTATTTGTAAACTTTTCATGAAATTATTTCGCGTAAAAATATTAATGTTGCGGTCATGTCCGTGACATTGCAAACAAATTTCGAGACAGTGAGAGACGGATGATGCGTGCCAATGTTCGCATATTAAAGGGATACGATACCTCGTGAAGTAAAGAAAGAACTCGTATGAACAATTAGACATCAGTTTCCTTAGCAGATTGCTCCAAATACACCCTGAATTTAACTCTAGGATGAAGATATTGATAAATCATTTGTAACCAACCGTACCAAGTTTTTGGGCTTCTTCTTCTTGAAATTCTCGAATTTTGCTGAAGAACTCCCATTTTTCTTTCCAAAGTTTCGCTGCGTATTTTTCCTTTTTTACTACAGATGTTCTGAAAATGATGAAAACCATATTTTAAGAGGTTCTGTGAAACATGTGCTATACCAATGCTCACGAAGACTGAAATGAACACTAAACAAACTAGTAGCTGCGCTGATGAATAAAAATAGAGGCAGTAGCTAAATAACCTTGGATTCTTTTGGAGATCTGACTAATACTGATTCTTATGAAATAGGTTAAGAGAAAAAGGATTATTCTGAATAATAAATACAGTATGCCTTGAGCCTTGACTAGATCCGTGGAAGGCTCTCGTTTTCCACCTATGGTACCGCCTGTATTTTCTGCATTTTCCATATTAAATAGCAAGTCAGTTAATATTTATCTTTATAATTTCTCAAGGAATTTAAAAAGGGCTATCTAAGCCAGCACTTGTTGCTGGGAAACTAACTAATCGAGCAAGCGTAACTATGGCTCCAATTTTGAATGTAGTACCCATGCGCAGAAGGTTTGCCCATAGCTCCATGATGTCAACCGTCGATGGTCAGTAGGGATGACAAAAAAGGTTACATAAATAGTTGTGGCAATAAATTTCTTATTTTAATTTATATTGTATAATATACTTTATATAAAACTAATAAAAAAGTCTCAGTCTAATTTGCTCACTAGTTTCTTCCCTTGAGTATCAAAAAGGAGGACACAGTTGTTGTTATTACATAGATTATATATTGATAATTAATCTATCAAATCTATCAAAACACGATACAACCACCTTTACTTATTTTGATAATAAAATAACAAATATGTGACAAAAAATCAAGTAAAACTTAACAAAACAATGAATTAATTCGGAGCGAAAGAAAAACATTACACTTACTTTGCTAGCGGTACCGACTAGACGAGCGCGGGATGCAGTCGATGGAAGTGAGAGGGGTAGTCATCGACAAACCTTCCGCACGCGGCTAATACGTACAATTTTATCTTTTGCTAAAAAATAGCATATTTTACAAAGTGAATAAAAGAAACTAGGTTTTGGCGGGAGCTTGATAAATGATGACCTTTGTTTTTTGAAGATCAAATAAATCTCCTCAACTTTTATACGGTTCCAATATACCATACGGGGCATATATAATTGAATTCAATTTCCTCTCAGATTTCATCCATTTGGGCAGTTTGTCATTGGACAGTTTATGTGAGAAATGACTGAAAACAAAAAAAATGGACAAAGGGAGATGATTGAATTGATTGATTGATTGTACTACAGTTTCATTTTTATCAAAATGAGTATGATATCCTAGAACGAGGAAGATGTGTCCCTCTTAAATAGTGAGGAGGCTCGAATCCAGAGTAAGACGTCCTGGGCTGTAATATATTATTACATAAAATAACGTCATAAAAGTTTCAATTATGGCGCTGTTTCATCTTTGTCAATGTTCAAGATTAACGGTAGTATTCATATTGATTTAGAGTAAGTTTCAAGGCTTCTTCATGATTCTTAAGGAAGCCTTCAAACTTACTCTAAGTCAATATAAATAAGACCCATAGATTGTAGCCGAATATGTCTTTTTTAAAGCGTTAAGAAATAGCGCTGTTAACGCATAACTACATTAATGCTGCACATACATTATCTGTCAATATGGGTTATTAACAATGTCTGCGACACAATCTGCGTCAAACGTCTTATATCTGTAGCATTATTTCTGATGAAGCATTACCCCGCACCATTACAAGAGTAACATTAACCCGTTTATTAAAATTAAATTTAAATGATGACGTCTGTTTTAATATCACTATGGAAAAAATATTACTCTGTTTTATGTACCTACTTTAAAACGATCACTTGCGAATTCAGGCTTCGTTTAGGACGTGTTTTGTCTGTGTGTAAAGAAAAGCGACGCACTCAGACGTCTGCACTAGACCAGACAGACAGCCTAGCCTATAAACTTTACCAACAACCGTAATACTTTTATTTGTAGAATTTACGACAGACAAATTTGAGGAGAGAATATTCTGAATTGAAATAGAATACATTAAGAACAAATTTTCTACATAGTAACTAAACTCAAGTAGTAAGTTATAGTTCGCGCAAAGTATTAGACTTTGTATCTAGCGAAATAATGCTGCCAGCCTTCTAGGTACTTTACTTTGCGACAGCGGTCTGGTGGAGGTGGAAGGGTTTTACTCTTGATTTATCTATTATGTAAGTATATCTATTATATATATATATATATATATATATATATATATATATATATACTTACCCCTTAACATAAAAATTACCGTCAGTTGAGAACATTCCCAAAACACTGGCCGCATTTTCTTGTATGGCAACAATAATACGCTGCCCTAAATACAGGCCAGCCCTGTACACACGTGAGACTTCTATTAAACGTGTTGTTAGGTCTCGATAGAGTCGATGAACTTTGGGACCACATGGCCCTAGTGGCCTGCACCTTAATTGATATTTTTATCCAGGATTCGTCTTACACAGTGCGGTTTTTCAGCATGTTGGGGTATGGCGCCTTTGTGGGAGCCTCACCATAATACTTTCCCGATGTTGCACCATCGTAATTCCATTCACTCCAATCCCTTCAAGACTTTCTATGTGGGCAAAGATTTGTCAATTTGGATGATATCCAAAATGTTATGTTTACCCGTTTTGCTTAAAATTCAATTGATTTTTATCAATTCGACATTGAAAATTGATGGAAGGTTGTTTATAATGGGTGATTATAATTATCATTTATTAAAAATAACAACACGTTAAAACTTTGTTTACATTCTGGACGTAAAGAAACGAGATTACTTTCCGGTCCCCATATTTTGATAATCTTTCATATTAAGCCATTGTTATAATTCTCCTATTTATATTAATGTACTCTATGGTTATGTAGAATTAAAATTTGCTGTTTTCTTGTACGTGGGGAAGATTTATTAATTGGAAAATAGTCGTAGGATTAAAATAATACGATTTCAATATTCAAATAACTTGGCGTTTAAATTGTAAACTAATGTAAATAATAACACTGAAGAGTAAAGTACTGCGTACCGGCTAGACTGGCAGAATAAGGGCGACGGAAGGGCAGACGGTTTGCACTCTGAGCGACTTTATATTTTACGTAATATTCCAGTATTTTTGAGATTCATACCTAATCTTTATTACAACTAGGCTCTTTATTACAACATTTTTAATAATAAGACTGAATAACTTTTTTCAGTCAGGTTTGCTTTTATAAAAATACACTTACATTTCTAATTACATAGGGAGATATTAGTAAAAATAATTGGTTTATGATTATAGACTATTAAAGAGAGTGTTCAGGTGGATTCTAGTCCAGAAGAGCTCCTACTAGGTAAAATAATCAAAATAAAATATGATAAAATTATAAGTGTAAAAATATATCACAAAAACTACTACATACTAAGAAGGATCGCTGCAAACAGGGAAAGTTGAGATTATTCTACATATGTATATGTAATTATCTGCAAATGCTCATAGGCGATGGTAACCACTTTCCATCTAATGGGCCGTCTGCCTGTCTGATAAACTCATGCAATTAAAGAAAAATCTTATCCTATGTATGTTATTGATTTTTATCGTACATTGTATATATTAAATTCATCATAATCAATTATTTCCTGTCGCCATGATGATGTATCAAACCAACACACAAACATTGTCACATTCACATTTGTATAATGGCTAGTATATATATGGAGCGGATGGAAAGAATATTGCCTAGAAATAGCAACTAACTCGGTATTTCTGAAAACTGGCTAAGTTTAAGAGCAAAAAAGTCTTTGATTACAGCTTCAAACGTTCGTCAAAAAACAATCTATACTATATTTTACAAATAGGTATGTATGTATATTAAGATACCTGTTCTTAGATTACGTATATATTATTTAAACTATATTAATTAAGCAGTTAGTAATACGATATAAATACGTTGGGGTCGTAATGAAGTTGAAAACAAAACAGATTAGCATTATAACACCGGTCTGACCTCAGTCACCTTAGACCGAAATATAACACAAACTGCTTAATGTGTACCCATACATTCTCAGAGCAACTGCGTATTGTACGCGCCCGACCTGTTAAACTAAGTCTAGACACTATTAATAACAGAAATATTAGATCTACATAGGTGTACGTCTCCCGCAGAATATCTACTTATTTTACAAATTAAAGTTTGTGCCTTTACTCCAAATGCCTACATTTTGAAGCATTTATCAACTACTGTTTTTCTTATTTTATTCCAAGTGAGTATGTTTATGACAAGGCTTGCCAGTTGCATTATTATCAAAACTGAGAATATGGTGTGTAGGGGCATTTCTTATTGCATAACCCTGAAATAATTATTTTTACTAAAATAGATATACACACACACGTATATATAAAATAATTATTTTTATAAATATGCAAAATAGATACACTTAAAATGCTGCAAATTTAAAGGCAGGCAGGTTGCGGAAAAAGTTGAAAATTTTTGGCGTAACGAAATATTGAGTAACCAGAATCTAATCTCTAGGTGATCATATATTCATATCAGTTCTTTTTATCTTAGTGACAAGTAATGTCAAAATTCAACCAACGGTAGGGCAAGTGAACGAATAGTAAGTTACAAGAATCGGCCACCAATCGTCGCTGCGTTTCATGATCTCTTAACTTTAAATATGAAAAAATGTACCGTATCTTATGCTGTTATATCGATGCAAATAGTTAAATTCGTTCAAACTATTACAAAGTAAATTACTTTCGATCGACGAAACTAATACCAGTGTGGACGTTCCATAAGACAGTAAATACATATAATACGAAAATTGACAGATAAGCATACAATATAAGACCCCTAACTCGCCACTCAGACATCTGCAATATGAACTATTTTCTTCGCCTATTAATAAATTTGAATTAGTCCCAAATATATTCAGCAACGATTGTCTTGTTGCTTCTCATTTAACATTATTAATTTAATTAATTAATAAGTCTTTAACATCAAGATTTCCGATTATTAATTTCGATACATAAATTAATATAATATATCAAATGATTAAACTATAGATACGTTTAATTGAATTTCTAGTACTGTTAAAGTTTCGAAAAAGTAACAGTTTTTTTTGGCAGCTATACTCTCTTTAGCATCTGTAGCAAGGATGCTAAAACTACTGTAATATATCTAAGCCCTGATTATGAACGATGGGTATCCTGGGGTTTATTTTCTAAATTCCCTTACTATAAGACATGTGCGACCCAATTCCGTAGATAACGGCGAGACGCCGCCCGTAAAAGCCGTGAAAGGAAGGCCTATGCTATAGCTACCCACCTAACCTTTTTCGCACGCCCGCCCCCGCGTCTAGACATTCCTTCAACATAAACTACTGTACTATTAGGTATTGCACGCAACTTTGTATTGCTTGATTTTCTACGTGTCTTAATTGGCTGTTAAGAGTTAACAACGTGGAAACGTTAGTACTTACTTTTTCACATTTCTCTTTGTAGTTTATGATTTTTTACAACCGTTTTATCAGTATTATGAATAACTAGCTTATATTGATTGTTTAGCTTATTATATAAATACATATATATATATATATATATATATATATATATATATATATATATATATATATATTATATATATATACATATACAATTGTGTGAGCTACAAGTACGTTTAAAGTAGAGGTGCAAACTTAAATTAGTGAAAATTCTAACGGGCTTATTCATATAAAATTAAAATAGTTTGAACACTGCTTTATACTTTCTATGAGTAAGATTACGATCATAATCTAGTGCATAAATGATACAAACTACGGTAGCTTAGTAGTAACGCATTCGTCTCCTAAACTCAAAAGGCTCTGATTCGAATACTGGCCGGAAAGCTTCCGCCAGTTAACCAGTTCATTTACCTAATGTGCATGTTGATACAATTACCACATGTGAGCTATGAAGGTAGCATGGTATCCAGATAACTGGAGTGTCAAACCCGCCAATCCACTTTGGACCAGCGTGATGGGTATACGTACAATGCGTTCCCCGATAAAAGGTTGGTCCAAGTTCAAAAGAGTGTAACATCTTATCATCATGGGCTGTCACTATAAGAAAAAATATATGCATCTAAATATATTTTGTTTATATATGCATGTAAAAAATAAATCTGCATACTAACACACATTGTAGACTCAAAAGGCCAAGGTAAATTACCATCGAAAATAAAAAATCAGCTCAAAGGGATACAATTTTCGTCGCCGGAAGATGCGCTGTTGGCGTTCGAGTGAGCTGTAAACAAGGTGTCTACGGCGGACTGGAAAAAGTGTTTCGGAAACTGGTTCAGACGCATGAATTTTTGTATAGAGGCTGCTGGAGAGTAGTTTGAAAAGATCTAATAAAAATATATTTACATATAGAACACTTTTTATCGCAAAACTTTCCGAGTGTTCCACGTATAATAACATTAATAATGTCAGAGTTATCGATAAACAAAATAGACAAAATTTCAGTTTCAACAGACCAAAGTAAACAGTAGACAGTGCGATTAAGATATGTAACCCTGCCGAGAATTAAACCCGGGACCTTTACATTGTGCATACAAGTGAACTAAATGGGCTATTGTTTAGTAAACAAGACCACAGAGGTCAACAGTAAAAGATTGATTACACAATCACTCACAAAAAATAAGCAATTATAAAATTAATTACAAATGTTTACCTCGCGGTTAGTAATACTAGTCAATATTTTAATAACTATACACAGTGATATTACTCGTATAATAAAGCTAACCGACTATACATAATGTATTTACACGATTAATAAAAACTTGAAGTCAGAAAATAAACAATGAATGGAGTTGTTTGTGTGAATGACCAGAACACAGTCTAGACCGTGGTAATAAAACTAAAGTGATTCTGTATCATAAGAAATCTAGATTGTTAGTTTATTAACAACGCTTTGTATAGAGAAACTCGTTAACAAATTGTTAAAAGGTGACTATGTATAAGTATTGCTGGTTTACACGTGAATCTAAGAATTTAAATATAAAGATAATATAGTTTACGTAATATTGAGGTTAATTATATTAATTGTAAGGATTATGTTAGCTTAAAATGAGCAGCGACAAAAGGGGTGGGTCGGCGGCGTAGGCGCGCGGGTGGGGTGTCGAGCGTAGGCTGTCTAGACTGGTGATGGCCACCACTCCCGCCTGCCCGCATCACACTAATTAAAGGTTAATATACACTTAGTTCAGGCCTTTTTACAAATTACAGACACAATACACAAGCGATCTATGGTCAAATTGAAATGAAAGAATTCATGTTAATATAATAAATGTGATTAAAATTACTTTTACACTTTGTAAGAAGTTGCGTGGGACCAAAAGGTTGGTCTATATAAATGTGGGAAGCACTTTGGGACCGCTATACCAATAACGATCTGGATTATATTAAATTTATAACTTTCATTTTATATAGTTTTTCATATTATATTTCAGTTTTTTTTTTCAATTGATTGCCTTTTAATGTTGCTCAATTTTATTTACGGTACGTACGGTACTATCGCTTTTAGTTTTCAGGAAACATTGAGAATGTTGAAATTTATATATACAATCTGTACATAATTCTTCAAGTTTTTTTTATCAAAATTCATATTTAGATTTTTGATAAGAAACAAAGAAATGGCTGTTTCAGCGTTAGGCACACTTTTGCTTTTCAGTTCTTTCCGAAATAGATAAACGTGGATTTAGTCGCCAGTTGCCGCTAGTAATTTATTATTGTTTGGGCCTCAATAGTTTGAACTATTTCACAGTCGACAAAGTACGACCAACAGTGGACGTATGGTTGTCGGGAATGTGGTTTACCTGTGTTTGTATGTTTGTATTATCAAATATGAACGTGAAAAAATTACAAGAATCCTAAAGTATTCCTGTTTTCTATAATCGCCTAAATAGTCTCTAATAATTTTTATGGTGTCGGATCAAAACTATTGGTTTCAAAAATGACAGCTTTTTGGACTTTGCTGCTGATTCTGTGCAACAGCGAACAAATTGCGTAGACTAAGATTAGCCGTAACTATATGTCATTGCATTTATTTATTACTTAACAACATGTAAAAACGCCCTTAGGTTTCCGTCTGCCTGTGTCACGATTGTACATTGTACCAAACGCCATAATTGCTCTGTGATTACACGACATGCCACTTTAATAAATAAAGCTTGTTACACTTATAATCATTTCATTTGTCTCTGTAATAAATGTGTAAAAAATAATACCTATGCTAATATTAGGTCCCATTTTAGCAATAGTATAATATCTAGGCGTGGAATTCGATTTTTTAATACATTTATTCAGAAAGCTTTAAAATTGAAATGATTATTAAATATTATATAGGTATGGCTTCAAATTGTTTATCGTATTAAATCCTGGCGCTCACCGTGAGAAAGACCCGGTTGCTATATCTTACCCGACCGTTCATTTGCCCTAGTACCTATAAATTAAGATTTGTCATAAGCTTCATACAAGTTTTTTTTTTTTTTTTTTTTTTTTAAATAAATGGTGCACCTTAGTGATACAACATTAAAATTACAATCTAATCTAGGAAAAAAGACTAATGAGTAATTTAAATCTGACCTAAAATAACTAGATATAACTTAAACTGAGAATGTGTCCAATAACACGTTTCTTATTGTCTTTATTAAGGAGAAGACACTTTGTTCATGTGTTCTTTGTTAATGTTTAGCACATAGCACTACACTTTATTATTATAAGAGAATTATAACACTAACTCATACGGTTTTGTCCTCTTGAGTCTTCTTAATAAATCTGTATTATCAAGGAGCTGGATGGCCTCGACATTTACATGGTGATGAAGCCGTTTCTGATGGGCTTCAGCGTATTTTTTTATTACGTTAATGACGATATCCACTTTTAAATCTCGATGGAGATCGTCTGATCTTATGTACCAAGGAGCATTAACCATGTCCTTGAGTACTTTATTTTGGAACCTTTGTATTATGTTTAAATTGGTTGGCTTGGTGCAGCCCCATAGTTGTATTCCATAGGTCCATACTGGCATTAGAATCTGTTTGTACAGGAGTATCTTATTAGGTACTGACAAAGCAGAATATTTGCCGAGAAGCCAGTACATTTTTTTGTAGCGTAACTCTAACTCTTGACGTTTCTTTTTGACGTGGGCTTTCCAGCGAAGCTTAGCGTCTAATGTCATGCCCAAATATTTGGCTGTATTTTCGTATGGTATAATTTGGTCATTTATAT
The DNA here is from genome assembly GCA_012273795.1 of Dendrolimus punctatus. Classification (NCBI taxonomy): domain Eukaryota; kingdom Metazoa; phylum Arthropoda; class Insecta; order Lepidoptera; family Lasiocampidae; genus Dendrolimus; species Dendrolimus punctatus. The sequence continues at coordinate 9,099,427 of CM022540.1, read as the reverse complement.
ATACCGGATGATAGTTAGGCTGTTTGTTTGTAAAATCAATGTGAATAGACTTAGATTCGTTAAGTTTTATCCGCCATTTTTTGGTCCAATTATATATTGCACTAACGGCATTTTGTACCTTTTCCACAGCTTCCTCGTGTGTGACTCCTGTGGCCATTATGGCAGTGTCATCTGCAAAGGTAGCGATGGTGTTATTTTCCAGTTCTGGAATATCACATGTGTATAATAGGTATAGGACCGGGCCTAGAACACTTCCTTGTGGTACTCCAGCTTTGATTTCTTTAAGATTTGAATAAGAATCTTCTTGTCTTACTCGAAACATTCTGTCAGAAATGTATGACTCTAAGATATCTGTATATTGTATAGGTAACATTTTCTTTAGTTTATGTTTCAGTCCTTCATGCCATACTTTATCAAAAGCTTGTGCTACGTCTAGGAAAACTGTAGTACACACTTTTTTTTCCTCTAAAGCTTTTTCTATAATACTTGTTATTCTATGAACTTGATCAATGGTAGAGTGTTTTTCCCTGAACCCAAACTGGTAGTCAGGAATTAGCTTTTTATCTTCTATGATTGGTTTAAGACGTTGCAGTAACAACTTCTCAAATAGTTTGGACATAATTGGAAGAAGAGAAATCGGTCTATATGACGATGCTTCATGGGGTGGTTTACCAGGTTTAGGTACCATTATGACTTCTGCTACTTTCCATACATCAGGGACATATTTAAGTCTAAACGCAGCATTAATAATGGTGGTTAATTTTACTAACGCTTTTCTAGGCAAGTTTCGGAGGACTTCTGCAGTTATAAGGTCATATCCTGGACTTTTTTTCAGTTTTAGGTTGTTTATTTCTTTCTTTACTTCACTTGGAGTAACCAGCTTAATTTCTTTATTTTCTTGTAATATTGGTTCAACAATATTTGGATCTTCAACGTCAGCTATATTAGGTTGAAATATTTGTTCCAGATGATGTGCAAATCGATTTGCTTTTTGGTAATTATTAATTGCCCAGTTTCCATTTTCTTCCTTGATTGGAGGAACATGTGTAACAGGTTGTTTTAATGATTTAGTTGCTTTCCATAGTGAGTAATCTGTTTTTCGGTCACTACTTAGCTCGCTGAGGTAAGAATACATAGATTGATCTTTAAATTTTTGGATTTCTCTACTAATTTTTTGTGTTAGGTTGTTTAGCAGAGTTTTATCTGGTGGATATCTTGTTAGTTGCCATTTTTTCCTAAGTTTTCTTTTCTCATATATGAGTTTTAGAATGTCATTAGGATAACTATTAGTCCTAACCTTTCTTTTTATATCACGCGTGTTTGTCCAAGCGCATTTCTGAATATTGTTTATCAATATTCTCGCTTCTAATTCTAATTCCTCGGGTGTTTTTAATGACGTTTTCAAGTTTACAAACGAATCTAAATCTTGCCTAAAGCTGTCCCAGTCCGTATTTTTATTGACTAGAGTTATCATACAAGTAATGTCAAAATTCAACCTATGGTAGGGCAACTGAGTGAATAGTAAGATCATAAAGGTACATTATGTCTACAGGAGCATTGCTATTATAAAAACGCGAAACGTTGCTGTATTCAATATTGCTCTCTCCAGAAACTGTCAATTTGTGAGTGTTTTGGGGGATATCAGCTAAAAATTTTACCCTGCTTTTTTAAATATAATATTTTTGTGTAAGTGAAAAGTTTGAATGACCATTATGATTTAATAGCTTTAGGGGAAAGCAGGTAGGATTCGTACACAGGGAGCATTCGTACAGTGGAGATATCTCCGCCATTATGCAACATTGAAATGTTTGCATTTGTGTGCGTGATTGCCGTTTGTAGGATACGGGTACCTGCGGGATGGGGCCACAATACGGCCATTGGCTTCGATGATGTAAGTCGATACGTGAATTCGCTCTGCGTAAGTATTTTTCGTTGTCATCTTTTAATTCGCTTGGCTGGTATAAGTAATGCTCAAATTATAAAAGTGATTTATTATAGTTTATGCCTTAAAATATTACTTTAATATTTAAATAGATATTTTAGCTCAATTATAACGGTTATGTTTATTTCAAATTAATTTGTTGAATTATCTGGATGGGGTACCTTCGTGCAGTTACATGTGAGGTAGATTCGTACTGTACGAATCCTCCTCTAGTATAATAGGTACCGGTAGATATTGTACCTATGGGCAATTTTGTTCTAATTTCACGATAAATACAACTCGAATTTATGTTTTAAGTCTCTGCAAAAAAAATATTTAGTTGTTAGTACTTTGCTTTATGCGGATGATGCCGTGCTTTTAGCCTAATCGCCATCAGAACTGCAAACACTAGTTACAATGATGAAAGATGACTGTCATGCGAGAGGCTTATATTTGAATGCGAAGAAAACAATGGTTATGGTGTTTGAAAGAGAAGAAACCAGAACGAATGCAAGGATAATGGTCGATAATGTTATGCTGGAACAAGTGAATGAGTTTGTATATCTTGGATGTGCTTTTAGCAGGGATGGAAGGTACAGCGCTGACATAGAAAGAAGAGTAAATTTGAGGAATAGTATGAATGGAGCTTTAGGTAAACTTCTAGGCGCTAAGAAACTCAGCCAGAAAGCCCAGCTTGCCATACACAACGCAGTGCTGGTACCATGTATGACAAGAGCTATGAATGCCAAAGAAGCAAATGAGGTGTGTAGGAATAAGTCTACATGGCGCTCTGTTGTTCGTGCCTACCCCGCAAGGAAACTGGCGTGAAGTTATGTATTTATGTATGTTGAGACTTATGATAAAATTTATAATGTTGATTTTTAGTTCTTTTATTAATGGAAAAAATATTATGTTATATGAATATTTTCAGGACTTATTTTTAAGTATTAAAGTACTTAAAACAATATTTTTGATCATTACTAGATGAAGATTAGTTAGTTTCATAATTATTAGAGAAGAAAAAAATATATTTGTGTTCATTTCGTTACATAGGTACTCTGAATACAATAATTACTAGTTTACTATATGACGGCTGACGCTGTTTTAACTTTGACCTCATTAAAGGACTTTACTACATTGAATAAATGGCATTTTCTTTGATTGTACGGAGGTTCCCCACTATGTACGAATGTGCCCCACGCTATGCACGAAGCTACCCCATGCATGGGGTGCTTTCGTGCGTTTTCCATTTTTTAGGAAAACGGTCGTAACTTCTCCGTGTTGCTTTATATGAAAACTGCACTTCCATAATATTAAAGCCAGATAAATGGGTAATATACCGCTATTAAAATAATTTTGTAATAGCTAGTAGTTTCTTTTTTATAAGGCTCAGAACAAAAACGTACGAATCCTACCTGCTTTCCCCTATGTGTTATAATTTTAATATTACTTTAATACTACTCAAATGTTTTAAAGTATTACCAACAGAAGCTGTCCTATATGTGTCTTGAGTCAGACCATAGAAAATAAATTACGTGCACAAATGAGTTCATTACACATTTTAGTATATGTAATAGTCATTTTGATATAGTAAAATGTCTGTACAGATTTTAGTATTTACAAGTCTGTTAATTACCGATACTAATGTAATTAATTGCAAAAAAAACAGTTCGTAATGGAAAATATTTTCATTTCTTTAGTAACCAATTGTGCAGACTGATTTAAAATACTTAATTTTAAATTAATGATACTTTTTATGTTAGTATGCAAATTATTAAATATTTTGATCTTTATAAAATAAAGTTTTTTTTGTATATAAAAGTCGGTTCTGTATGGAGGGCCTCAGGGGTTTCTGACTTGATTCTCCGTGTGTATGGAAGAAATCTAAATTCTGTTTCACGGAAACTGCGAATTGCTTAATGTAGACAGAGGGTACCGCAAGCATTTTGTGTTCTTTGAAAAGAGGCATGTTTGCTAAAGAGTTTCTTGTCGCCGCTTCTTCTCTTAAAACCGCAATATGTTGCGAAACGGTGGTAAATTAGATTAGGCTCCCATACAGTAAATAATAACCACTAACAAAAATTAAAACTAAGTAATTAAAATGAACAAGTTGGCGGTAGGCTAAATAAAACTTTAACAAAACTCATTGACACTTGATATCTTTTTCTTCCGTGTTCACGGCATTGAACACTGACCCAAAACGTCGGAATAATAAAAATAAAATAAAGTACTGCACTTATAACCGTTAATACGTAGTTTTATTAAATAAAAAAATGTGTTTAAAAATATTAATTTTAATGTATTGAAGTCATTTTTTTTTGCCAAATAACTGTTACGTTATGCAATTTGCAGAGGGCCCGGGAAAGTACTAATAATAAGTATAATTACTAAAGTCTTAAATGATTAAACAAATAGATTTAAACAAGTTTTAAATCTAAGAATAGTTGTCATTAGTAAAAAAAATCAATCTAACTTAATTTTCTTTTCTAATGTCGCTTCGCAAACAGGTCATTTGTACGTTTATTAGACAAATGTTAAGTAAATGTCTTTCAAAGTACAGCCGCATCGACCTACTAGGCTAGACATAGACGGTCCAGAATGCATTTAGTCGTAAAAGGCAACGCAGGGGCCTTCGTCTCACCTCCAGACGGTCGGCACGCTTCGTCTGTCGTCCTCTGTCATTTATTTGCTGCTCACTCACCGTCTACCCGTCTAGACTAGACAAACACCTATCACCGCTGACTTGACGTCATCTAATGTACAAAAGCCACACAATCGTTTATTGTGCACTAACATTTTATTTTGTTATTTTTCAACATTAAGACGCTCTGTAGCAATACATCTACAATAGCTGTTATCCGAGACTTCGTTCTCGTGGATTTTTTAGCCTAATTTATTCGTTATAATATCAGCTATCTGCCACTGAAAGTCCCATCAAAATCGATCCATCGGTTACAAGATTAATCGGAGTATTGAGTGATAATTCATTTCAAGAGATTAATCGGACAAACAGGTAGACAACAATAAAAAAAATGATATAAGTACCGTATATACTTTCATGTTCATTTAGTAAAAAGCTGTTATTTTACACATTACAAACAGACACTGTAATTTTACTTATTTGTATATGTCACCTTACGTGACTTACAAATTTATAAAACAATAGCTAGGTATAATAATTGTTTATATGTTGTCCTTCAATGTTGCATTTATGGTTTTCTGGTGATATTTTTTTAGTTATCGTTTAGATTTTATTTTTGTCTATTGTGGCAAGAATTTTTATATTTGATCATTTTAGAATTATCTAGACTGAAGCTCGTGGTCCTTTTTCTACTAATAATGTGTTATTTATACATACAGCGATTGTCAATTTTTTAAGTGTGATCAATAACAGACACATAGATATAACACTTTATTGCTTACGAAAGTAAGCCATCGTCTACAAAAATATATAGTTAGAATACTTTCTTATTAAAACAATAAGCAATTAGTCATATCGCTTAGAGTGATCTCTTCCAAGGCTACTTCGACTTAACATAAAGGAAAATGTATTTATTCTATAATTTAGCGATGGTGGAGTAATTTTTAAAATATATTAGACATAAATCGCAGCATCTAAAAAATAATGTAAACTATCGTTTTAGTGAAATCTCTGTCGGAATTTTTACGCACCCGAACAACTACAAACAGCTCCCGGGTAAATTTTATGTAATAAAATTTGCTATCGGACAATGAAGAAACATTTAGATTTTTTTTATCTGGCCATTTAAAATAATTCCCTGAAAATTTTCCGCATGATTTCCAGGATTAGAAGTAGCGCAGATTTGAAGTCTAAGAATTTGTTGTCGATTAGCAATAACCGCATGGAAATCGGCCCAGTAGTTTTTACGTGAATCTCGAAACAGAGACAAAAAGACAAGAAATGTAAAAAAATTTACATCGTGTTTTACGTCGTTTATATAACTATACGGCATGTTTAGAATTTTCTAATATTATAGACTATAGAGAATACGAACCAATTCAGTCCTATTTTCACAAAACTAGAACTGAAAAAACAAACATTCTCCTAATTACGACATAAATCTTAGAAATGATAATAATAAACCACAATAAAAGTAGCGAGCAAATGATTACAAACAAAAATCTGGGTTAATCGATTCTGTTTGGAGCCCTTTGAGATTGAGTGCGGTGTGATGTTATTGAATAACACACGTCGCGTCGCATCGCTCGACAGATAAAGGGCGTTAGTACAACGCACACAATGCCTTCAAATACCTAAGCAAGTACTGCCAATATTGCATTGTGCAACGTCTCCACTCACCTCTAGACAGCGTCTCCATCCAGTACGCGTTCGCTGGCGTACTTTGCGAAGTCTAGACGAATTGCATTATGGAAATTTACCTAGCCGCCTATTTTCATGAGCTCGTTACATGCTTAAATTTAAAATAATGATTTATTTGACTTTATTGGGTACTCTTTATTTATTCAATACATTTTTATCTTATATATACAAATGAATGTTTGTCCATATGTCCTTTATAGAATCGTAAACTATACATTTGATCAGGTGATGATCTTTAGCAAAGTTGTTTTGTGTTGAGCCAGAAAAGGTTTATGAGTTGGTTCACAATGGACACAATGGTAGATGGCGCTTCTGTTGGCATATCAATTGAAGCTTTTCCGGGCAGGACGACGTCTGCCGGGAAAGATAGTATATTTTTTTTTAGGATTTATTGTTATTTGCAATTCAAATGCAAATGTGTTTGCGTGAAAGATGTGGTTACTAAAATTTTTAATTCTGAACTTTCAAACATTTGCTGGATCCAAACTCTACTACCCATTAAGTATGGAGGTGTAAGAATCCGCAAAATCTTTACCGTTGCTATACCAGCTTTTCCTTCTCATGCCAACAGCACTAGCCTATTATTTAAAATAAATGCAACACTGGGTTAATGCCAGTACATACTTTTTAAATGAAGCTCTAAATGCCTGAAAAGTAGCCTGGTCTGGTGAAGATATTCTCACGATCCTGAATTCGCAACGACGCTGGGTTGAACCCATTTGTAGAGGAATAAATACACAACTCTCAAATTCAAATAACTCTAAAGGAGTTGCGCGCCTTGTCTTTTCCCGTAATATCATAGCTAAATAAGAAATATTAATTTATACAAACGTAAAATAAACAATGTTTGTTAACTAGTTTATAATCAAATAATACTCGTTTAATGAATGTTTAACCTAGTAGGTAAACCAAAAATTTTGTTGCTGGTAATTAAAGTTTTTATTAGTCTGATTTTGATATCTTCTCACTACGCTAATTACCTTGAATTCAATAAGAAATAATAAAACATGGATATAATTCTCTACCTGATTTCGGTTTATTTTAGAATGTTAATTACACTAAAATTAATTTATAAATATTGTTACAGAGCTACACAGGACTCGAATTAAAATGCCGTTGGAATTACTATAGCATTTATTAGAACTATACAAACACGTTTTACACAGGTACAAATATAACTGTACACAACCAGTCCAAACGTAATGCACGATTCAATCACACGCGCAAAGTCCGTCACTAACGTCTTGCTTCGCTTGTGGCTATCACTAGACTGCCTGTCCCTCCATTGGGGCATTGCTTTATACTGTACAAATACAATATGCCTGCTCGACCGCGTGGATTGAATTTCCTGGAATCACACCTGGCAAATGACGACCATAAAGATTACAATACACAATCGTCTGTTTTTCTAAACACAAAGTAAACAAAAGAAGTCCAAATACCGCAAAGGTCTAACGTCAATAAAACGTGTACAGGTATGCAGGTGTGAATTTGCCTTTTTTCGGCGCTCAGGTCGTAACAACACGATACCAATGATATTTATAAATATCTGATATTGGCCCCCTGGAGCCGAGCTGTGTGGTTTCTGCTCCGACGGGATTTGGGTTATACTCCTTAATCAATGGAGGGAGCGCGACCCCACGCGTCGCCCGTCGCCTGTCCTATTTGCTGCCGCATTGTAGATTGCCATAATCGTGCGCAGACGCCGCCGCACCAACTGTTAGTTATGGTCGCTCCACTTTAAACCTCATCCATATTAATTTAACAAAAGTGCCGGCCGATAACGAGGAGGAAGGACTCATATCCGCTGCGTCGACTCCACTCCTGTTCGGGTCACATCTGACTTTTATCTGTTTATTGAATTACAATACTATAAGTGTTTATGGGTCCTGATATCTTATTGTTTAATACACCCGTGTGTGTCTCAATCAAAAGATATGGGTTGTAATCCTGGTTGGCGAGCATGCACCTGCGCATGTGTAGCTATACATATTGTTATAATTACCACGTGCTAACGGCGAAGGAATACATATTATGTCACATGCATATTGTAGTTATGAATGTGTGGAATCCGCTAATCTGATTGGTCAAGCGTGGTAGAGTTGAGATATTGTCGATGTCAATGTAGGACCTTGTTAACTATGTTTTGAATTATTTTTTTGTCAAAATTGTTACCTGCATATAGACAAATGTAATGTTCATTAATAGTGACGTAACGAATTTTGAAAATTTCACTTTCGCAAGTGCTAATGCAGATTCAAATATTTATTATCAATATTCGCGAATGCCAAAGCGAATACGAATGCTGACTTTTGAAATAAAACGCATAAACGCGCGGCAAAGCAGCCAGCCTTATGGGCACGCCCCCATCTGGTTGCGATATCTTACAGTCTATAATCGCTTGTACTATTTATAACTTAGTTTAATTTAAGTTATTGAATGTATTTTTTAAGTTAGTAGACTTCGTGTTACCTTACTACTTAAATACTTTTCATACACTGAGTTTCATACAAAGAGAACCTTATATAGTTTACATGTGTGTCCCATAGCATTTGGATACCCTGTATATGGATTAATGCATTATCAATCCATATGTAATTTTCTTATCGTGTGTCAAATATATTCGTCAAAAATCGCAACGTTTCTTGCGAACACGAATGTCGAAAACCATGCGAATATTCTCGAATGCGAATATTCATTACATCACTACTTAGTCTAATTTGTCGAAAAAAATAATACCACCATAAAATGTACTTACAAAATCTTTCACTGACGCCAAGGATATCGAATCTAAATACATAGATATTTCGCATTTTATTGGTGTATTTGAATAATACGTATGCAATACTACGATGTACTATTCTACGATGAATCGCCTACACTCTATGTTCTAGAAATTGTAAGTAATATAACTGTAACCTATATTATTATGTAAATAATAATCTGATTTGTGTTGCATTTTATCGTCAATTATCCGAGTGTCTACGTTATCAATATGACAAGGTAATTAAGATGGATTTACGCTAGTAGATGGTTAAACACCGTGTTGCAGACTATGTAAGCTTGATTGTTTGGTACGATGTCATACTTAATCAACAGTTAGAAGAAAAAACGGTTCGCACATACTGATGCTGAGTGTTTCATATTGACAACAATTTATACATTTGCCCGTTAAAGATATTGCATGAATATTTTAATGTAAGCAGTACAAATGATTGTGAAGGTACTGTAGAAGTGTGGTTGTGACGTCATTCAAGAGTTTTGTACGCGACGTCGAACAGTCTGGCGAACGGAGCTCCCGCGCTCAGCGCGACATCAAACAGCTAGGCGGCCGGCCTGAAATAAATTAAGTACGCCTTTTTACTGCGGTACGCGTTACGCATTTGTTACACGAATACACTAGCTGGCTACCTAATCACAACAAAGTTCCTATATCGACATGATAATGAGATGATTTATATAAGATATAAGACGTCGACTCTACGTCGTCGAGTCATATTAATGTATATCTGAAAAAGTTAAAATAAAACAATAATTTAAAATACATCTTGTCCCAATACGTTACTATTTTTTTCAAAATCGCCGGACACTCGTTTCGATCGTAGTTTTGCCTGATTTCGGTATTCTATTTATTCTAATGGCGTGCTATCTTTATAAATATTTATAAGAAAAATCTCGCGAAATAAATGTTTAAACTTATTTTTGGTAGTGTTTTAATATTCATTTTGCTAATAGGAATAAGTACCAATTTCTTCTAATATTCTGCCGCGATAATATCGAGAACATATTGTGGATTTAGTAGAATACGATTTTACATTAATCGTAATCGTTCGAATAGTACTATGAATCTCTTCGCAACGTCAAGATACCTGAAGCAGCAGAATTGAGCACCAGGGACTTACATGATTAGGACTACACATGGAGCTGTATTGTAGTCATTAGAATTTTATAGATAGGTGTGGGTTTAGTCTAGCTGAGGTAGAATATATGCAATGTCTGCACTAGTCCTAAAGTGAAGTTACGGTTGGCGAGGAGGGCGGGTGGCCTTCACCTTGAACAGCGCCGTCTGACCCCAACGCCCCGTCATCGCGACCCCCTCTACCCTGCCCCTTTCTCTTCTCTCGCCGTCTCTACTTACAACATCGGATATAATATGAACCAATTTGTTATTAATTTGTAATTTCTAATGTTATAAAGTATTTGCACCCGTGATAATGTTAAATATAAAGATAGATATCACTCGGATGTGGCGGTGAGTGTAATGCTTTATTTGTGATGCTATTATTTCTAGTGTCAATAAGGCTTGTATTAATCAACTTCCTTGAAGATTTTTCGGTATTGATTTTCGGGCAATAGCGGGATTCCATAGCCGCGGTTGTTTTTCAGTGCATCATCATTTTATTGTGAACTAGCTGTGCTCGCGATTTCACCCAGGTGCATTTTTTTCGTGGATCCATAAAAACAGAAAAAGTAGCTTAAGTTACTTCTTATAACCTCAGCTACCTGCTGGTGAAAGTCCCGTAAAAATCCAGCTGTTTCAGAAATTAGCCAGAACATCCAGACAGACAGATAGACAAAAATTAAAAAAAAACATATTTTTGACATAATACTATTTACAACTAATATATTACAATATAAATTCAAATCCCTGGGAATGCCGATACCACATGGTGAGGAACAAACTTCGCTCATAGTCCCTCCACCAATCCAGCAATTGACATTGACAACCATAGGAAATGTCTCTATCTCCATAGAGGTTTTAAATACCTTCTGCTATTGATTTTAAAGAATTCACATATTCACTTAGAAAATGTATACGAGTATCATTTGTTGCAACGGAGGTAATTTCTGCATTTTCATGGTTTCACTGAGAAGTTCCTGCACTGCTAAAATAACTTGTATGGAATTTTATAAGAGTTCCATCTGGTTCCTCATGGAGTGAGCTTATGATAGGTTTATTTAAGTTTAAAAGGTGCGTTGAGTTTATTTACAATATAAGGTGGCGTAGTAAGTGTAAAAAAATGCGTACGTTATTATGACTAAAACTATATTAGCAAACAAAGTATTTACAAAATACTAAGATACTTAACAAGTGGTATCAGAATGCAAGATATAAAATACGTATTTTGTATCTGTATTGCAGATACTTGTATCTTAGATAAGTCACATATCTGGTTATGATTACAAAGATAATAAAAACACAATTATAATACGTGGCTTTCATAATTATTTCCACCTTCGTTAGATGGCGTTTCAGGTATTTTTAATATAAAAAAATTAAATGTCAAATATTTTTTTATTAAAAATACTAAGGCGTGTAGGACTCCTAACAGCCGTTCCTCCACTCTGTGTACAAAGTAACACATTACTGCAAATGAAGTCGCGAGCAAAAGCTAGACTAAATATAAGATTTAATGAAATGTTACGTGTTGGAAGTACGTAACAAGTGATTGTTGAACGTTGTTTTTACAACTCGTGTATCACAGAACTTCTGTAGTGTTTACCCGTCTGTCCGTTTCGATTTCTACTTGTTTGCAAAGAGGAAATACGTTTTCATGTTTGTTTAGTCTATACCTCATTGCTACTCGCAGACAGACACTGATCAATATAAAAACAAGAAGAGACAGACGGCTCTTATTATGTTGACGTGGATGCTTTAAAATAGGTACAGCAAATTGTTTAGTCTCAAAAGAATAGTAAATATGTAGGTATATTGTGAATTAATGTGTCCGCGCAGTTGTTACAAGAACTTTGTAATTGCAACTAAAGAATCTTAATCACAGATCAGTGTGTCATCAATTTTACAATGATTCACCTCAGTTAAATACTTCGATTTTTAATGTTTAATCTGTATCTGTTTCTGCGTAGTTCAGTCATAAGGAGTACTTGTCTAATCTTTACAAAATTAAATTAAAAGTTAAATACGACTTTAAAATTAGAACCCCGATTTGACACTTAAAAATGTTTAAAAGTCAATAGAACGTACCTTTAGACAATATCAACCAAACTGTAGCCAGTAACAGTTGATAATAAAGTTTTTTTTTTTACTGGCGCATTATATAATATCATAATACATATTTCAAATATTCTAATCCTCCAAACATTGAAATAATATTAAATTTCGTTTAATGTCGAATTAATCTGTGGCGAAATACCAACACAGTTACGATCCAAAGCGTGTTGTTTTTTATTTTAGTGTTGCTACCAAAAGGTTGTTGCATTTTATTAACTCGATTCAGAAAAAAACTATATACATGTTTATTCCAAAACCTTAGAATATTTATGTATTTACTAAAACTCATATACTAAACAATACTAAATAATTATATAGATATGTATTGAAATAAAACACGATTGAATAAATATATTGTACGGGTAAAATTATAAAAATGACCATAGATTAATTGTGATGCGTGATAAATGCATACTGTACGCAAAACCCCGTGTAAGACAAAACTTTCGCGCTCTATATTGATTTTGTAAGGTATTTGTGTGACATAAAAAGTTATTTTTAGTTATATTATGAGATCATAAACTTAAAATAAATAAATCGATCGCAAAGTCGTATAATTTTGAATGATAATTGGATAACTTGGTTAACAATTTGGAGTTTCAATTCTAAATATGTTCTAATGGGAACTGTCAAATCGGGCTTCTTATTTTGTGATTATTATAAGTGGTTCTAATTACCCCATGGTAATCTGATTGCACCGTGTGCCCTAAATTGTAGTATCGCACCTATTCTGTGTGTATTTATTATTAACAGAACTGAAATAAAAAAAATATTTCATTATTCTCACTCCATCTTTGATAAGTTTGACTTCTTTTATTTTACTGCTGATTTAATTTAGGAATTTTAGGCAAATTCTGACTTTATCATTAGTGTTCTTGATCATTAATTTGGGAAGTCGTCAATCAATACGTAATGCACTACACAGTGGTCGTTATATTTACCTGAATGATAATTAATATAATTATAATACTATGGAAAGTGTTAGAATGACATAAATATTATTTAATTTATCCTAGATATACCTATAGAGAGATATGGTATCTTAGTGGTTAACGCTCTCTCGTCTCGAACTTGCGGTTGAAATGAAGTGCGCATTTAATTTACAACAAAAATCATAAATCAACGAGTAAGCCAATAAAATCTCTGGAAACCCAAATATTACTCGTATTTGTTATTACATAAAATAAGTTAAGTTTCGCACTGAAATTTATTAAATTCAACCAATTAATTTGATTTATAACGAAGGTACCACTGTGTAATTTGTAGTGTATTGTATTCGGCAATTCAAAGATTAATGTATATATCGGTGGTCAATGTGACCTCGCGCCCTCTAGACACTAGACAGCATGGCGACTATGCGGGGTCGGTTGCAGTTACCTGATATTTTCACCAATTAGTTTCTACCAAGGGCGTTCTATACAACTATACCCTACATCAGTTTATACTGGTAATAAATATAGTCTAGCTCTATTATAAAATTCTAATGTTAGTGTGTATGTCACTAAACGGCTCCTAAGTCCCTGGACCGATTTTGATAACATATGCGTTCGAGTGGGTTCTCGGATGATTTAGATTCACAATTGTACCCGGTAGGTGACGCTGTAACAGAGTTCTAAATTTTTGTATTTTCAGGACAAAGTCTGCCCGGCCTCCTAGTCTATATAACATTATACAATTCTAAACATGCCGTGTCTGTATATTGAAGCCACGTGTATAAAAGAAATTGAAATAGACGACGATATAAATGATGGAGAACACGATACATTTATTTTAAGATTTCTTGTATGGTATCAATATACACTGAGTAACAAATAGTCTAAGATCCCGCTATACAACGACCTTCACCGAGTGTTAATTTGATGAAACCTATTTTGTATTTAATTAAAGGTGTCAATATATTGCATATGGGTTGCCTAAAAAAATTCAGTCCAGTATATGATTAATTAATAATTTAAAAAAATAACATTTCACCGGTTTGTGTATTCAACAAATTCAGATTTCTACGTTCCTCTGTTATTATATACGAGGATATCAATTGTCTAACGAGGGACATAGGGCGTTAATTCGCTTTCATTTTTAACATCTGGCAACCCCTATTTACGGTTACTTTTATATAGGCAACCCTGTTCCATCATACACAGAAAAAAATCTCTTTAATTTTGTTTATAATTTATTTGTAAAAAAACAAGGGAATGATTTTTTTCGAAAATATCCAACTAATATTATTTTAATTGAAAATGCTAGCTGTTACATTTCGATAGGCAACCTAGCAAAATTTATATATATATTATATATATATATATATATATAAATTGGTTGAAATTAAATAACACATGAACGTAGTAATTTTGCGGCTGGATCTCGGCTTGTCAGAAACGATTTTATACAAAGTTATTTACTATCAAATAAAATTTGTGGCAGTGGGTCCGTCTCGTCTACCACAGGACAGAGGGCCGACGGACCAGACGAGTCCTGGAGTGAAGACCGCGTCTTGGTAAACGTAGGATCGGACGCCCTGCAGCCCGATAGACCGACGAGCTGTGCAAGGTCGCCGGCGCTGGATCAGGAAGTCAGAGGATAGGGACGAGTGGCGCCGCCTTGGGGAGGCTAAGTCCTGCAGTGGACTGCGAATGAGTGACGACGACGAAATAAAATTTGTAAAAATTAACGGGCAATTTTGATTAGTAATTATGTAGTCCATGTTCATGTAAATGTTATGTAAAAAGATTTAGGTTGTATACATGCCAATTACTATGATAGTTTGGAAGGAGCCTCTGTATTGCTCCCCGGACCACGGGGCTTACTCGTGGGGAGTAGGCAATACCAAATTGGTCGGCATTTATTACAGAGCCTATCAAACAAAGATGTGATCTCTTTTCCACTGAACATTTGAAACTGCAACTACTACTAAAGACTATTATAAACCGATTTCAAAAAAGGAGGAGTTTCTCAATTCGTAGTGCAAATATATATTTTAACTTGCTATTTTATATATTGCTATTTCTGTACCGATTTTTGATGATTGTCTTTGTGTGTTTTAACAAAGCTTCGTATTAGTCATGTACATTTTTTATGCTATCGTAATTTAGATTTCAGTGATGTAGCAGAAAATCATTACAATTAGGCAGAAATATGAAACATTTTGATGTTTAACCGAGTTCAAAAAAAGAGGAGGTTGTCAATTTGTCGTATGAATATATGTTTTTTATGTATGTTCAGCTACTAGTAACTACTTTATGTATGTTCAGCTACTATGAACGAATACAATACAAATGTTAACACTAATGTGGTGCAACGCAGTCTTCGTTAAATGTTGTGGTTTATTATTTTATATAAATTTAATAAAAGGTTTTTTAGTTTTATTTTAAAAAGTTTATATTTTTACGACTTTGTAAGCCGTTTGGTAATTTATTAAATAACTGCACACTTTGAAATCTGATGTTTTTTCCCGTAATTTATGCGTGGTAGGCCTAATTGAAATTGTTTTTTTCTTCCGGATGTTATATTTATATGTTTTAGCATTGAAGGATAGCTTATATAGCGTATATTATTATTGGTTATCTTTTTTATTAGGAAGCAGGTATTATATGTAAATATTTAATTAAGATTTAATAGGTAAGTTTTAGATTATAAATGTTTAGTTTGAGTAAGATAATCTTAATAGCGTTTTGACAATTTTAATTTTGTGTAATCTGTAAGTTTAAGTTTGTTTTAGCAGCTGATCCCCATATTTCTATTAGATATTCAAGGTGAGACTTTACAAGGGAATTATAAATGATGAGCCGTACTTTGTAAGGTATATAGTCAGAAATGTTTCGTAGTGCCCATTCACACATGAGTTGATGATTAACAATATAATTTAATAATAGATCACATTTTATAACTTAAAATATTAATGCAAACATTGGTTTGCCATTTCACAATAAATAATTTAGGGCAGCCATTTAAAACGGATTTTACAGACATTTTAAACTTCAAAGTGAATAAAACATGTTGTGCTGCAACCGGTCCAGAGTTATAGGTTTTCAGAATACGTTAGTTATAATTTTTTACAATAATTTTATAATGCTGAGCTTAGAAAGTTTGACATACGTTCATCTAGCAACGCTCATCTCCCCGCGATGATTTTCTATTCTATTCTATTTATTTTCTACAGTCGTACAATAAAAACAAATATTTAGTTAATTTTAAAGAACAGTATCGAAATGTAAAAAGGGTTTATAAAACCGTTGAAACATTTATCATAAATATATTATCTAAAGTATTTACACTGCAATTAAAAGATGCATGTAGATGTTTTGTTTTATAGCCACACATACCTATGTACAGTCTATTCGACTTTAGTTGTAAAAATTAAAAATCAACTTAAACTACTCTTTCACATAATACATGTAACCTCGTTGCATAAACGATTATCCTGTTTTCTGGAAAAGAAATATTCGAATAATTTCATTACAGACTTAAAATACTTTCGATTACGCAGAAATATGAGTTCATTTAATAAAATGTAAATATACAAATATTTATACATGTTTTGAATAAACTTTAGCTTAACGTGTTTCAATAACTAGTTTATGTTAAATAGAATGAACTTATATTTAAGTTAATTTATATATAATCTTTAAAAATTTCTTCATCAAGATGAAGAAATCTGTAAAATAAAAATTCCATAAGCATACTTACACAAATTTAACCTAAATCTCTTACTAATATTCAAAATTCACAACTACAAAATAAATTAAAACCTGTTTTAAAAATTATTCTTTAGAGAGCATGGAAACTCTAAGTTTTGTTTATTAAATTTATAATTCTAACAGGAATGTAGTTTAGTTTAGACTTCCAAGAATATAAAAGGGCTTAGTCCTGATTAAATGTAGCAGCACATTTAAAAAAGCGTAATCGTTGAGCTAATGCGCAACATGCTGGTGTTAAAGATCATATTTTTTACTGTTATCTACACTGTAGCATCCTTACCTGAAGAAGTAGATTATCAGATTGAAGATTACGATAGCTCTGTAAAAGAAGAATTGTATGAGAATGAAAGTGCAGAAACAACAGAAGTTTTACCTGGAGACGGTACCGAACGTATATCTGATGTGCCATCTACTGTGTTTTCGAATCTTACTACAGAAGATCCTATCGAAGCACAAACTACAACTACTGTATTCACTACTTCCAATTCTAATGGTAAGAACAACATTATAGTAATTATAATAATAGTAATAGTAAATCGCCATAATATATCTTGATACAATTAGCAAGTTTGCAGTATATGTAGACAACACTTCATCACTCGTCAACATAAATAAACACTAGAACATAGATACCAGTTACAATTTACAAACTATAGTCCTGGGTTATTATTGAAAATCTTCATTATTTTGTTATTTATTCGTTTTTTTAAACTTTACTGAAACTATATGTACTTTTTTAAATGTTAATTTGCATTTTTCAGATGACAAAAATATAGAGTGTCCTGAATACCATACTGCATACGTTAAGAATGATTTAGAAATGATCATAAATGAAGTTGCTATTGCTTAAAATTAAATGATTCCCTTAAAACTAGTTACTATGAAGAAGCTGTAAAAATAAGGAATAAATTTACAGATAGACTTAACAAATTTCGTAGTAGACTTGAACATCGCCCTGAACATTTAAAACACGTTTTGATGGACTTAGGAAAGACACGAGAGGCAACAATTAGAATGCTGTCGAAAACTCAGAGTAAACTACAAAACTACAATAATTACAAAGATAAAGCTACTAGTGCTATTTCTAAAGCAAACAAACTTTTAAAAACCTTGGAGCAATATAAAATACTATGTTCTTTTTGTACAAGCAGCTTTAGAAGTGAGTACACTTACTCTTGCTATTACTTACTCGATATTTTGCTGAATTTAAGGATTTATAGCTAAAAAGCTTGAGGTTAAAAATAATACAAAAGCAAGGTCAATCAGTAATCCCAAATGATTCATCAGTAGTAATATCTGATATATTTATATTACACATATTATATTTTCATCCGTGCAGGGATGGAGAAAGAATACTATTACCTGCGGCCAGGCAGCCTGCCGTAAGAGGTGACCTAAGAACCCACAGCCAGGTAGTAGGATATTTGCCAGTCTGGATGGCTACCAGCCTTGGTCTAGTGTGCCGCCATAACCACCTTGACTTGTACTGCGGCAATAGTGGCTAGGTTCCAGTCTGCCTTTAAAGAGCGGCAGCACATTGGTAGCATCTTTGGTGTCAAAACTGTCCATAGGCGACGGTAACCGCTTTCCATCAGGTGGGATTTGGCCGCTGTCTGGCTGATGTAATAAAAAAATTTATTGAGACAAATCGAGGCTCAAATCTTTACTATCAATAAGATTTGTGGTTATTTGTTTTACATTTTGATTTTTCAGAAGCGCAATTAAATTCGCGTGATTGGATTACGTGGCGTAAATCAACCCAATTACTACAGCAAAATTCTACTCAGATCGTTCACTGTAATACATACGATAAACTTGTTGATTATATATCGACTGCTTTAAAATCCTTTGAAGTAGCATACCAAAAACATTTGATACAGAGGCTTAATTATGAAAATGAACAATTTGATCAAAAAATTACAATAATGATGGACCGATTAAAAGAAATGGCAATACAACAGTTTGGAGTGACAATATACGATATTTTAAGTTTGCAAGACGATTATTTCCATTTAAAAGAAACACTTACGCAATTTGGAGAATATATAGAAACGAATGAGTTGAACAATGTAATTTTATTAATAAGCAATATGTCAACGGTTTTGGAAAAAGAAGTTCCAAATTATGGAAAGAGATGTCAGAAATGCTTAGATGTTGACAATGTAATCTGTAAGTAGAATATAATGTTTTTCTTGGCATAATTAATTAGATGTTTTGGTTTAGTCATTTTACCAACTTTTTAGCCGCTTCCTCCTTACCAGAAAAATCCCTACCCGATGGAGACTGAGTTTAATTACTTCAGTCTACAAAGTAGGAAAGTGGACCCGGGCTTCCAGGCACAGGCCGAACGCACCGAGGATTTAATGCTAGGGTGATGATGAACTTGATTGACAATTTCTTATTTTATTTTAATTAGATAAGGGTTCCATAGAATAAATAATACCCATAAACAAAAAAGTAATAAAAATGAACAAGTTGGATAAATAAAAACTTTAACATTACTCATTGACACTTGAAATCTTTGTCCTCCGTGATCACGGCTCCTGAAAAGTGGCTGCAACTTAGGAATAAAAATCAAATCAAATACCGCACTTAAAACCGTTAAAACGTAATTTTATTTTGTGTACTAGTCGAGATAACTTGAAAAAATACTAAATGTCATTTATGTGTATTTAGATAAGAGAATGAATGTAGACAAATCTCAAGCCTTGTTGGAAGAAGTTTTAAATGCAAGCCTGAACACCATCATATCCATTATAAATATGGACTACGAATCCATATTTAAGGACCTTAATGATATATTAAATAATCCTCATTATAATGATGAAATTTTGTATGCACTTATACCGATTCAGAATGATATAGCAATTGAAATAAATAAAGAGAAAAACTTCTTTATAGAAATACATGAAAGAGTGCCAAAAATTAATGATGAACTTGCTGTAGTAGTTAAAACTAAAGATATTATGAAGAAAATTCAAGAGGCAGTTGAGTTCTTGACAACTATCCCTTCGTAATAATTTTGTAATGCAAAACTAAATTATACATTATAGAAAAATATACCGATAAAGACATACAGTGAGACTCGATTATCTGGACCTCAATTTAACGGATTCGCGATTATCCGGATGGCAACCGCAATTAAATTATCCTTCGGTTCAATCCGTGCGTACACCCACTCGTCGCATATACATACGGACGTACGAAAATGGTACTTTTAATCTCTAAACATATACCAATAGTATGTCGCCATAACAACCTTGAGTTGTGTTTCAGCATTAGTGACCAGGTTCCAGTCTCCCTTATGAGAGCAACAGCGCATTTGTAGCGCCTTTGGTGTAGCAAATGTCCATAGGCGATGGTAACCACTTTCCATCAAGTGTCCATCTGCTTGTCTGCTGAACTCATGCAACAAAAAAATATATACATTTTGGTTGATGTTTTTTTGAATAACAACGTGCAAGCAAACAATGTAAGTTCAAAGTATATTCAATTACCCGGACCTGCTATTATTATCCGAAAATTTGTAGTCCAAAACATTGAGGAGGAATATTAGTACTAACAATCGCCTAGTACTAACTCTGGAAACCTTCCAAGTGCGTGACTGGAGAAAGTCATAGATGCATAAAAATTTAATTTGACCAAATAAGTCAAAAACTGAAAAGATAGTATAAAGTCTGAATATTTATAAAATACTCCATTCTTATAAATGTTTTAATAATAAAACGCCATAAAAAAGGGCAAGAGAGCATTTCAGATTGCGTTGTTACTAGACGATTGTCATTTTTAGAGTTTTCTTCCATGTTCGAAAGTACCCCTGTACCGATAGCCTCTTAGAACGGCTGTCAGTTAATATGTATATAATAATTTAAATCTGAGATGAACGATAAAACATGAATATTAGCTAAAAAAGTTAATCTAATAACAATATTTAAAAGATACGATAGTTAATAATTTACTCGTGTGATCTAAGTAAACGTTGCCGACAAACTGCATTGCAATTTGACATAGATATTTGTTTTTTATTTTATCATTGTAAGGAATGAAATAATTTTAGAAAAATAATTGAAAATCTTTTTAACATTGGATAATCAGCTTAGGTGTAATCCCATCTATGTAAAGAAAAACATTCGCCAATTATTTTAAAATTGTTTTAAAATTGCTATGTGTCAAACATGCCTACTTTTGCCTTATTATCTAATACTTTAAAAAGTTATTGAAAGCGGAAATCGTCATGTCTATCCATCTGTCTGTCTATGTACTAATACGTCTAAAAGATGAAATATATGTATGTGTGGTATGTATACCACCATCGCCACTCCTAATCAGAATATTATTGCCACGGGTAATCTGGAAGAGATCGCTTTTTAGCGATAAGACCGCCCTTTATACCCAATTAGATTATTACTAGTTCTAGTTTGTAAGTTTTCTCTAATGGTGTACAATAAAGTGTTATCTATCCACCTATCTTTAGTACGAATATGTAATTTATATACCGCTACTTCTGTAGCGGTATATCTGCGGTATTCTGAAGTTTCAGCACAGCATTCTTGCTGTGCTGAAACTTCAGAAAATAAAGAAAAGATGTGAGACTACAATACATGTAACTGAGAGCAAAGATTCAGGCTACAAAGTTGTGTGGCATACCTTAATAAAATTATTATGATGTTTACTGACTTTTATATTTATCTTAACAGATTGTGAGATATTTAAACTTCCATAAATCCCATAAAACTCGTATTATTAGTTATGTATTGTTATGACTAGTTGTAAATTTAAGTCAAAAATTTTGATGATTTTCCATAATTTTTGACTTAAATTTACAAGTAGAGAAAGTTTAAAAAACACTTTCAGCTAAAAATAGTCTTAACAAAATCTGTTAAGTATTCTCTGCGCTTTTTCGTGGTTCTGTATGTATTCAAATGAAACGCGCACTTGGACGATTTGAATTTATTCTTTCGGCTAAATGACCAATGCATTTAGTGGTGGGTGACCGACCGGATCAGCGTGCAGACAACAGCCGATTGCAGATTCATTGCTCCTCAATAAATCTGAATAGGTATGTATTGTGCTTGACGCCCCGACAAATTTAATTCATAAATTGTGAATTAAAGTCATGAGGAGAAGGTTCAAGGAGCCGTTGACATCGTACGGCGGGACGTGTTTGGTTTATCATTCTATGGCATGCACCAAACAGCGCACGCGCTCAACAGCAGCTTTGTTACCAATATACCTGTTTTATATTCTCAGTAACATCTGTTATTTGGCTAATGAATTTTTCATTTGACATTCATAGGCCAACGTATTGCTTTTAAGGACCTTATTCTTAAACGTCTTTCCGCGCTCGTTTTCCTTTTGGAAATTAATTTGCATGTTTTTGGGATTTAAGTGCATTTTATATTGTACTAGGCCCGCAACTTCGTCTACGTTGGACAGCAAAGATTAACAGCACAGTTAATTTACCAATATTTAAAAAATAGGTTATTTCCAGAAAATAAATCCTGGAAATTCCAGTAAAACCTGGAGTATTTTAATATAACAAGTCACGAAAGAATTTCATTACTGCGGGATTACTGGCATATAACGTACCGCCGAATTAAAAAAAAACTATAAACTATATAGTTAAATACTAATAATACTAGTCAAAATAGTATCGAAATAAAATAATTTTTATGCACTGAGAGCATTTTAAACCATCTCCGCGAAAAATCTCGCAGGATAACAGTATATAAACTACCGCTGACCGCATAATTTAAAAAAGAATGTAAGCAATTGTTCTACTTCTTACTGTGTCAAATAAGCTAATTTGTAAATGCCCTAATAACTTAAAACCGCTCCCGAGAAATTTCCGCGGGAATACAGATACATAGGGTATTTTTGATTTTATGACAAAGAATTTGCTATTTTTGTGTGTTCTACGTATATATTTTGTTATTGCAGTTCTAAAAAGATCTTTTATCTTATTTTATTCTTTCAAAATTTTCATTAAATTGTCTGACGGATTATACCGTAAACAACTAGGAAAGGCGTTTTTGAGAGTAAGATCGCTTTCTTATTCGTCACTACAGTAACGGTAAAGAAAATTTACAGAGCGCCTGTATTTGAGCTACAATTTGACTATGAGCATTTCCTGATGCTCTCGGTGCATGCGGGGCCAAGTCCTCTGAACTGTATTTATTGGAACGAAGGCAGAAATCGTCCTCATCCAGGCGAGTCATACGTACGTATGGAACTTTGTTTGTTTAGCTTTTTTTATAGGTTCACCGTAGCAAAATGGATTCCTTGTCATTTTGTTACAAATATCCGTCTGTTTTTGTATATACCAATTATTCTTCTTGGAGAGTTGGGACTATTGAGTGTTCGCTACTAATCGTTACGCAATGTGTTACAATTAAAATTAAGGTCGTAAACAAATGAAAATTAAAGAAGTTTTTATAAAAGAAAAAACGTCAGTTTTTATCAACGTAGCTCTCTGTATTTAAATGTAAGGTATTAAATTGCAACCATTTTAATGTGCCAATAACAAGTATTGTTACCTTCAAACAAAAAGATAAATAAATATATTTTTTTTTGGCGTTTTAAAAGATGATTTTGGTTGTTGGTCTTATGTTTGAAATACGTTTATTTGACCTAGTGTTCCTCATTGTTCAACTCGAGGTGGATGCACCGTGTGACCGCAAGGACGTTAGGGACGCAGCATGCACCGCCGCGCCGCGCCCTTGCGCTACCCGCAGCGATCGACGGCGCACCTCCCGGTTTGCCGATACATGCTTGCATTACCTTCTTTACTGCCTTCGGTTCAAGTCAATAGATATTTTCAGTAAGACAGTTGACAGTCAAGTGTACTGAAATACTTTTTATTATTTTAGTCTGAAAAAATGGAATACTTATTATCCCAGAGCGCTACAAAAAGAACCTGCAGAGATTCTCAAGTTTCAACGGGTTACATAGGTAACGCATCGGCTCCCTTGGTGTTGTGCAGATGTCCATGAACGACAGTTACTACTTGCTATCAAGTTGGACTGCTTGCCTAAAAGCAAATAAAATCCTGAAGCCTCCATTCCTAGATTTTGTGCAAGCATAGAAACTTATGACATTATATTGTTAATCAATCAAATAGCGCATGAAATAGTTTAAACAGTCATTATACTTATGTTATTTTAAGAATAAGGTAATATTGTAGTATAGTATTGTAGTATATATAATAGTATTTTAGTGCGCTTTTGTATGAAAATATATTCAACAATTTAATTTACGATTTCATAATTATTTCAATTTTATCCATATATTTATAACAATTTTAAAAATATTAGTTTATCCTTCCATGATCAAATTGATTGTGTACTAGCAGAAGGTGATGTCAGGAGCCTTAAGAACAGACGAGCGTGCATGACAAGAACTATGAATGTCAAAGAAGCAAGTGAGGTGTGTAAGAATAAGCCTAAATGGCGCTCTGTTGTTCGTGCCTACCCCGCAAGGGACCTGGCGTGAAGTTATGTATGTATGTAGTTTCTCCTATAAGGCCAAATGCATTTGGTCATATTTACCTTAATGAATGCTATACGTGTACCAATATATCATCGCCCCACTTTTGTAAACTTGTGTTTTCAAAAAACAATTAGTTCAAGTTCTTCTTACGGCAGTGATTTCAACCTACGCTAAGTAATTTACTAGTAGTACAATTTAAAATGATAACATGAACTAATTTAAACAAAAATGGTACTTATAGCTTAGCACTTCTGAAAAATTACATTCTAAAAGTATTCGAGAATGTAAGGCGACGATATAACTTTAATGATGTCATAAATCGTAATACGGATTATGATAGGAATAGGAATTTCGGTCCTTATGAATTTAAGGTTACCTCCATAGATGTCATTACAAGGTGAGCGGTTAGTGTCTCTTATTTTGCTGCAATTTACGTCGTGGCTCATGGTTGCATCCAATGAAACCTTTAGTTGCTTTGTTTTTATATTACTAAGCGTTACTCGCAACTTCGTCCTCTTTTTTCACTATATCCATAGCTGGGCACCGTTAATCAAATAATTAACTTCGTTAATCGCTAATACGTTACTGAAAAAGTCAACTTCGTTAAGTTACAGCGTTAAATTTCAGAAAATTTAACGCAACTTTAAAAAAGAAAAGGTTTGGACCACGAAACTTGTATCTATGCAATTTAATAAGGATTAACGATTAATGGATTTTGGGAAATTTAAGGGAAGTTAACAAGTCCGTTAACATACTTTTAAGTTAACTTAAAAGTTAATCCGTTACTCGAAATTTTAAGTTCGTTAATTATTAATTAAAGGATTAACGAGTTAATGCCCAGCTATGACTATATATCATATAATGACATATATTTATGAACGAAGTAAACTCGCAACTGTAATACGTGTAAGATTTTTAAAATAATAACCTAATTATTTTTATAGCCCTAAATATACCGCAACGATAGATTGCAAATACAAACTTCAGTCGGTGTATTTTGAAATGAAATATAGTCAATGTCCCCAGAGTACAAGCTATTTTTTTGCTAAATAAACTTTCCACTCGATTATTTGCGAAATAAAAACAACAAAGGTAATATAAAAACCATAAATACTAATGTATTAGCAGTTGTTAGTCAATTTATGTAAATTAGAAACAAGTCATAAATAAAGATGAACCTTCCTCTGATAATGAATAGAGTAAGTAGGTAATAAAAAAGATGCAAAAAAGCAAACACATCTAAACTCTGCTTAAAATAGCGATAAAGGAAGTTAAAAAATAAACCGAGCAAAGCACAACGTATTAAACTATTCATAGGTATATAATTATGTAACAAAAGCCAAACCCAGGAAAGAGGGCGGGAAGCGTGAACCGGCGGCGCCGCAGACTACAAGCCTGGTGTTTTAGCCCGCATCCGGCCACTCGGCACATTTTCACGCGACACTGCGCAAACAGGACTTCCATTTTACTGCTTCGGCAACACACTTCCTTCATCGATTTTATTAATCCCACGTACAATAAGGATACACTTTTGTCCAATATTTTTACAATCAAAATAGTGTTTATTAACGCTTGGTTCATTCTTCTTCTAAGTCGTTCCTTCACTGCTGACAATAACGATTTTGACGGCAGTGAACAATTAGTCTCGTGGAGGTGGAGGTGGAAACCGAGATCGATTCTGAGCACGTTGGATGGCCGAGTATATTGGAATGTCCAGGGCCCCAATTCTGCCATTACTATCTTGTCAAAATCGCCGGACACTCAATAATAAGTGTGCTGAATTTCGGTGTTCTGTTAATTCCAATAGTGTGCCCATGGCATGCCACTGTCTTGATAAATATTTATAAGCAAAGACTCAAAAATAATTATAGGTAATATTAATTAAAATTAATATTAATCAAAAATAATAAATTGTAATAAAGTCAAAATAATAAATTCAAAAGTACCTTGCTTAAAAAGGGATACTAAAGTATTGACGAATATTTTTTTATACTATCTTCTGTATGACGTTTATATTTTGCATAACATTTAAGGAATCTATGGAAATTCATCGCAGTATTCTTCGTACATATGCCATTATTGCGACGATAAAATATTATTTGTTTGTTACAACTTCATTAATTCTTTGAAGAGTACAACATCTATATGTATTAAATAAGCCTTAGTTAATATATAAATAAATATGATGACAAAATCGTTTTTAGCTAGACGTGTTGCTAGGGAGTTTCTTGCCACTGTTTTTCTTTAAACAGCAGTAACACATTGCGAAGCGATGTAAATAGTAGTTTAAGAGCCAGTGATCGGCTACCTATATTTATTTGACCAGACCTGAGGTTTTATACATTGAAGCACCTATACCTACCATGCATGGTACGGAGACTCACTAAGCTCTAAGTGGTAGACGCGACGAGCGCTGAAGTAAGACAGTATCGATTTCTGACGAATTTTAAATCCATTTGACCAGGGCTGCCGTTTCGATATTTGAAAATATAGGCTTATTATTATCGGAAAATAAGAATGGCAGACTATTACATTCGGTTAACTTTGTGGCAGACCATTTTAAAAATGATAAAAAAATTGAAAGAAATTGTCCAGATCTGCCATTGATATATTTTGTATATTATAGTCTTAAAAACGTATATTGATCGCGACAGGCGTCTACTTTGCGTATACACATCAATAAATAATAAAATCTTAACTACTACGCAGTCACATGTATATGTTTTCCGTTCGCTGTTTTACATCAATACAATTTACTTGCGATTTACTTTATCTATATATATATATATATATATATATAGAATATATACATACATAACATTTAGGCTTATTCTTACACACCTCACTTGCTTCTTTGACATTCATAAAAAATATTAATTTCTGTAAATACAGTGATAAAGTAAATCGCAAGTAAATTAATTGATGTAAAACAGCGAACGGAAAACATATACATCTCACTGGGTAGTAGCTAAGATTTTATTATGTATTGATGTGTATACGCAAAGTAGACGTCTGCCGCGATCAATATAAGTTTTTAGACTATAATAAACAAAATATATCAATGGCAGATCTGGTCAATTACTTTCAATTTTTTTTATCATTTTCAAAATGGTCTGCCACAAAGTTAACCGCATGATAATGGTCTGCCATTCTTATTTTCCGATAATAATAAGCCTATATTTTCAAATATCAAAACGGCAGCCCTGGTCAAATGGATTTAAAATTCGTCTAAAATCGATACTGTCTTACCTCAGCGCTCGTCGCGTCCACCACTTAGAGCTTAGTGAGTCCCCGTACTATGCATGATAGGTATAGGTGCTCCAATGTACAAAACCTCAGGTCTGGTCAAATACATACAGGTAGCCGATCACTGGCTCCTAAGCTATAGAATAGGAAGCAAATTTAAAATTTGATTTACACGGATGAACGTCAAAAAGTGTTCTCGATTTTTGTTGAATGTACTTTTGTAGCTCTACCACCTTGATTTTGTTCAGATTTTACTACCTCATAATCTATCAGTTAGCTTTGTACTCTGGCTTCGAAGCAAACGTTCCGAAAGTAACCGGGATTTAACACTTAGGGGGTGATGCGTTTAGTAGTTAGTGTCCACGCATTATCAAAGATTCCGTAGAGGTAGCAAAAGTCAATTTTGACTATTTCATCTTATCATTTAATGACTATACCTACGGACTTCAAAAAAAATCGTTATGATTTTTGAAGATCTATCTAAAAATCTATCATACATGCCTATGTGTACTTAAATATGTTTTTCCTTATTAGATGTAGTATGACGTTTATTACTTGTGACATCAGTGTGTGCCAGCAAGCAGCTTTCTGCCAAATTGCATCTATATAGCCTAAGGCCCAGTTCCTACATTTTACCGACCGTTCGATTGAATTATTATCAGTTGAGATTTGACATAAGCTCCGCACAGTGATGTCAAAATTCAAACGATGGTAGAGCATGTCAATAGTACAGGAACATACAGGAACCGGCCAATAGAAAATCTCAAAACTTTAAATCAATGTTTTATTATATAACTCATATTTTTTAAACTGAAATCAGTAATAAATTGTAAGTCCTAATTACATCGTTTTAATTTCATGAAATTCATGAAACTCAATTAATCGACTATAAGAAATTTGTTTTCATGCTCATTTTTAACACCGATCTAACTTCCATGAAGAAAAATTTTATGATAATAAATTGTAGTTTCGAGTGCCGGTTATGTTTTGAGTGGGATAGATGAATCGTGAATTCGGAAAGAGTAGACGGAGTCTGAAAAATTAGGTGGAATTCTCGACCACTGCTAAGGGAAATTCTTCGTTTATGCTTAAAAATAAATATAATATATATCAGCCCATAAATGTCCCACTGCTGGGCTCGGTCCTCCTATTACAGGGGTAATGGACAGTATACCCGCCACGCTTGGCCAAGGCGGATTGGTAGGTTTGACACATCGGTTATCTCGATGTAGGTTGCATCACGATATTTTCCTTTACCATTATTAGCACATGGTAATTGTAACAATACGCGCATTAGATCAGAAAATTGACTAAGTGATGCATGCATTCCAGCCAGGATCGAACCCGCATCCTTTGAGTTTAGGAGGCGTGCGCTAGCCATTACACTACCACGACATTTATACTTGAGAATTAGTATCTATATAGTATATGTGGTTATTTGTTTGTCGAAATAGATAATAAATTAAGATAAAAGTTATGGAGTATACTCATAGAGCGCCATCTTGTATTCATTACGTGTTTTACAGATTTATAGAAAGAGTAGACAACATGGAAACAAGGTCAGTAAAATATTACATAATATATAAATATTAAAATAAACGTAAAATATTATAATGCTACATTTTGTCTTATTATTCGTGGAGTTAACTGTCTGTCTAATGCCTAGTACTCATGAACATAATTATAAATGTACCTGTCATGTTCTACCCAAAATGTGCCCCATATTTTGCTCAATTACTTAATGTACGGTTGCAGCGGTCGTTTTAGTCGTAAATCTATTTGCTTATCCAATATTCTATAAATGCCTTATTTGTTAAGATAAACTTTTATATTAGAAATAGATCTGTCAGAACATTGACCTATTGAGAAACTCGTAAAATCTTATAATTTGTTGTTAGAGTTCTGAAGCCATTTTTAGCAAAAACGGAATCCTTATACAATTGTCATGTCTCCGAATTCGAGAGTTGGCCGTTCATAAAGAAATACTTGTTAGTAATTATAAACATTTTCTGTACGAAAATTAAAATGTGATAGATAGTTCTTGATTGCACACCATTACAGAAAAAATAGTACTATTTTAAGTGTGTACAAAAGGGCGGTCTTATCGCTAAAAAGTGATCTCTTCCAGACAACCCCTAACAAGAATTAGATTGGAAACGGCGACGATGCTATGCATAATTATTATATGATTGCCAATGATCTTATAATAACTAGATTCGCAGTTTACGGCACCGACGTGTTGCCACTTCGAAGATGCCTGCAGGCATATCTGGCCCATACGGGATATCTGGTGGACGGGCGTAAAAACGTATTCAAAATGGTGAAATGTACTGTTAAAAGTTGTGTATCACGTCCGAAAATGATAATAAACCTAGTAACGTTAGCTTTCACCCGAAAGTTTGCTTAATTTTGATCGCATTATTTAAAATAACATTAGAAAACAAAATAATATATCGTGAATTGTTTTTGTCATCGGTGTTACCAGCAAAACGAATTAAAATTTTAACGATTTTATTTTTAACAATTTTTTTGGAGTTTAGTTCATGAAAAAGTGAATGATGTAAGCGTGCGCCAGTAAATTTTGTGTGCTTTAATAATAAAATTTCGGCAACGACTCTAATATGCTTATTAATTTTTTTATGATACTACATAGTCCATAATTATCATAAAATAGTGTTAGGTTCAGCAGCAGTTACAATGATCCTTATTTGTTTGTCTAAGTCAAAAGTGGCGATCATTCTACTATCAGAGGGATGGAAGTCATCTTCGCAGATTTATATGACGAACTTGACAAGTATCGATATAAA
The DNA here is from genome assembly GCA_012273795.1 of Dendrolimus punctatus. Taxonomy (NCBI): domain Eukaryota; kingdom Metazoa; phylum Arthropoda; class Insecta; order Lepidoptera; family Lasiocampidae; genus Dendrolimus; species Dendrolimus punctatus. Next base: position 9,068,916 of record CM022540.1, on the reverse strand, counting down.
GTGGAACCTTACGCTCTGTCTTACTAGTATATCTAGATACGTGGCGATTCTCCAAAGTAGACGATTTTAGGCCCTCAACGTGAATTGAACCTTTGCACATGTTTTATTAAAATGTATTGTTATAGTAAGACATGAAGTAAGCCGTGAAAACCAAATTAAACCAGTTTACTAAAAATATTTTTTTTAAAACATCGATATACAGACTCTTATAATAATTATGTACTAAGTATATATTGTAAGTTTTATATTCTATAAAAAAGAAGTCAAAAAAACGTTCAATCTGGGGATATACCTGACTACTGGCAACTCTGTCCGTTTTCACGAAAGCAATGCTTTGTCTCATTTTAACGTAATGGGTTGGACTATGGAAGAAACGAGACAAATATAATTTACTTTGGCAAACTGTTGGCATTACATTAGATTTCAAAGCTACGTCTTTTAAGCTCGCAAGTGGCTACGCATTTTAAAGAATTATTTGTAAGACGTTGATACTCTAGTATACATGTATAAGCTCACTGATGATTGCTACACAATTAAGTATCATCATTAATGGATTTTTCTGCAAGCAAGGTGGTTTCAATATCTTTTAATAAGGTCGTTTGTTATATTATAGCTGTTTGTTGCTCCTTTTATAAATAAAATAAAATTTAATACAGATTAAATGGGCCCATTCGCTATCCTGGAATGTAGTCCTGCAGTAGGCGGAGCTTGCAGGAGTCACAATTCAAACATTCACAATATTGCATTATGCGAAGGGCTATCATGCAGGTTAGATATTTAGATAAACTTTATTGATCACCAAAATACATATTTACAATACTTCTAGCAAAACAATTACAGGTGGCCTTATCGCAGAAAGCGATTTCTAGAGGCTATCTAGCTTAAAAGAAATACAACTAAACTGGCGATGTATATGCGACAGAAAATAAGATAAGATAGTGTTTGGGCGGGCTCTTGAAGGATTCTCAAAATTCCCTCATGAGTAGCTTGGCCGGGTTTATACAACAATTTAATAAAATGAAGATTTCGCGAATACTGTTGAAATCGGAGGCAATGGCCAGCGAGTGCCTGGAGGGGTGGGAGCGGGTGATAAAGGGCGAGGCCCGGGTGCATTGTACACTTGCATCGAATGCACCGTGCAACACCCCGCCCCCGCACACCGCTCCTCTGCAACATAGCATTATGGCCCGTTCATGTTATTCCAGTCGCTGGAACCAGTAAGCCTCGACTCACTTAAATCACTAATCCGAGTGTCTCCGTGATGGTTGGTATAAATGAAGTTAGTTTGAATCTTACTGTAATCTGGTAATGTAATTGTACTGTACTGTAATTTTCTATTATTTGTTTAGTAAAACAACAAAACATTGTAAACGTCAAACCAACAGGACATTCAAAAATTTGTTCCATTGAGATCTAATGAACCCAGATTCATCACTTCTAAAAACTCGGTTTGGTTTTAACTGCCCCGCTATCGTTGTAAATATTAATATGAAAGTATGTGATGAATATGAATGAGTGTTAATACCATTCGTATTTCAAGAAAAATATGATTAATTTAATTAAGAAATATAAACTAGTTTTAGTATTTTTATATATCTTAGAAAGTAGCAAAGTGGAAATAACAATAATAGATATATTTATAGGATTCTTCCTACGAATTATTGTAAAGTTTTATTTACATTTTTATCATACTATTGTAAATCAAGAATCGGTTATTAAATTATTAAATAAAGCGCCTATCAATGAGGTGGCAAGGTCTGGATTATTCTTTGATTACAGTAAGAGAAGTAGGTGTGGCAGTGCTGCCATCTACACGGGGCATAAAACTTAAGAAGGAAACGTCAAAAATATAGTAGACTTTCTGGTGGAACTTGGAAAGTTAGAAAAGTACCTAAGCCAAAATACCCTCACAAAAGTCTTGAGCAGCCTTATTTATTTCATAAATTTCAAACAAGGAGCCTGAATATGTAGCAGTATTAAAAAGGTTGTCTGGAAGAGATTGCTCTAAGTGATAAGGCCGCCTACTGTTCTGCCTTAAATACTGCAATTAATGTATTGTCTCTGTTAGCTTGGTGAGCAAAAAAATGTTATCTATGTAGCGTGGAAGAAGTTGGCTTGAAGTAGTAAAAACATGGCACATTACTATCATGACAGACATAAAGCCACATTTTGTCAGTTTGAACTTTTGAACGAATAATAATAATGATGAAATGTTACTGGCGTAATGTGTACACGCCGTTACTCGTTTACATCCATCCTCTCTTCTCGAATAAACCGTACATTGACGTCGTAACTGCATCTACAGTCACAAAGTTTTTGCAATTCGACATGCACCTGAATTTGTAATTCTCTTAAAACGTTTTTAACTTGAATATAAAAAGGACCGAGGTCAGGATACCTTTTGAGTCATATTCAGCTTTATTATTGGCTTATGGAGGTAATTATCATATTCAACTTGTAATATTTTAATGTAACTGAGTGAAAGATTTTTTTTTATTAATTAATTAAGTAAGTTAAATTATATTTAACGGCTACCCAGTGGCGTAAATGCCACGAGTCCGCGGCTTGCGGGGGCTGGAACCTAACATTTATTAAGAACAAGATATTCTTTGGTACTATAGACCGTTATACTGCCCATCCTGATGTACGAGTGTGAACCTTGGACGTTTACCATCGAGGAAAAGACTTTTTTTTTATAATGAATAGGTTCGCGTTTGACCGACATTGCACCTTGTCTCAGGCGGAAATGCAGTCTAAGGTGGAGCACGCTTACCTAGAAGATACCTGTTCACGCGAGACTTAAAGACACTTAGATTGTATTTTTCGGGAAAAACAGACGAAGGTAAAGAGTTCCATTCATTCCAGACTCAGCTTTTTGTAGTGGAAAGATAGATACTCTGTAAGATTTTGGGTCACAACCAATCTCGAGATTGAGAATCTCGTGACTGAGCCCAACATAATAATTATGGTTCCATCAAGTAAGTATCGCAGCGTGAGGAAATCATATTTGGAACGGCCGGTAGGTTGACGTCCGGCCGGCTGTCTATCAAATATCACTGGAAAGACAGAGTGGAGGTTGACCTTTGTGAGCATTGAGTTGATAATTTGGATGAATTGCACAGGATATGGAAAAATGGCACGTTCTCGTAACTAAGACTCGCTTTAGGTCACTAATCCAAGGATATAAGTACCTAAGTGTGTTTGGTAATAACTAAAGAACATACACGAATTATACACATAAATTATCAAAAACTGAACACAGTCGTAAGTAAAAGATATCATTTAGTTTTAGAACGCATCTATTGAGCTAATTTCATTTCATTATTGCGGCACTTCTTTGGAGCTGGAGAATGCCCCGTCCAATGAATTTGTCTCAGATGAAGTTATAGCACTGCGACCACCTCATTTTTTTACGATATTACATCACCATTGTGTAGCGGTATAAAGAATTACGCCTCTTTACCTTTAATCCATATCCTCAGCATAATTATTTTTAGACGACAGTGTGTAGCTGTTTAGAAAAAAAATCTTTCTGCGAAATTTTATTGATACAAGTTACCAACACTAATTAACAGATTCGGATGGACGTTGAAGATTAAATTTTAGATAATTTTCAAAAATAAAGTTTATATATATATATATATACAAACCTTTACTAAAAGATTACGTAACTGATAGGGAAAACCGCTGATATACAGACGAACGACTTTGGTTTATATGTACTATGTACAGTTTGTCAGTAGTTAACTCATTCTAAAGTGTGCAATCTAGCGGAACCCTGACATTCAGGACGACACAGATATTGACCGGACACGGTTGTTTCGATCAGTATCTGTTTCGCATTGTGGGCTGCTTGCCTTCTCCGGATTGCCGCCAGTGTGGCGCACCCGATACGGCGTTTCATACGCTTGTCGAGTGCGCTGCATGGACCCCGTAGCGTTTCGAGCTCGAGACGCACGTAGGAGCCGTCGGATCGCTCGGCGACTTGGTAACGGCCATGTTGCAGAGCGACGACCGCTGGGATGCTGCGGTTACTTTTTGCGAGGCAGTAATGTCTCTCAAAGAGGCCGCAGAAAGGGATAGGGAGCGAAGTCCTTCAGCGCGTGCTACGGTCTCTTCTCGAGATCGCCGGCCTTCAGCTGGCACCCGGAGAGGCAGGCACGCGCATTACTTCCCTCTCTGAGTTAGGTTCCGGAACGAGGGGGCCCTTAGCTACTAGGTAAAGCAAGGGATTTAACAACTACCCCCGTCTCGAAGTGTGTTCTCCCAGGGCACACTTCAAGCACTTTATTGCGCTGGATCGACTGTTGCGTAACTATGTTCTATATCTCAGTCTTTCCATCACAAACAAAAGCGCAGGGTCGTCAGGGAGGAGGGGTTTTTTAGTGGGTATTGAGGTTGCTCGCCCGTGCGGCATCACTCGGAGTCTCCACACTCCTCTGTGTAATCCATCGCGGACGGAACGCACATAAAGCATACAATTGCTAGCGTTATCGCCCCCTGTGGATTCGTGCCGTTTCCTAGTGACGGCCCAGAGAGTGCGTAAATCGGTTAGTCATTTTCCCTCGCCTCAAAAAAAAAATCTAAAGTGTGCAATACCTGTTCTTGTTATTCAAACCTAAATGGAAGTGTACTTATAAGTACTAGTTACTACTACCATACTATGATATTATTACCAAAGTGAATCTCAGTTACCATGTTTAGGTAATGCTAGTAGTAGTTAGTAGATTTCACTCGTCACCCCATTTGTAGTGAATCGTCAGACCGCTATTTAAATCTGTTACGCCGTGCGAACTCGCGCGTAACTCGCCTAAACAGTTTCGAGTCTAGAGCCGCTCGCACGGCTTGTCTCGTGGTGACGCATCAATAAATCCGTGTCGAGACAAGGTCGGGGCGAGGGCGCGCGATTAGTTCGCGCCACAGCCACCGCGCCGTCAGCGCCAAACAATGGCAGACGGCGGGCGCGTGACTCAACCGACACATGACATGCCAACGACAACCGACAGCTAGTGTTTACCGCGCGCCGCAGCACTCGCTGAGGGATCCCCATTTCCACTTGCCGACGCTGTCGTAATCATTACCATGGGCACCGATTTAATAGACGCAATTATAAACAGATACTGGCACTTGTCATAATGTTTAGATAACCATTACCATGCACCGCCAATTAGGGATACATTCGATGTAGTAATCGTTATACATGCTTAGTAGATATAAAACATCTGAAATAATTTGTTACCGAGAATTAATCTAACCACCCTCGAAAGGTGCACAATAAGTGATAAGGTTACGACAGTCCTTAATTTTTAAAATTATAAATTAAATATGGTATATATATATAAACAATATTGTAAGATTCTGAAAGATTGTTAATATTTTTACAAGCTTTTATTTAACTGGCAATGTTTGATAATTAGTTTTTTTTGTATAGGTATAATATTTCAAACAGAGTTAGCATCAGTTCTTTTAGACTTAGGTACTACTTTACAATTTCGCATGTCTGATTAGCCCTATATGACAATACACGACATTGAAAAAACATTTTAATCAAGCAAAAATAACCTTAAAATGTATTTTTAGCTTTACAGCAGAAAAGTATTATAAAACTAAATAAAGTAAGCACACTAAAAGCCGAATTTTCAATCATCAAATAAAAGTTATCTATATATATTAGCTGCTTAGCATACTGTTACACATCTAGGATAGGCCCTACGATAAGTTAAGATTTTTTTAAACTTTAGTTTCAAACGAACGAAATTATAGACGGAGCCAACGTGAAAAAACTGTCTAATTAAGTGAAGCATTTTTTTAACTTATATGCGTAAACTTATACAACAGCATATATGTAAGTTTGCGTCTTTGTCGGTAATAGTAATGTATCTACTGGAAAATATTAAATCTTTATCCTTATTAATTCGATAATATAATTATAGGTTCTAAACAAACTAAACTAACTACTAAACAAGTGTAGGTAGTAGTAGTACGGCAACAACGTAACTACCACGATCTAATTGCTTACAGTCTTACTTAAAGAACGACCAGACCAAAATGCACATAATATAATAAACTTGTATGAATAAACGATTAATGAATGCTGATGAAGCAAACGATGAATGACAATGTCGTAGCAAATGAAAATCCATCTTCTCTGTCTATTCGTATTGGAAAAAGGCATGATAATATGTATGTAAGTCTCGTAAGACACTGCGATGCGATCGGTTTCCTATTCCAAAATCGACATCTTTTAGCCAGCTTCACTCTGAGTCCTCGTAGGACTATCAATTCAGTTCGTCTGAGACTTTACGGTTCGAAGGTGGAGTTGGCACTGTTTACTCTGAAAGATTTCTCGTCCCAATGATTTAGATGAAAAAGTAGTTAAGCAACATCATGAATCTTTAAAAGAACTTTACATTTAATTTTTACTACACCATTGCAGTAGTACAATATATAGAAAATAGCTTCCAGCTTTATAGAAATGTATATCGCGGGCTTCAAGCCAGAGGGGCGTATAAGCCAACTTTTCAGGAGATACAAAATTTTTAATAAGTTTTTTTTTCAATCTATCTCTATAACTGAAAATTTGCAAAAGTACTTCCTTGATTACGTGAAATGGTCTTTGTTTTAATTAACCTACTATTAAGAAAAAAACAGAGGTGGTGTATCGATAAAAATATAAATTATGGACGTAATAAAAAAACGCATTTTTTTATACGCCCCTCTGGCTTGAAGCCCGCGATATGTAATTTACCTGGAGCTCAAGATTGGAGATCAAGAGATGTTGTCAGCAGTATGCCGATCACGTATACTGTATTAGATACCTTGGCCACATAGCCGGAAAGAACCCAGATAATATGGAGCGACTACAAGTCACTGGGAAAGTTGAAAGTAAGAGACCTCGCGGTAGATGCAGGATGTTTCAATAAACTCAGCCGTCCACCATGTTAAGAGTCGATTTCGCTGGAAGAGAGCAATTGTTCACTGCCATCAATGTCATGATCCTCAGCTGTGACAGAACGACTTACAAAAAAGAATATAATATTATATATTATTTACATAGATATACTGACAGACGAAGGGGGGTATACATGAAAATTGTATAAGGTTTTATTTTTCTTGAAATGGCCACAGAATCCTAAAATTATTGAGATATAGACGTTTATATAATCTAAGCCTAAATGTAATCGACAGTGTAAATTGTTCCAGATATAAATATTACAGCAATCCTTTATGGGCCGATAGCGCGTTATCTTTGCGGTGCCAGTATCAGCAGCCAACATATATACTGTTATCTGCTGCAGACGATAGCACTTGATACGATTGTTTGCACACTGTTTCAGCCTGTCTGGGTAAATGTTTGTTTAAATATGCTATGGGCTGTCTACTCGCTAATGAGGTCAGTTCCAACTAAACGCATTGTTTTCATGGAAAAACCTGTATTCTGAAATATAATGATATCGTTAATCGCCAGGTAACATATGTATGTATATAGATACAACATCAATAACCATATAATCAACAGATATATTTTACAATTAAGTTTTGTGTGTGTAAACTATCGGAGAAAAATACCAGGGTACTCCTTTGGGAGGTTAATGTAGATAGTATCTTCTTCTTCAGCCAATCTCAGTCCACTCCTGGACGTAGCCTCCCTTAGTACGCATCACATATCCCGGTCTCCCGTCTTCCTCATAGTCGACGAGAAGGCCTGTCGAAGCTTACCGAATGCTGCCTGGCTGGATCCTCCTATTAGCTGGCCTCTGGAAGCTGTGTTTACCTACTTGGATCTTTTGTCCAAGGTAGACATATTCCTGTACAACCTCTAGAGGGGTCGACGTTTACCAGTCTCGGCATGACATGATAGAGAGATAGTAGATTTAAATGTAAATATTTAATTTTCTTGCGTTTTAATAACTTTTTTAAGGAAGCGAAATAATATTTAAACATAAAATATTTAAAAATATCCATTCTTCTTTAAATTGGCAACTCAAAGATTTTTAAATTTTGAAATAAAGAAAAGTAAAGCGAATAAGATTATAGGACAAAACATAAATAGCGATTGATATAGATAAAAACTTTATTGAATTCCAATTTTTAAGCATACATCAATAAGTTTATATCAGCGTTGAAGTCGACCTCTTTTGTGTTGCATGTTGCATGAAACGCCGGTGTATAAGTGAAGGTAATCCGTGATTATAAGGCAATTTGTCCACTCAAACCAGTCATCATGCAACTACACATTGTGAACCAGCGCACGGGAAATTATATTGAGACAATGATCCATGTGGAAACAGGTTAAGACTACCTTACTTTTAAATGTCTTTAGTCATTCATTATCATCCGATCTACGCGAAAAAAGAAAGAACAAAAAATTCTTTAAAGCTACAATAATAAAGTCTATAAAACACAGAAAATAAGTGGAACATACAATCGAAAATGCACTTAAATATTAAAAATAAAGAAAAGGAGTACTAAAACGAATGACATTTGTGAGTATGGCGACCTCATGTGTGATGACGTTATAACGGAATGATATTGGGTAAGTACCTGTTTACGCCATTTGTATTTACCAACTAAATTAATAATAAGTATGTATTAAATTCGATATGTGCAATTATGGTATTATAATACACAAACATTTGCCTCATTATTTAATTAAAATAACATCGCATGAGTGAACATAGAAAAACTGTACCGTCTAACCATTTGAATCAGATTCGTTGAGTTCCCTTTGTATCCTTCCAGTTTCAATATACTGATTGTGCTCAAAACTGTTGAATAAAATTGAACCAAAGCGTAAACAAGGACCTACATCTTAACGATGTATTGCGGATGAAAGGATCAAATAAAGTTTACTTTAAGTTTAAAGTCGCTTTATATTAAATGTCAAGTTAGTCAGTTGGACATGTTTCGTATTCAAATGTTTTGGATCTGAAATCTAGTCGGAGGCAATGCACCGCTTATGCAGTCTTTCTGACCTGACATGCATATTGTTCCTCTGAAATTAGGAGGCTTGTTTGTACCCGACAGTAAGTAGGACGGACGTTCAAAGTCTGATATTATTTATGTTCAAACAAGTATATTCCCAAATGCAGCGAATACATGAACTTAAGAAAGATATACCTACAGAAAATGTGTAATGTCTTTACATTTAGTCAATTTAATACAGACACAGTACATGTATGTATTAATATGTTATTTATTGTGTGCCAGTTTTAATAGCGCTTTGTCTATCAGCCTTGTTGCCGTCACTCATGATGTTAGGGAACATACCCATACTAGGTCTTAAAAAAATGACGTTATTGCAATACAAGAAATGCGTTTCACGAATTCTATATAACTTGAGAAAATAACTATAACAACAGTATTTTAATCAAGTACACTACACTACACCAGTAAACTTGCCCTCTCATGAACCTAAGATTTATTTTAAGAACATAAAAATATGTTTGTACCCTTATGTAAGAAATATTCATAAAAATACAGACAGTACACAGACATCAATTACAAGATTAGTAGAGGCAACAAAACATTAAGATTATTTTAAATCCCTATTATTTTCTGTCTATGAGTATTCTTTTCGGTATAGCTAGCAAGCAAAGTATCGCTAGTATCTGACAACCAACACGATCAAGGCCGCGTCGCCTAAGTAGAATTATTTTCTCCGTGCAGTTTGGATCATAAATCAAACTCGGCCTCAATCCGGCTAGGGCGGTGAGCATGTTGCGCGGGCGCAACGAGATTATCAATAAAAACTCGTTCTTATTAAAGAAAGATTATCATTCTTATAAAAATCATTATTATCATTTTTGCTGTTAATTTTTAACTTAGATATAAGTATATATATATATATATATATATATATATATATATATATATATATATATATATATATATATATATTAATTTAACTTGTTACATTCTAAACTTTGTACTTATAGTTTTTTAATACATAGATACCTAATTAATAATTTATTTTAAATCATTATTCTTATTTTAACAAATACGTTGTTTTATTTATTTATTTTCTTTCATTTATATCACTAACCCACAAAATGACAAAACTAAATACACTATCAATAACGCTTATCGACAACAATAATGCGTACCACTATGCCTGCCCATAAGGCCCGTGAGTGGAAGAGAGAGCGAAATACTCCGATTATGTATGACCCAAACTGCACGGAGAAAATTACTATAGTCTTGTACGGTGGCGCAAAATTAAAGTCATCCAAGTGAAATTAGAGATGATTTCTTTAATACTCTGTAATTCAAACCAGAAAGAACTACTAGGTACTAAAAATATTATTTTATTTGTTTTGTTCGTTTCGTTTACTAATATATGTAATTAAACTTATTTTATTCCAAATATTTGATATTTGATTAATCTTTTATGAACTAAACATGAACATTGAACATTTCCGTCATCACGTATTTCTTCCTGATATGGTATAATACTTTTTAATCTTCTTCTTCTTTTGTGTTCGTCTATGCCACGGAAACAACGTCTTTGTCGGGATCAAATCCTATCGGTATACCTATAACCCCGGGATGTAAGCGAGCTGTATGTCGAATTTCCTTTTAATTCTTTCCGTAGTTTTCACGATATGCACTACCAAAAGTCAGACCAAACTTCTAAAAATTGTATTGATTTGGAATCTGCTAGTCCAAATTAACGCCCCTGTTTTTTCCTTTTTAAACGCATTGTACAAACTCGTACCATTTACAGATTTATTACAGTAATACAATAAAAAATAGTGAATAACGATTAGGGCAGCCATTTAAAAAGTATTACAGAGAGTTTAAACACAAGATATAAATAAAATATGTGTTGCTGCAAGGGGCTGCAATCTAATGGATTATAGATTCTCAGAATACGTAGCTGTAATATATTTTACGATAATTTTGTAACGCGAATCTTACACAATCCGATATATGTGTTCGGTCCTTGCCTAGTGAAGTAGGTAGAATATCCCTCCATGAATTTTCCTCTCTACCCTCTTTCTGTGTAAGATGACGGCCAATGCACAACAGGGTAGGGATAGCCATTTTTGGATCACTCCGAGTCAATGATTGACGAGAACAACAACGCGGCGTGCGCTGATACTTCTCTAAAACTTATCATCTTGGTGTGATTACGGGCCATGCCAAGAACATTTAATATCCGTAAAACTTTGTTCAAGTGTTAGCTCCAAAGTGCAATATAGTACCGTGTGCTTTTCCTGTATGCATGCAACCTGAACCGAGACAGGAGAGTGCGGATCTCAAGGCTGGTGGAGCTTCTACTTTGCTAGTGCACGGATTTAGGTCATATCTATCATACAGTCCATCACCAATTGAACCAGCTTATCATCACTGGGCTACAGCGCCCCACAATATGTTTATCCAGCTACATTCACCACACCGCACTGATTTTTCGGGGGACAGTGGGGATTACATAGACGCGGTCGTTTTTTAGATGCATTATAATTTTACTATGAAGAAAATAGAGTAGTATATAAAAAATTACTAAACCCAAATTATTTACATCTCTTTAGTACAGATGTAGCTATTTTGTTCTCCTGTTTTGATAAAAAATTTAAGAGTAAAGTGTTAATACTTTGGGGCTGATTTGGTGTTTTTTTTCTTAGTATGAAATAACCATAGAATATTTTTTCTATGACACTTTTTTGAAAAATAATTGACCAGTAATTACCAACGTAAACTTGTTTCGTTTACACCCCATTTTCGGTTTTTTGTGGCAACAGGCTATTAAAGCAACAGATGAACAGTAAAATAATAGGAAGGATTCTTATTCTCTTTCAGCGCTTTTCCCGCCGTCAGGGTGACGTTATAATCACTCTTTTTTAAGCCTGTTGCATAACTATTACTGCATGCAATAGTTTCATCCACGTATCTTAAGGATTGGGAATGAGTTTTCAGTCGAGTCATTCTCACAGTAGGAACTACGACATGGAGCTTGTTGAAAAATATCTTGGAAGCCGGTTGGCACCTTGGCAATTCTATTATTGTTGCTAATCCATAGGCATTAGTCACCACTTATCGCCAGACGTGTCGCTAGCATCTCTGCTCTATTGAAGCAATAAAAAACACTAACCAAACAAAAATAGCTAAGCAAGTAAAATCTACACTAAATTGTTGATAATGGTAAACGATACACACACATTACACAAAATAAGCGGAATAGACCGATAAGGGCAATGATAAAAGGTATCAGACAGGTTTTCAATTTAGATGCCCGGTTCCGTTAGTCATTGATAAGCTTGGCGACTTGTTGATATCGCCACAAACTCCAGACAATTTAAAATCACATTAAATTACCATGCGTAATTTGCGCGTAAAAATCTTATTGAGCATAAACAGTAAGGATGATTGAATCACACTATTTTAATTATTATTGAATTTACATATTTTAGGTATATAAGTGCGCGTATATTCCTTTTTTTTTTTACATGAGGAAATGCGTTGTCGCATCGTCAGCCGCGCGGGGGATCATGCGCGGCCGGTATGTGGGGCTCCCCGACGCCGATTAATCAATACGACGGTATACCCACTAAAACCTCATGGGAGCCTTCTTCCACCTAGCGCCGGGGTCACGGTACATGCGCGAGCTTAACCCGCAACCCCGGCAGCGGCTGGCCGCCTCGTAAACAGAGGCGGCCTCCTGTGTGCGGGCGGGGAGTGACGTTTCCCCGGCCCTGAGAGGGACGCGCGGCTGCCTCTCGCGCCCTCTCGGGCATTAGTGCGGGCGGAGGTCTTTCTGATCCCCCAGACCTCGACGCCCGCTGCCGCCCGCCCGTGGCTGCCAGGAGTCACGGGCGCTATCCTCTTCGGTGGGGGAGGGGGAGCTGCGAGGATTGCTCCGGCGCCTTCACTCCTCCCTCTCCTCCTCCCCCCTCGCCGCCTCGCGCTCTCAGCAGCGTCAGCGGCGGGGGGAGGCTTCGCGATAGGGGGAGGGGGAGGCTGCGAGATTGCTCCTGCGCCATCACCCCTCCCTCTCTTCCTCCCCCGCCCTCGCCGCTTCGCGCTCTCAGCAGCGTCAGCGGGGGGGGGGGGGGGGGGGGCGGGGCTCCGCCCTCCCCCCCTCCCCCCCCCCCGCCGCTCGCGCTTCAGCAGCGTCAGCGGTCGGAGTCGGGGGAGGCCACCTAACTTCGGAAGGGAAGAGTGTTTTGGGAGGAGGTTTGGAAGGAAGGGAAGGCTTTTAGGATGAGGAGGCGGAAAGGTGGGACACTACTGTCACGGAGTGAAGGGGGGAATGTGACAGTGGCCGCTCGGGGCCCCGGGGACGCATCCCGTTGTACCGCTTCCTGGACGGAGGGGAGTCCAGGGCGGCACCCCCTGGGGGTGCGTGTATATTCCTGTGGTAGCCTTGAAGAAGTCTTTAGCGATAAGACAACCCTGTGAACACATTTAAATATAGTTTTAGTTCATAAGGCTTTTTTATGGATATACATTTAATAAATGTGTCGCGCAATGAAAATATTCGTTACCTTAAAGTTGACTTTTGCTTTCACGAGTACAAGAAACAACACTGCCAATATAAATGTTACGTTTATACAACATAAAACGTGAAAAAAGAGCATTGCAATATTAATAATGACAGATACTGAGATTAACAATAAGAAACAAAGGGTAATTCACTACGCTTAACATAAATATTAAAACCAATAAAAAGGTTTTACATGTTTAAACAATCTTCTTAGACAAGATAGAAAATCAAACATCTTTAATCTAAGTAATTTTAAACTTTATTGTCAAACAGTTAAACATAATTTTCTGTGAAACAGTCTGTTCTGTGACTTAGTTTGAAAAGATAATATGTGCTCGTGGAGCAGAAAATGAATCAATTTGTAGACTGGCGAATATTTTCATTCCACAACTGTACATATTAATATTTGATAGATAGATAACATTTTATTGTACACCATTACAGAAAACTTACGTACGTAGTCATTTAATTGGGTACAAAGGGCGGTCTTATCGCTACAAAGCGATCTCTCCCAGACAACCCGTGACAATAATATTTTGATTGGGAGTGGCGATGTTGGTATACATAATTATTGTATGATTACGTATATAGTCAAGTTAATTTTTAGTTTTTTTTACGTTTATTATTTATGTTATTATAAATATAAATTAAACCAATAGATAATATTAATAAATCCATACTGTTATATAGGTCAAAGTATATACTCTACCTGAGTGTTTGTTTGTTATGCACCGCTGGGCAACGAACCATAATCATTCCATTTGGTTACGTTTATCCGATTGAATACTTTCTACCATAGGATAAATGATAGTTACCGCTTAAGTAGTCAACCGTCAAAGTTTATACCAGCGAGGCTGAACCAGCGAACTGAACTATAGTTATAAGAAACTTATTATTCCAGTGAAAACAAAAGTGTGTAAATGTAGACATGAATACGAGTGTGTATAAGCGAATCAGCTGCGAAAAGGATGCTCCGAAAGCAGTCATGATGTAACCTTAGGATGGTAAAGATGAGTGTCAATATCTTTAGTCCACGCTAATTTATCATACATAAAATGTAACCTTTGTAGTCTTATTACTTCTTCAGGAAGGAAAAAGACTACAAACTACAACATAAACATATTGAGAATATCTTCTATATTCATCTATATACATCTACATAAATGTATCTAAATTCTACATCTATCTATTTGAAACGTCGGATAAACCAAAATCAAATAGCGCTAAAATTAATAGCGCTTAAAACCTTTAAAACGTAGTTTTATTATGTATACAAGTCGCGAAAACTTAGACAATATTATCATCTATTTTGTTGTAATTCTAAGACCACGATAATCAGTAATATAATCAATAATACAACCAATAATATAATCATAATATCTATTGAGTCATAAGGCTTCTAACCAAAACTACAAAATATATGTATCCCTGTCAAGGGGAAACATGTAATTTGACACTTAGCATAACATCTGCAAAAATGTCCATATTTCAGACAAATAAATTACTTTAATTTTATTCTTTTTACTCACTCTTTTGTTTTTTTGAACTGTTCATTATCATATTCATTACGATGTTGTCCGTTACAACCATACCTCCAAGCAACTAACCACAGACTACTTTTAGATTAGATTTACCAAATAAGGATTCAAAGTTTAAACCAAATGAAACCATGTTATTATAATGAACTAGGATAGGACTGCGATTTTGTCCACGCTTGACGTGAAATTCCCGCGGGACTCCCGGCACACGAATTTTCGCATCATTTAAAAAAGACTAAGCTATCGTTTTAGGGGAAATCTTTGTCGGAATAAGCTAATTTTTATGCATCCAAAAACTTCAAACCGCGTTCGGGATAAACTCCGCAAGATTTGCGGAATAAAAATATCACGCATTTTATTACATTAATTTTCTGTCGATTAGTAAAAAAATCACATTGGACTTCGATTTTTTAACTGTGGTCATTTCAAAATCATTCCCATTCCCATTAAAATTCCCGCGGGAGTTTCGGGATGAACAGTAGCGAAGATTTTAAATCTAAGAAATTTTATCGATCAGCGAAAACCGCATCGAAATCGATCCAGCTGTTTTTATGTAAATCTTGGATATTATACTATTCCACCTTTTTTTAAATAGCTTTTATAGATATTAAAATAAAACAGAATGAAACTCAAAATAAATGATACTTTTTATGTACACTCTACCGAATATACGTGTATTGAAACAGACATCGGTGGCGCGACGACGGCGGTGGGAGAGATTTTCGGCGGCCTTCCTGAAGAGCCTTCAGGTGACGCGACCACCCGTCTAGACGTCTGGCGCCTACATGTGTCGTAACGCCGTAGAGCCTGCAAGTGGCGATTTAAAGCACCGCTCTATCTAGTTTGCCATATTAATGTTGACAAGATTTTTTTTAAAGCGGTGGAAGTTTTTTCGTGCATTACCGGGTCATTTACTAGGGATTGGAAAAAGCGACTAGAGGTGAAGCCATGAAAAGCCACTGGATCAATCGCCGGCTTGTGTGGAAACTCGACTACTCAATACTTCACTAAAACTACCCTCCTCCTATGTGCCCCTCATTGTAGGAAAAGCGTGAGACTTGAACGTAGTTACGCCCACGCTGATCTTAGCGCACCAGTGCTTGATAATCCGCCGGGAAGCAGTGCAAATTCACTTCATCAACAGGGAAAACTCCTCCGCTGCCTATATGCTGGAGGGCCACTGTTGGCAAGCTATACCATCCCCGGTTCATCTAGCAACACTAGCGGCCCGTCCCGGCTTCGCAGGGGGTAGATATAAGGTAACTCTTTATTAGTAGTACTACTCTTAGGCTGGTGTGCACCGACGTTTAACCGGTGGTTGAAATAAAATAATCATTGTTTGGCTATATATTTTTAGCGATTATTTCATGTAAACCATTGGTTAAATGTCGGTGCACACCAGCCTAAGTGTGCGTAGGGCGATGTAATAATTAAAGACAGATCACTTCCAGACAACTTGCAGGAATATAGTAGTGAAGCGATTTTGATAAATTGCAGAATTCATAAGATATCAATATTATGTATGTTGTATACATGTGAATTACGAAGGTGCCAGCCGGAGGATCCAAAAAAAACCAATTTTATTTTAATTAAATTTAATGTTAAAATCTACTAGCTAAATTACAAGTATCAAAGCCGATATTAGGCTATAGAATGACTCAATACAAAATTATTACCTTAAAACTAAATTTGCCTTACGCAATAATTACGTGCGTCATTGGGAAATAGGAGCACGTGTAGGCAGCCTGTTTCTAGGTCATGCCTAGCTAAGCAGTTCTCTTAGGGGTACGTGGTATAACACCTCCCCTCTCAAACCAGCGACTATTTTCGTGCTTTCAGTTGCGAAAATATCGCTGAATCCGGCTTTCGGGATGAAGATTCTTCTATCTCACATTGCTTATCTCCATTATCTTCTTTAGGACGATGGCATTGAATTAATGTCTTGTATTTTCTCAACAATATAAATCCCATGAGTATTAAGGCGCCAAGCAGTATAACGTAGAGTGGAATGGTCATCTGTAGCACCTGTTTCGAATGAGTCTTTTCAATGTGAATTAAAGGCTGCATTGAGATCTTATGTTGAATTTCGTGTAATTTTCTAAGGTCCATTGAGTTCAGGTTAACGTTCATAATTTCTTCTTGTTGAGTATCTTCATGAGGGATCGTGAATATCTTAATGGGCCGTCCTTCTACCTGATCATTGACGTTAGCTATTGTAAATTCATTCGCATACAGGAAACAGTTGATGGGGATGGTCACGAGGTAACTTCCATTTATTAGGTTAAAGTTTTCCTTTCCACAGACAGTATGTATTTTAGTTAAGTTGGGGAAAGATAAGACATAGTGTCTTTCATCTAACTGCTCCATGGCTCCTTTGGATAGAGTTACTGTAGTAAGCTCGCAGGTGTTGTCGAGGTATTGATCTGTGAGTAGATGCTGCACGCAGTCCGAGGTTTTACGAAGGTGATGGTCCATCTTCTCTTCGCAGAGATACCAGTTATTATACTTCGGGCATTCAGCCTCCATGTACACATAATCGTTCTTGTTAGTTGCTATCAATGGGAATGGAGGGATGAGGGCCTGTTTGAACTTATTGGGAGCTATTGCTAATTTATATAATTCGTAGATGTCTACAGTGAATATTGGTATCTTGAAAATAATTACTATTTGACTGCCTGAGTAATAGTAACCCGGTTTGATCAAATCATAATATTCTCTAAGGTCTAAATCTAATACCTGATCTTTACCGTAGATGTTAATTAACCTTTGAATCATACTATCTAAAACTTCTATGCTTATCATAGAGTGATAAGGGCTTGAAGTATGAATAAAAGCTAATATATTTTCTATTCTAATTAACTCTCCTAAAACTTCATCTATGTTTTCAGTTACTATAGTTAGATATTGGGCAAATTTTGCATATTTAATAAGGCTGTAATCTTTATAAGTCTGTCTATCTAGTATGAGCTGAAGGGTTTTGTTGATGTTAACCTGATTTTCAGTTAATTTATTAATTATATTAGAATGCTGGGACATCCATTCCTTACTGAGACTTATGTGGTTATTTAATTCTTGTATTATTTGATCGTCGTTATTCTGTAGAATTTTGATAGCATTGTCGTATTTTATTGCATCGGAATAATCTAAATTACCAGTTAAACTTTTAATTACTGAACCAAATCCGTCAATGAGACCTCTCTTAATACGTTTAGATTTTAGAGTATCTAAATGTCCCGTTACTTTTGTCAGTTTGGCAGCAAGGTATTCTATTTGTATTTCAAATAAAGAATGCGTGTTGTTGCTAAGTTTAAACTTATAATCCGTTAATTGGGAGTGCAATAGGTTAATTTCTCCTTCTATGTCTTTTAATTGTACATATTGTAAGAATGTATGGTAATGTCTAATAAGTCTCGTTGTTCCTAGGCGAAATGGTAGTAGACCAGGTCCTTCGTTAAGGCTTTCAAATATTACTTCTTGGTTTGAATCCTGGGCCGCTATCGAATGAACAGTCAGGACCAGAAGCACCCTGTAACAATTGAGCAGTTGTTGGTAGGCGTTTAAGACGGCTCTTGGCGACGGGGCCGCGTTTTCTAGATGTGTAAATATGTATTGGTAAATCAGCTAGGACCGTATCTCTAGTGTACCGGGGTGCGATTTTCTGACGACTTGCTAAGGGGTTACTGACATATATAGGCTGTTGTGGCTGATATTCGATTTCGGGCTCACGATTTTTATTCCTATTCTCTGTTAGGTGTGTGCGATTTTCCAAGGAACTTTCATTAATGTGGTCGAATACTAATTTCATTTGATCTCTATGGTTCTGGACGTACTGTTGCATAAGGTGTTTGGTAAGATCTATATCGAATGGATCCCGGGGATCAAGATGTCCGGTAATTATATCGAATGGTCTACATTTTGTAAAACTATGTATAGAACTGTTATAGGCTAAAATAGCGTAGGGGATTAAGTTAACAACGTCATCATGTTTGTTCTTAAGTTTTAAAATACGCAAATGTTCTAGCAGGGTAGAGTGGAATCTTTCCACTATCCCGTTCTCGTTTGGGGTGTGAGGTAAAGTCCTGTGGTGTTTAATTTTATGTGTATTTAAAAATTCGCTAAATAACTGGTTTGTGAATTCGGTACCGTTATCAGAAACTATTGTTAGAGGTAAACCGTGATGAGTACAAAACTTTAGTAGGGCCTGTAGTATGCTAATAGCTGTACCGTCTCGAATATGATACGCTTGAGCATATTTAGAGAAAACGTCTACAATAGTCATATATTTTTCTGTCTGTATAGTTAAAAGGTCTGTGTGTACGATTTCAAATGGTTTGGTAGCTGGGGGAACCACGTTAAATTGCTGTTTAATGGGATTTCTATCGTATTTAGCTTCGCCACAAATGGTGCATTCGTTAATAAATTTTGTAATATGTTCCTTCATTTTTGGCCAATAGTAACATTTCGAAAGAGCTAAGTGACATTCATTAATACCGCGATGGTTTGTTTTACCATCGTGATAATGCTTTATAATTTCTTGTTGTCTCAGATATTCTTTAATATTCTCTAGTTCATGAGTAGCCAGAACTAAATTCATTGCGGAGCTTTTAAAATTTTCTTGAATTACGGGGATGATATCATACATAGATAACAAAGGGTTTATCAGTAATGCGGTTTTTACTTTTGGGTTAACATATTCCTTAATGACATTAATGACGTCAGTCTCTAAGTTGGATTGCGATACTTGTACTGCGATTCGGGTGTGGGTATCAAAAGGTTTGGAGACAGAGGGCCTTTTCTTTATATCTCCAACTACTGTTATGTGGATTTGCCTATGGTATTTATTAAGCGGGGCGTCGACTATGGGTACTTCGAGGATGGGGTTTTCCATACTCGTGTGCGCGGTTAATGTGGAACTATCTGCAACTGAAGGTGGACGCTCTGATGTATTGACAGCTAAAGATTCAGTTTCCTCATTATGAAGTTCGATACGCGACAAAGCGTCGGCGTTCGTATTATGTACTCCTTTTTTGTACACTACAGTATAATCGTACTCAGACAATTTAAGCCGCCATCGTGTCAATCGGGCATTATGGTCTTTAAGACTCATAACCCACTCCAAAGGTTTGTGGTCGGTGACTATTTTAAATTTCCTTCCGTAAAGGTAAGGCCTAAAATATTTAGTCGCCCACACTATTGCCAAGAGTTCTTTCTCGGTAGTGGAATAGTTCGTTTCGCTATCATTAAGAGTACGTGAAGCATAGCAAACTGGTTTATCGGATCCTAAGGTACCTTGAGAAAGAATAGCACCAATGGCTACGTTAGAAGCATCTGTTGTTAAAATAAAATCTTTACTAAAATCTGGATACTGTAAAATTGGGTCGTTGGTTAATAGTTGCTTACATTTTTCGAAACAGTTAGTATACTCTGAATTAAATACTATTTTTCTACCTTTCTTAAGACAGTTTGTGAGAGGTTTAGTTATTCGTGCAAAGTCTGGGATAAATTTCCTATAATATCCAATGAGGCCTAAAAATTGCTTTATTTCTTTGGGAGATTTCGGTAGTGGATAATTTTGAATCGCCGAAATTTTATCAGGGTTTGGTTTTATACCTTCTCGCGATATAATGTGCCCTAGATAAGCTGTTTCTAATTTAAGAAATTCCGACTTATCCATTTGGATTTTAAAGTTAGACTCGCGTAGTCTTTGGAACACTTTTTCGAGATTTATTATGTGTTCTTGTAGTGACGTACTGAAGACAATGACGTCATCTAGGTAGACCAAGCAGATCACATTTTGCAGGTCTCTAAGAACACTGTCCATCACTCTTTGAAAGGTTGATGGTGCATTCTTTAGTCCCATCGGCATGCGTAAGAATTCATAATGTCCGTTTTCTACATTAAATGCGGTTTTCGGTATATCAGAAGGATCCATTTCAACTTGGTAGAAGCCACTAGCTAAATCTAGTGTCGAAAAATATTGACAGTTACCTAGTTTATCTAAAATGTCCGAAATATTAGGAATTGGGTATTTATCGTCGATGGTTTTCTCATTTATTTTACGGAAATCGACAACTAAACGCCATTTAGTCTTTCCGGAGGCGTCTGATTTTTTGGGAACTATCCAAATAGGAGAGCTCCAAGCCGATTCGGAAGGGCGAATAATTCCCTGACTAAGCATTTTACCGATTTGATCTTTCACTTCATCACGGTGAACGTAAGGGTACCTATAACTTTTTGTATAAACGGGTGACTCGTCTGTAGTATTTATTCTATGCTTTATTTTATTCGTGAATGTTAAAGGTTCTCCGTCTATATAAAACACGTCTGCATATTTAGTGCATAATGTTTCTAAGTTAGCGCGTTCCTCATTATTCAAATGATTCGTACGTAAGCGATTTAATACTTCGCGCGACCGCGAGGTCTCCGATTCGGTGCGCATGCACGCGATATTATTATGAGCCTCTGCTTGTACAGCGCGGTGCATCGAAAATATTACATCATGCGGTGTCGGATTCGTAACTTCAATAAATGCACGGCTATTTTTTACTGTTATTAGGCAATCATTTATAATGCAATTAGATATCATTTGCTTGTTAATAAATGCTTCTCCGTCGTGTAAATTAATGGGAATACGAACTAATTTTGTTGAATTTCCTGGAATTACGTCTTCAAACAAGTTTACGTTACGCGAATTATACATTTTAATAGTGTTTGAAGAAAATCTAGTAATTAATAATTTATTCTTTAAATCTATTTTTGCTTCAAATTTTTCTAATAAATCGAGTCCGATAAGTCCATCAAAATAGTTATGGAACTTATAGACAAATAATTTTATATGTTCCGATTCTTTAAACTCGGTAAAACATGGAATAGTGATAGAATAATTATTACGCGAGGTAGCGTGTACGTTCGTTACTTCGAAGGGATCAAAATTTAAGGATACATTGCTGTAAAATTTCTCTACAGCCTCTGGACTGAGGAAGGACTGATTTGCCCCCGTATCAATTAAAAACTTTAAGGGTGGATTGTGTATCTGTATATACGGAAGCTGCCTCTGTGTTTGCAAATTTAATTCTATTTTAATTTTTCTAACTTCTTGTCTTTGTGAAAATCCTGCTCCTCAGAGCTCGAGTGACTTGGTCCGGGTTCCTCCAGTGAAGCTGGTGGATACTCCACTAAGTAATTTGACTCGCTATTCGAATATGTGGGTGTACCTATATTATTATAATCGCAATTATAAAACATATTATAGTCATATTGATCGGTCTCATAATACGGATAAAACTCAGGTTGATAAAAATAGTCATTATAATTCTCACACTCGTTCAGATTCATCTCCCTACTTTTAAAATAATTAGTAGGCGGCGGGTTGCCATGTTTCCGCCAATCATGACCAGTTAACTGCGGAGACGGTCTTTCTCTTGCAACATAGTGGCTAACTCCACTCATAGGCTTAGGGCCATAAGATTGAGAGACATTGTGGGTTGGCATTTGGAATCTGTTCGCGTATGGATTATAACTAGGTGGCGGCGCACGGAACATTTGTTGCGTACGCGAGGCCATACCTGGTCTAAACTGCCTCATCTGGTGGGGCTGCGATGTCGCCTGATTTGGTTGCCATATAGGTATAGGGGCGGTTTGCATAGGAAAATTGAATGCTTTAGGCATAGTGGGGGCCATAGGCCCGGGTTTAAATGTGGACGGTTTTTTATCCGGTTCATTACGGTTTTGAAGATACATGCAATTCAATTCTTCCTGTACAAGTTCGAGAGCCTTTTCAACACTGTCAGGACGCATACACCGAATTCGCGACCCTAATGGTTCTTTTAATCCGCGGACAAACGCTT